>CAHIKZ030001075.1:412500-572500 GCA_903632075.3 Acanthosepion pharaonis
TTTATATGTATACTATAAAAGACAATAGACAAGGAATAACTTTATAGTAGCAGTTATTGTTTCCAGGATCAAATTCCTTAAATTTTTAAGTAGTAAAAAAATAATATTTAAGGTATATTTAAGATTAATGTTATTGGCTTTAAGCTAACTCGGTTGAAAACAGATTCTGAAAAAATTAGTTGAAGCAGATCAGAACAGTCTAGAGTACTCATCAGAAAGTGCTAATTCTCAGTAGCTTATGACACCAGCATGTCCATCATTTATTTCAAGTATCCTCTGAGATATTTATATTACCTCAAATAATTTAAGTTTACCCAATGTACAAAGTGTAAGCCAAAAGTTTGAACACCATGCATAAGCCAAATGTAGTACAGAATTTTGCTGCTACCCTTTTTTAAGCTACTGTGCAAACAGCAGGTAACATATTACTTCAAATAAGATAATAGAAAAGTGGTATTACGGTAAGTTATTTTTTCATGGTTAAATTCCCCAAACCTTTGAATATCACCTCATGTCCTAATTAATCCAAGAGGCCATTGTAAATTTTTGAGAAAGCCATTTCTTATTGTTAGTTGGTTGGTAGTTTTGTTTTATGGTATATCAACCTCAGTGGGTCATTTAATGCCAACAAAATTTTTTAAATAGATTCATAGTTTCATAAAAAAGGTGTGTATGTATACATATATATTTGAACCATTTTTCAATTACTCATATTTTTGAGTACAATCCAACTTCTTTTACAAAATTTACAATCTTGGATGGTTTTATTTTTATAAAAAGTTTTTTTTTTTTTAATTACTCACTTGGTAATATTCTGTTTGCACTATTTCTAGTTCCATTCTCTAATTTTTTTTTTAAAGAATGTATAGCTGTTTGTATTATTGGTATTTTTTTTAAGTATTGCTGATAATAATTTTTCCTTTTTTTATTACACAGTATTTCTGGTATTAAAACCTATTTTTACACAAGTTTGGGTGTTAACTATTTGCCCATAGCTGGGACCCTAACATGTGCTACCACCCCAGGTCACAGTGGACCTGGGAACACCAACAATTAAGAGGTGGTTCCACACTCCTCAAAACCTCCTGATCAGAGGTCTTGCTGTTGGATGTAGTTTATTGTCTTACCCAGGATTCGGATGTAGTTTATTGTCATACCAAGAATGGCATTTCTTATTGAAATGCTTTGAAATGTAAAGTAATATAACTTAAAGAAAGCTATTCTTATTAGATTCACAAATTTATAAATAAAAGGTATGAAAATGTGAATGGTTGTAGTCAGTTTTTATCAGACAGCACCTTTATACAAGAGGCTGCTTATTCTCTCCTAATCTTTGTACACAAGTGTTCAGTCAGTGTAGATTTGAGACTGGAGATCAAATTGATCTGCAGATAATAATTTGATTCAGCCAGCTAGCAAGTAAACAAAACTATTAAAAGATATGCCATGGACCAAAATCGAAAACAAATGGCAAAACACTGTCGTGACTGTTATCTACTGATTTTTTTTCTGATAATTATGCCTTTTTTTTTACAGTTGAATCTAATTTCTTCAGCAAAAACACTATGCAATCTAACAAAACACTTTTTTTATCACCCTATATTTCATGTTGTTATATGTTGCACTAAAAATGTTAAACATTTATTAAATTTACAAGAGTCATGTTGGTTTATCTGTGCTTAGTTGTAAAAGTTTTTTAGTCCAGCCTTTTACATGAGCAATAAAGCACCATTTAAATAAAAATAACTCTAATTTTATTTTTTTAAATATATATTTTTACAGTACAATTAAACAGAGGACAAAGAAAAATGAAGTGAAGAAAACTTTAGAATACTATATTGTTCAGTGAACATAATGTAATTATTTCATGATTTTTAAAGATCTGTCATTTTTAGCAATATAATGGAAACTTCTATTTTCTGAGTCTTCTATAGTATCTGCTTTAGATCAAGAAGTTATTTTTTTCGTTTATAAAGCTGAGAAGAGAGGCCTGTCTATAATTCTTGTTTGTTTAGTATTAAGAAAATGGCACAACTTAAATACAATGTTCCACTTCTAAAGCTAAGGTAAATTATTTCAGGGAATAATTTTTGTAGATTAACCTTCCTTAGACATTCTTTAAGCCATGACATTTGTCAGAAATTAAAAATATTTTTATCGATTTATAAAGGAGTTCCTATTCATAATATCAATACAGTGTAAAATCTTTTTACAGATTTACTGAACCTAGTTGTTGTTTACAAATGCCAAGTTTAAAAATGTGCTTACAACATTGGTATCTGTATATTTCTTTGTATTTTTTTAAATTTTCAAACTTAAGTTTTTTCTTAAACTATATTTTTAGAAATTTTTTTTTAGAGAGATTTTTCAGAAACACATTGGGGATAATAATTATTTATCTTACATGAAGAATAAATGAATATTGTTTTATTAATTTATGTAAATTTATCATCATCTGTCTATATTTCTGAGATGAGATATTGTAACTATTTACACTATTTACATTGTTCAGACTGTTGTCCTCATTTTTGTTGCCATATACACAATGTTTCCCTTCGGCCTTCTTCAGGTGATTGGAATTTCAAACTGAACCCTTTATTTTGTCCACCAGGGTAGATTGTTCTAGTTCCACATACCATGCCTCTTCCAGATCTCTCAGTTTCAGTTATTTCCCTTTAAATCAACTCTCTAATTTTTTGTTCATAACTCTTTTGGGGCAAATCACTGGATTACTTCAACCAGCATGTTTATCCACTGGGTCATATGTCCTTTAGGATATCAGTGTATGAATTTTTGGGACTTATAAAGCAAATTTCTCAGTAACCATTTTTTACCAGAGCTCATATTTGAATTTGTTGTTATTATTGTTTACTCCAGCACTCCGTATGACTAGTTCCTATATTATATCCATGTCTATGCTTGGCCGGCTTAGGAGATTTTTGTGGACTAGCATATGCACTGATTCCTTAAGTTTTCGTATTTTCCAGTGATGTTCTCTGTCTATTATTTCAAACTCATCCCACGGGGAGCAGTGATCTTAATAGAGAGGAGGGCAACAGTCCAAACAATGTAAATAGTGTAAAGTGCACCAAATATTTCCATCAAAATTTCAGCACTTTAAAACATACAATTATTTTGGTTATTTGTATATATATATGGGTACTAATGCTTTTCTAGCTTGGATCAAAGTATTGTATTTGCTTGATCTCTGGGTTTCGTGAGCTGGAATCAATTATACATTTGACCAAGAAACTTATATAATTAAATGAGAATGAATTAGGAAGAGGGGAAAGAGTGTGTGAAAGAGCAAAAGTAGGAGGCTAAGACAAAAATAAAATCAGTCAAAAGGAAAAAAAATAAATAAAAGCCTTCTGGAGTTTCAGTGCTAGTAAGGTTGAGGAGGGAACAGACTGAATGCGACCAACTCCTGAGGACCCCAACAGTAAAATAGGCAAAGATCTACACAGTCTCAATGTCTAAACCAGTGGAAGAGGGCAGTGCCAGTCAAGCTGGCATAATCAAGGCAGACCTTAACAAACCAACAATCTGACAGCCTGATGCAACCAGATTTGCCAGATCTCACCTATCTCAATGCCCTTTGAGTCACAAGAGAGGCACTTCTGGTCAAGTGTGTGGGCTTCTTCCTCACACAGATTTGTCCACCAAGATCAAATTCATGCAAATGGCCTTGGCAAATAGAGTTTGACTACTCTTCAGGAGTAGTCTGGACCTTCACAGTAATCTCTGTCACTACCACAAGAGCAGAGAAAGGGAATAAGGAGAGAGGATGACAATCTGAGATACAAGTGGGTGCCGACTACTACTACTACGATAGATAGATAGATAGATAGATAGATAGATAGATAGATAGATAGGAAGTGATGGAGGTAAAAGAAAGAGATAAGCTTGCTGTCTGGATATCAAAAGAGAATGACCAAAAATGTGGAAAACAAGTAGGAATGGAAAGGTGGTTAAAATTGTGATATATTAAATATAATGAAGGCATATAAAATGAAGGTGCTGCAGAAAATATTTGTGCATTCCTTATTATCTTTTCATTTATGAAACATTTAGATAAAATTATGGTTAACAAAGCTTGGAAGGGATAAGAGAAACATTGAGAAGATAGAGGCAAAAAACAAGAGAAGAACAGAGGCATGAAATAATGGATAATTTTAGTTGTCAACATTTATGGAATTTCCAAATGGTCCAGCTAATTGAACTGAAAAAAAAAACTATATATTTGTGATAGGTAACCACATATTTACTACAGCTCTTTGTTGGAGATTATCTCCCTTGACTAAAGAACTCTCCTATTCTAAAGCAAAATAAATAGTATTTATTCTTGTACTATGCTAGACTGAATAAAGCTTTTTAAGCTACACTACTCTCCTGTGTCTTCTTATGATATTTCTTGTGTCCCAAAGTTTTTACATTTCAAATATATAGACAGAAGAAAAAATTCATTAAGAACACAATGACTGTTTTATGTTTTTGTCTGTTGAACATCAATTTTAAATCTATGGAGGGCAATGTCTGAAGATATATTGTACAGCATTAAAAATAAGAAAAATAAAAGAAAAGCTAGAAAATTGTCAGGAAATGCATCTGCTACCTTTTGGTTGTTTTTAACAAAACAACCAAAAGGTAGCAGATGTTTTTTTAAAAGTTTTTTAAAAAACAAAACAAAAACCTAATTAAATAGATTCATTTTAGTATTTTGTAGTTCTTTTCTTTTGACTTATTTCTTCTTCTAAAAACAAATAAGGCAAAATGCATATACACTTTTCTTTTTTTAGATATTCATCTATCTTCCTGCAAAATTTGTGTAAACTGCATACCAAAAATAATGCAATTTATGGTGGTTATGTTTGTGAATGTGTACGGGAGAGAATGAGGGAATGAATGTAATTATATATGTATAGGAATTATGGATGTTTTCTATTCAAATGTAGTAGCCACTGCATGACCATGTGGTGAAGAAAGGTATGTTTGTTTTCAATGTAGTAAGGACAGGTTAAGTATCTAAGGTTGCCAGCTAGTCATGCAAATGTTGTATTTCAACTCTTGATATGTTACAATAACTACAACTTCAGGGAAGGAAGAAAATTAATTTATTAACTCTGATTTTGGTTGATT
The DNA here is from genome assembly GCA_903632075.3 of Acanthosepion pharaonis. NCBI lineage: Eukaryota > Metazoa > Mollusca > Cephalopoda > Sepiida > Sepiidae > Acanthosepion > Acanthosepion pharaonis. Next base: position 417,640 of record CAHIKZ030001075.1, read on the forward strand.
TTTCCATTTTTTTATATATACATTTATAGATCTGCTATGAGAAGGCCATTTGCTTCTCATTGGCACACAGCTTTAAATCCTAGTTGTGGATTTTGAACTTCTTGTTATTTATTTTTATTTGTTTCTCTATCATCACAAATTTTCTATACTTCTTCAGATATACTTTTCATGACAATACAAAATGCACAATAATTTCATTAAGCTTGGTAGTCTGAAGTCACCAGCCTGGGGAGTGGGTTCCCATAATAGAATCAATGGCTATAAGTCTGTGACCAAGGTGAGCTTTCAAGTTAGAAGACATTGTTTGTGGTTTGATGTAGAGACTAGCATAAGTCATGCTATGCATGAATGAATATCTCTCCGGTTTTCAATCCAGATATGTGGAGAGGATAGATCAGGGAATCAACTGCACTTTGGCACTATGACCACACCCAGACATAGTACTGATGATGATACTTAAATACACTATTCAGACTATTGTCCTCATCATTGTTCTCCACTACCTTAACCGGGTATTGAACTCACCCAGTTAAGGCAGTGGAGAACTTGGAGAGGGGAATTAACAGGAGATAACTGATAACTGACATCCATTAAACATGGCATGTGGAACTAGAACAGTCTACCCCAGTGAGCGAAATAAAGGGTTCAGTTCGACATTCCAAGCACCTTAAGAAGGCCGGAGCATACAACAGCTGAAACATTGTAATAAATATGGTGACAATGATGAGGACAATAGTCCAAATAATGTAAATAGTGTACATAATACCTCATCTCAGAAATATAGACAGATTCTTAAATAATTATAAACTATTTTACTTGAAAATGCTTTATCCTTCAAGTTAAAACATTTAACAGTTTTTCATTAAGAAAAATCATGTTACAATGTTTTGCTGTATTATTGTAACATACAGAAATTAGGTCATTAGAATATCAATAAAAATTTATGAGTTAAAATGTCCTTTAATAATATTTTAAAGATTTTCATTTATCAAAATGCCAAAAGTATAGATACATAATTTTTTTATTTCTTTAACTATTATATTTAATGGATACACATGTTTGAGTAGATGTCCTCTTATTTTTGTTTTGTTTTAAACAGTGCAAATTATAAAGGGTGTTCCAATAACTTGGACTGATTTTAAATGTGAATTAAGTTTAAGTGTTTAATGATTTTTTTCTTTTTCTTTCAGATTTGGCAGACATTTGGGCAATATTATTTTTCACACATAATTGCCATGACTTAAATAACATGATCCAATAGAGAAATATAGAAATTTTCACCAATAACACTGATTTATTTACTGCTGACTTTGATCCGCCTTAATGAAACACCCTTTATATATGGGCATGTGCATTTGAACCTTAATAAAGAGAATGGACCTCCCAACTCTCAAATGCACAGGCCAGTAGATGTAATTTACATTGCTTATAAAATAAAAAAAACAGTATCTACTCAGGTATCTGCTAAATCATCATCTTTATGTGTCATGTTCCCTCAAAACATAGGCGATTATGGCTCTCCACAATTTCCTGTCTTTTTGTAGCTCTTGGTAAATTTTGACTTTTCATTATTTCTCCTAAACCTTGTTCTGCTATCCATTTACTTGATCTCAAGTATGTTATGCACTGTTTTCCTCTGTCCCTCTTGCCTTCAATCTGTCCTGTGTGTATCAGATTTTCAAAGCCCTCCTTCCTCATTACATACTCCAGAAATTTCAACTGCCTCTTCCTGCTGTTAAGTATAATTTTCATTTTTTTTGTTTCCATTTTCTTTAAAACCACATCATTGCTCACATGTTTGATCCATGGTAGCCTCAGTATCCTTCTGTGGAACCACATTTTTGTTGCTTCATGTCTCCTCTTCATCTTTGAGGAGATTGTCTAGCATTCACTGACCTATAAGACAGATATCATGTAACAATTCAGTACTCTTTGTTTCTAGCAAATTTTTTTCTGTCTCTTAATAGCCTGCTTAACTTTTGGAATGCATCTTTGGCTATCCCAATGCGTTTTCAGATTTCAGTGTTGCACTTCCCATGTATATAAATTTTTGTATTTGTTTGATTTTGGTATCTCCAATTTGTAATTTGCATTTTGGGCTCCTTTTGCTAATGACTATGCATTCTGTCTTCTTGCAGCTGATATTTAGTCCTTTCTTCTTGCTTTTCTTAACATTTAAAACAATAAGAAATAATGTTAGATTATAAATAAACTCTACTAATTCCTTAGAAATTATGCTAATAAGTTATAATAAAAGTTAAATAAATTGTGACCCTAACTTCTCAATCAGAGTCAACTTTCCAAAAGTAAATATGAAAACTCAAGGACACACAAAAAACAGCTGCATATATATAAACTATCATTGACCTCTATCTCAAAGCTAAACCACTTGAAGGCACGTGAAATAATAAGTATTTTATAAGTACTTGAAACCGGTTACTTCTTTCAGTTTTGGATAATATAACTGAAATAACATCAGTTACTATAAAACAATGACTGACTTGTATTACAAGATTATGAAATATCAAAGAACTCCCAAAATCCTGTTTGCAGGCATGACCAAATAGCAAATATTGTTAAATGAGATCATTAGATTTGAGCCCAAGAAAAAATAATTTGAACACATATAATGAATGTCTTTAACCCTCTGTTAGTACTGATGGATGTTCAAAGAAAATATTTTTTTTTAATATTTAGCAAGTGGCAAGTCAAATTTTAAGGATTAATCAAGTAGCTTTCTGAATACCTCTGTCAAGTAACTACAAAGAACTTTTGCTTTTAGTTATAATATTTGAGTTAATTATAAGCACATGACTGTAAAGATGAATAATTTTAGTGAAAAATGCAAAGATCAAAGTAACCTTCTTGTTCATTGCCTGGAATGTGAAAAAAAAAAATAAAGTGAAGAGGAGTCAGATTAACCGTTCCTCTTTTCCTTCATTTGATCTCAGTCAGCACCGCAATTAATTGTGAACACAAAAATTTCAATGGCCGTTTAAGTGTGTGTATGTGCATCACCAAGGCTACATACAGTTTTGAATTTAGAGTTGTCCTTCTAGACTGGTTGCCAACCACAGCTAAAGACTCCCAGTTTGTCCTACTATTTAACACACAGCTGGGATTTCTCATATATCATTTTGAAGGATCGTACTGAAAATAAAATGAAACTTATTCTTACATATTTGAATTTTTTACAAATTCATTTTTTAATACTGGCCTTTTAATTTGATTTTTTCTTTCATTATATTTTACCAGAAAGAACACTCAAGACAACTGTTATATACCTTACCTACGAACACTAATAGGTATGTCCCAATCCTCATAAATACGTTGGACACTATTGTAAGTGGAAGTGATATGCTAAGTAGTCCACCACTAGCAGTGATTTTCCTACTTCACACCACTGGCGAGTATTGTATTTTGTTGATGTTATAAAGATTACCATTTCATTTCCAACTTTCATTTGGTTATTCCTCACTCAGTAACCCTTTCTAGGTTATAACAACACTATATAACAAGAAAATTAAGACATAAATAGTATATTTATAATATTTTAAACAAACTGTTTGAAAACCCTGCAGTACTAATGCTCCTTTCTTCTTGCACCTTTTCTCTTTGATTATCACCCTTGACTACGCATTGAGAACGTCTCTCGACGAACATCATCAACCACAGCTAAAGACTCCAGTCTGTCCTACTATTTAACACTGTATTGTGAGGTGTTCCAACAACATATTAAATATTTTTCTTTAATATTTAGTAAATGACAAGTCAAATTTTCAGGATAGTCAAATAGCTTTTTGAATAATTCTGTCAAGTATCTAGATAGAGTTTCTGGTTTCAGCCATAATATTTGTGTAGATTAACAGTAGTTTTATTTATTTACTGAAAATAAAATGAAATCTATTTTGGGGTATTTGAAACTTAGAAATTCATTTTTAATACTGGCCTTTTATTTAATTTTTTCAAAATCAAACCATTTTTTATTTTTAGTTATCCTCTAAAAATAAGATTTTTTGTAATAAAAAAAAAAATTTGATTAAAAATAAAAATCCATTAATTCTTTAGAAATTTTTCAAGTTTAAATAACAAGAAAATTAAGAACTAAATGTTATATATCTAATGAAGCATTTGAAAACTCCAAAGTACTGATGCTGTGTCAATACCCACAGTACAAAAAGAAGTAATTAGTTAATTATTCATGTCAGATAAAAATTTAAAAAATAAGTTTTCTATCAGGGAGCAAGATTGACAAATATCAAATATTTAGCAAGTGGCAAGACAAATTTTCATGATTACTCAAGTAGCTTTGTGAATTCCTCTGACAAGTGACTAGATGGAGTTTCTGGTTTTAGTCATAATATTTGTGTTAATTACAAGCAGTTTTATTTATTTACTAAAAAGAAAATGAAACCTGAGAAACTTAGAAATTTATTTTTAATATTGACCTTCTAACTTTTCAAAATAAATTTTTTTTCCAGATTATCCCATAAAAATCAGAAATAATGCTCAAGGAAAATACATCACCAAAAAATTAAGAACTAAATAATATATCTATTAACTTGAAAACTTGATTCATGTTCTTAAACAGCTTTGTTAGATTGAGACACTCATATAGATGTCATACATGGTGCCAATTTTGTTCATAAATATCTAAATTTTCAGCTGTATACAACTGCTTTCTCAGATCAATGATTAACAATGGCTTTGAGCTACAACTAAAATGGATAGCACCTGTAACTCAGAGAAAATAATAACATAATCAAGATACTGACACTCCTCACTACTTTAAATAAAAGGTTAGAAAGGAAACTCCCATCAATACTGGAAAGAACAATAATAGCTACCAAACTTGAAAAACTTATTTTTCTGAAAATTATTTTAAGAGAAAGATTTTATAAATTTCAACTGAAAACAGTCCTGGCTGCTTGGTCAATAAATGCTCAATGTTTCCATATAAGGAAATGACTAATATTTTCATTACCATGATATTTTAAATAGAGTTTTTGAAAACCCAACACTACTAATGCTGGCATAACACTTTGCAGTACTAACAGAGGCTTTAAAATTAGACTAATATAAGCAGAAAATTCATTTTGTTCTTTTTACTTAAGGTTAGGAACCTTTTATTGGGTAATACTGAATATGAGTTTTTTTTTTTATTAACTGCATTTATTTTCTAGTCAAAAAGAATACATTTTAAGCATATTGATTGACTTCTTTCTCTCTCATATCTCTACATACACACATCTATAATAAGAATCTCTGTTAATCCATTAGAAAAAACCTCTTCTTTGAAAATTTTTCCTAAAGTGCTAATATTTTATCAGATTTTCTTTCCCAGTGCCATTTTTTTCAAAAGATTGGCACCATCTTGAAAATCAAAGAATCTAATCTTAGAAGAATAGCCAGGTGATGTTTGGTTTGTTCACCAACAGAATCATAATAAACTAGCTGTACCCATGGAAATTTCATGGAGTTTTTATAGCACTGATTTTTAGATTAAATTATGATCATAAGTACCATTGTTTATTTGTCATCAAGATTGACATCAGAAATAAATTACTTATGTATGCTTCTTTGCAATTTTAATTACTCATGTGAAAATACTTTTGAATGGAGGAGAGGAGGAGTCTGGAAGATAAATTTACTTATCCAAAAATATTTACAATAGCTTACACTTCTAAATATAGATTTTTGATACATATTCAATGAAAATACACTCATTTTATACTATACAGGTAAATGTTATAATAAAGTTTGCAGAAATTTCTAATAAAATTTCAATTAGTTGTGAATGTGCATGTACAAGTAAATTATGTGTGTGTGTGTATATATATATATATATATATATATTGTGTGTATTTAGGCAGCATCTCCAATGAATTAAATAATATTTATGTTGGTCACACCACAAACTCGTTTTCACAACGCTTGATACTACATTTGAATGAAAACTCTAACATTTTTAGGCATTTAAAACAACATGCCTGCCCGTACACACAATTCCGTAAAATACTTGTCGAATACACAATTATACTTAGACATGAAAACAATAGACAAAAACTAAAAATCCTTGAAGCATTATACATCAAACAGTTGAAACCCAACCTAAACAAAATCAATTATGGCATCTCTACAAATATTCTTAAACGTCTATAATTGGTAACAGAAGCCATTGGTTTATACCAACGGCTTTCCATACTTCATACTTCTCCAATTCACTCTCACGTGGTCGTGTGTGATGTCATGAGATGTGGTGCAATTTTCGCTTCTAGCGTCTTATATACGTGTGTTTATCGTTGCTTAGAAATCATCTATGTAAACATTGACAGACTATCATCACTGTCTTGTCCGTATATTGCTTAATATGTTGTAATTGACATCTTTGATAATGGCTTAAGTAAGCCAAAAGCTTAGATTGTATTAAAAAAAATATGGATCAATATTGTGAATTTCTTTCTTCGTTCAACAATAATGTTATTAAACTTATCAGACGTTACGAAAAAAATTTACATAAAATAAATAGACAACACTTGTCTATATTATTTAATAAATGAAATGTATATATATATATATATATATATATATATATATATATATATATATATATATATATATATACTATAGTCAAGTCAATTTCTGAGAAAACATTTGCAACTACAACAGTGCATCTTCATTTGTGTCCCTGGGTACAAAGATAAATGTCACATGTGGTAGAGGAACATATTGTTCCAGAATGCAAGGAAAATCATTATACTGTCAGTCTTCATCCTGAAACAGAACGGAAGAATATGGCACTCACTAGTAAATTAATATTGAATAAATTTAAATATGAATCAAATAGATTTTTAAATGAATCAATTATAAATTAAATTAAATAATAAATAAATTCAATTTACACTATTTACATTGTTCGGACTGTAGTCCTCATCTTTGTTGTCAGATTCATGATGTTTTGGCTGTTGTATGCTCCAGCCTTCTTCAGGTGATTGGAATTTTAAACTAAACCCTTTATTTCATCCAGTGAGGTAGATTGCGAAAGCTGGAGCATACAACCGCCAAAACATTGTGAATATAACAACAAAGATAAGGACAAGAGTCTGAACAATGTAAATAGTCACAATACCTCATCTCAGAAATATAGACAGAAATAAATTCAAATATGTAAATATAATTTTAAAAAATAAATAAAAATCAATTACAATTTAAATATCAAATCGAGTAAAACCTTTAAGAAATTATTCTTTATAAAAAGTTTAACATCAATTTTGGTTTTCATCAGAGTTAAAATTGGAATTGATAAGATTTAATTAAACTTTAATTAGAATAAATGGCAAGGTAAATTGCTCAGCAAGGGTTACAGACATTTAGACAGAGGACTTAGGTATATTTCAAACCTAGATTTATACAGAGGGGAGCTTATTCAATATATTTCACAGCTAGGGTTCCTGAGCACCCTTTACAGTTCAACTTTATATGAATAAAAACTCAATGAAGAGCCTTTGTTCAAGGTATGTTTGGAAAGAAAAACAAACTAAATAGATACTATACTATATGTAGAAAAGATAAACAGACATAGAGTCTTAAAGTTTTTATTTGCAAAATGACCCCAGATCAGGTTAATTTATATCCCTAAAATGTGTAAAATTGACAAAGGGTCTATTTCTGTTGAGTGTCTCATGAGTTTAAGAGTCTGTTCTGTTTGTAATAGAAATTCATAGTAAATTGATTCCCTAAAATCAGTTTCTAACACTGCTATGGTTATGTTTTCAATATAACTTATAGTTAATGTTTCCTAGTATGCTATAAGACCAGACTTTATATAAAGAAACCCTTAAGAAGCATGTTTTTTAAAGTTCGCATAAAAATGTACACAAGTACCATAGATCGTATACAAAGATAGATTATGGCAAATTAAGGACTTAGAGAATTAAGCCAATGTTTAATTAAATAAAATAAATAGGGCTTCATATTCAAATAATTAAATCCATAAAGTGTTAGCATTTATTTTTGTTACTCCTTTTTTTTTTATCATTTTGAAAACTGCATACATTTTGATTAATAAATTTGAATTCTTTACTTGCTCTTGCTTTCTGGAATTTTCAACAATTTCTACTAAGAACTTCATTTTAATTATTTTACATTTATCAGTCTGAATAAATTGTTATTTAATTAATAGATAAAATTCAAATAAATATAAATCAACCATATTTTAAAATGAATCAATTATAAAGTTAATTAAATAATAAATAAATTCAAATATTGAAAGGCTTAACCAACATTTTACTAACATAGACCGTAGCACAATAATATTATAGCAATAAGTCATTTAGCTTACAATTTCAATGACTTATATCTCTGAAATGTCACAAGCATTAAAAAAATTAAATAAAGACAATAATTGTGGAGAATGAAGGCAAGCTTGTTTGGCAAGTATCAGATCAGACTTACTTGTATATACAACTTCCTAAGAATAAGCATGAACTAGAGATATGAGAAAGTACTTATTTAAAATGTTAGATGTTTCAAAATAAATATTTTTTGACTATATATGGTATGAAAATATTACAAAAGAAATAAATATGAAGTCTCTTGAGAAAGTCTTCAGCCATTTTGAAATATCTCAATAACCAGTTGTGCAACCTTGGTATGACCTGTGAAATCAATCAAAGAGGATCGTATTGCATATGTATGACAGAGAGATGTCATTTAGTGAATTTGCATACTGTGTGACCATCACATGCACCTGCAATGCACCTGCAATGCACCTTCACATTATACAGAGTTTTGGAACAAAACATTGCATTATCCAGGTATGTCAGCTCCGTTACAGTTCACACTCACTGCAACTTTTGGTTTTTCCTAAAATTAAAATTATCATTTAAATAGAAATTCCAGACCAGGGATAAGATTAAGGAGAACATAATGAGTCAGTTGATGGCAATCCTAAAAGAGGACTTTGCAGACTCTTTTCAAAAGTGGAAATAATGATGGAATACATTTTAAATCACAAGGTGTACTTTCAAGGAGTCTAAGGCACCATTGCTTTGGTTTGGCTAATTTTTTTCATTAATATTAAATAGTCCAGACATACCTAAATAAAATAACAGATAAGATTAACCATGAAAAACAATGCTATAGATACTAACCAGAATTTGTCATTAAAAAAAAAAAAAACACAAAATTCTCTATTCAAATGGATGATCCAGTACAGGCCAGAAGATTAGATCCAGTTATTATAAACAAAGAGAAGTAAACTTGCCAAATAGTATATTCCAATGCCCCAGCAGATGAAGTTGAAAAGCTGAACAAATATCTCCACCCCAAAAGAGAACAAAAATAATTGTAGAATGTGAAGATAATATTTATACCCATCATTGTTAGAGTGCTTGGAACAGCAATATTTCATAATCACTGAGCAGACTTTGAATTTTCTTCAGTCATGATGAATGGGTGTACACTAAATGAGGTTCCTTGCTATTGGGGCTCAAGCAAAATCCAAACTTCAAGTGGAACTTATATACAATCCATCATTAAAGACACTAGAAAAAATAGTTGGTTCCTTGTTTTACTCCAAAAAATATCTGACTCCTTCTGCAATACTCTAACAAGAGTCTAAAAATGAAGTATTACTGCCATATCTGAGTTGGAACTGCCCAGTCCTCACTTTCTTTGAAAGATTTCAAAAGTGTTTACACAAACTTGTGGGTGATGAACTATTTTTCACCCTACAACTACTTTGCCAGAGATGAAACATTGTAGTCTCATGTTACTCTATCACTATTTCTTGGGGAAATATTAAGACAGGAGACCTTCCTTAGTCCCATTAGTCCAGACATTCAAAGCTAGGTCCTGTAATGCCACATACACAGAATTTAATCATTTTCATTCCTTTTGTATTCCAATGGTAAGAAGGAAGTTCCACTCAGACAACTCCTTCTCAAGAACAGTTGTAGAACAAACTCTTGAAAGGATGCTTCCCTAATCACTACAATCTTAACCTTTTCAAGTTTAGGGTTAGTCATTATTTAATTATACATATCCCACAATGTGTACTCCTTAGTTACTCCTTTTATGCTCTTTTAATAACAATATCTTGCATGGATCTTTGGCTTTGTATTTTGTGAACAATAGTATAAAAAATCCCAAAGAGCCTAGCAAAAAACGTCCCAAAGAGCCTAGCAAAAAAAGCTGGAAAAATTGAAATTTGAGAAAAAAATGGAGTTGCATGATATCCATTATATGCTACTGATGACGACTTCTCCTATGTACCATGTCCCTTCAGGACGTTGACAATCATGGCTCTCCACAATTTTATTAACTCTTGTCTTTTGCCATCTCTTCCAAATCCTACTCTGCCATCCATTCACTCAATATTGCCAGGTAGGTTGTGTGTTGCTTACCTCTGGCCCTCTTACTTTCAATCTGTCTTGTAAGTATCAAATTTTTCAAGCCTTCTTTCCTCATTATATGCCTCAGAAATTTCAACTTTCTATTCCTGATGTTCAGTATAAGTGTCCTTTTTGTTTCCATTGTCTTTGGTCCATGGTATTCTCAGCATCCTTCTGTAGAACCATATTTCTGTTACTTTAAGTTTGGATTCCCTGCCACTGCCATAGAGGAGGACTGATACTACATAACAGTTCTAACAATATTTTTCTGTCAATGACTGAAGAAGAAATTATAATAATTACTACTTCTTTAATGTGCTGTGTTCTTTCAGGATATAGGTGATCATGAACCTCCACAGCTTCCTATCCTTTGTAATGCTTAATAATGTTTAAAATTATACTTAGAATCAAAAAGGAACAGTTGAAATTTTTGGCACACATAATGAAGAAAAATGTGTGTAGAATTTGACACTCAGGAAATTTGCAAAGCAACAAGAATAAAAGGAACATGTCCCTTTTTTTTTTTACATTTTCCTGAAAATATTATAACTCTGAACAATACCTTTTTTATGAGATTTCTAAATTTTAATGATATGGATAATTTGGACAGATCCAAATTTTTACCTGAATTCATTTGTAAAAATTACCAATCCTGATATATATCTTTTTAACTAAATGAAAAATATTTCCATTTGAAGAAAATTGATTACCTGTGCAAAAAACAGGTAAAAAATATGAATTAAAATTAATTATCTAAAAATACTATAAATATCAAAAAGCTATTTTATATTAAATGATTTTTTTTGGTATATGCTCATCTAATAATAATTAACATTTATAACATATAAGTCTCAAATGAAAACCACCCCAAAAAATATTTAAATTGAATAATACAGCATTCAGGAAACAGGAATTAAAATCATACTGCTGGTTTTATTTTCTGATATTTTGTTGATGAGATCAATTTCCATTACTACTTGTCTTTCATATTTCATACTGATTATCATTTGATATCCAGACAACATCCTGTCTCCTTTATCTCTATTATTTCCCTGTTTATGTATATATATTTATTTTTTCCTTTCACCTGGTTTTCTCTGATGTTAGTTAAAAATAGTGAATTTCTGTTCAATGGTTATCCTTTACATCTTTTTTTTTATCTATTATTCACATTTTTTTATCTTTCAATTAAAAGAAATATTTGCTCATTCTTGCAAAAAAAAAAAAAACCCAAAAACAAGTATATAAATTTTAATATATGCAATAAAAATTTTAAAACCTATAATCTTGACCCTGCTGAGTATAGCCATACCTATATGCAAACTCTATTTATTTATTTGTTATGCCTCATCAGGATCTAGGTAGTTATAGCTCACCACAGCTTCCTTTTCTTTAATATATATAAATTGTCACAATTTTTTTAAAAAAATAATGGAGTGGTTTCCTGTTGTTTTCTTCATGATTTTTAATTCAGAGTTGTCTTACACCTAAACTGGTTGCCTTACCAAAGCTAAGAAAGCCCAGTTTGCCCTACTATTTACTCATAGCTGGTAAGAGGAGAGATAACTTCATGCTTTTCCCAAAGGCATTAGTATAAAATGAACACAACATCTTCAGTCAAACTCTATGCAACTTAAAAAACAAACAAAGCAGTTACCTGTGCCAAAGGACACATGAAGCAAACTCATTTGTCTCCATTTCTCAAACAATCCATGGAGACCCAGTCATCATTTGCAACAATTGTAATTTTTCTGGTGCCAGAGTGGGACCTTAACATATAAAATGGACTACTTTTAGAGCTGAAGTGATGGGCCTATCTTGTTAGTTTACTGATAGCTGTGGCTTCATGCTTTCCCCAAGGGCAATAGTACAAAGTGAACAAAAACTCTCCCAGCTAGAGTTCACAGAGTCTAGCCTCAAAGCCATTAATTAAGTCAGCTGTACTTCAAAGCAACTTAAACATTATGCATAAAAAGATAAACATTTTCAAATAATTATAAAGTTTTCACTCCAAGCAATAAACAGCATTTAAAATAGTGATACCATAATTAGAAAATTCTCAAGCTGAACAAGTCACAGATCATTATCTTAAAAAAAAAGAAAATTATTAAAATTAATGATTTTTAAAACATTTTTCTATAATCAATACCTTTTGTATCATTACCAATGTTTAACAAGTTCTTGTCTGAAACTTGTGTTCCAATGTAATGAATTTTTTAAGTCAAATACACAGTTCTATGTTCAAATGTCTGGTCGAGTGCAGGTTATAAGAATAACCTCAATGTTTTGTTTTTTTTTTATTAGAAAAAAAATCAATAGCAGTTTATTTCATTTGCTCCAGCAAAGTTGCACACACATGTAAAATTTAACAGTTGTAATCTTCATGCTGTTGATCATACAAAATGGTACTGGAAAGTTCCAGGGCTGTATGTACTATGATTATACTATTCAATAGAAATGTCTGCAGTTAATGCTCATTGGTACCCAGCCTAATGAGTCAGTCTGTCAACAGGCTTTGTGCTATCTACTTGTGTTCAATTATTATGCAAAGTTTTCTAATGTGAATAGATCTGCAATGTTTACAATGATTAACAAATTACAAAGTAATATACCTGCATCAAATTTTGTGTGAAATTCAGCTACTGAAAACCTTTAAAAGGCTCATCAGGCTTTTGACAAACTTACTTTAGGTTACATTTCAAGGTCAAATGAATGTCAGCTGGAGATGAGCGTTCAGGGTAAGCAATCACCAAAAATAGTATCTCCCTTGCAATATTCTCCCAAATTAAAATGAAGCTGAATAAGGAGCTGTTTCAAGAATAGAGATGAAATTCAAATGAAACTGCAGCTGATATTAGACAGTCTTCAGGAAGAAGACTTTCACAGTGCTTTTGAGGCATAAAAGAGACCCTGGAATCACCACTACATTTTTAATGGTATGATTTGAAATGGGAGAGTGGCCAAATTTAAAGAGTCTATGAGATACATTGTTTACTGGAATAATGGTACTCATTTTTAGGCTATACCAGTAACATTCAGATAGCATACTTATTTCGAAATTTCAAAGCAGCAGCAATATTTATATGTGTAATTAAGTGCATTTGTATAAGTGGATATTGAAATGAATACACAAAGGCAACAGCCTGTTTCCTGCTAAATGCAATGAAACAGACTGTCACCTCTGGGTTTTGACTTCAATGTCCACTTTCATATTTACATAGGCTCTATCCCTGGAATTGAGCACTTTAATTCAAAAATATAGCATGCCTTAAAACCATGCATATATAATATGTAAATAATATATATAAAAATTGTGTATAAATATATAAGGATATAGAATCTGAACAAAAGTGGTGAAAGGAGACAAAGTGGGAATGCTTTTTATTTTTATCAAAGATTGGCAGCTTTAATACAAAGATAAATATGTTTTTTCATCCCAACCAGAAGACACCTACCTAGGAAACAGGCATTAATGGTTTTAATGCAAAAGACATACAGGTTTGTCTTTTATTCTGACCTGAAGATGTCTACCTAGCTACCTAAAGAAGGCAATCGTCTATATATATATATATATATATATATATATATACTTGAAGGCATGAAACCATCTTCTTCCACCTATGAGTTCAATATCAGGGTAGACTGGATTCGCTTGCCTTGGATGGCAGCCAGTCAGGAAAAAAGAAAATTCTCAATTCTAAAGAGAGCTGTTTGGAAATTTTGTGATACACTACTTATTATCAGTTCTCCACAAATCTTCATCACTATAATCAAATCATTTTTATTGGTCCTCTTGTGATACAGTTCTAAAACATTCACCATATATATATATATATATATATATATATATATATATATAGTCATCCACAGACAAACTGTTTCACTGTATCAGAGCTCATCAGTGTGGCTAGACATCTGATTGATTCAGGTCGGGATGGAAACCCGACCAATTTGGTATCAGTCAAAGATTCTAACCCCTAGGCCATCAGTGCCTGGAAGAAAGAAAGGTGAATTTTTGCATATTTATTTTTTCGTAAACACACAAGTCACACTGAGAATTCAATAAGCTAGGAGAGTCTTGCATTATCAGCAGTAATAGTGACTATTTACAAATTCATTCCTTATTCCCCGAGGGCTATAACATGAAGGGAGAGTTCTCTTTTAATCAGATATTACCAAAAACGAAAGACAAGCAATTTCTAAAAATCCATTATCTAGAATGATTTTCTGAATATCACTCCTTAGAAGTATGATTGTTTTTGCTGACATCAAGTGTTTCAAAGGTTGGAATATTCTAAAATAATACTTATTACAAAGAGGCTAAATAACTAGAATATTAGAAGCCATATCAGGTGATCAAATACTATTGGTTACACATTAATCCACTGAAACCAAGTCTAATTACCAAAATCAATTACACAGCCTAACATGTAATTAGAATACATGTTCATATGAGCAATTCTTTACTAACAATTTGCTACTCTTCCTGCTGATTTGTTCTGATTCACAGGCAGTTCTGAGATAGTAAAACTTACCCAAAATATCTAATGATAGCATTTAGGCCAGTGGTCGGGTCTCAAGGTTCAGTGGATTAATTTAAATAGAAATTTTATCAAATACAAAAACCAAGAAATAAAAAAAGGTAGCTGCTGGAGAAATATATAATAATTTAATATATTTTTGCATATGTATGAAGATGGATTGAAATACTGGTCATGTTTTGTCAGATGTAGGTATTGCCTCTATTACCTTTGTGTAAATGGAGGAGTCTTGCTTGTTGAAGCCTATGAATTCAGTTTTAAAGGCATTGACATAGAGTCCAACACCATTGGGAGCATTTTCTAGATGATGTAAGAGTACGGTGGCATTGGTAATGGTGTCTGCAGTGATAGCTAGGTCATCTGCATAGTCAATATCGGCCAACTTTTTTGCAGGATATCAACTTGAGAGTCTTCATGAGGTAAATCAATAAAATCTGTTGAATCTTTTACACGCCTCGGAAGTGAGATAAATTCTACTGAAAAGGATGTGCATAGCTAAAGCCTGGGTCACCTTGAATAAAATAGATGTCATCTGGAAATCTGATCTACAAGACAACCTCAAGTAGAAATTCTTTCAAGCTACTGTAGAGGCAATGAAATATATGGTGCTACTGCCTGGACATTAATTAAAATGCTAGAATTTAATCTTGATAGAACCTACACCTGGATGCTGAGAGCTATACTTAACAACTCCTGAATATAACATCTAATTAAGTCAAAGTTCTATGGACCCATCCCTAATATTTCTACAATCTTACACAAACACAGAATGCACTTTGCAGGACACTGCTGGTGAGCAAACCAAGAACTCGTGAGTGATCAACTGTTCTGGATAACTAGCCATGGAGCAAGACACTTACAGTGACCAGCTACGTTATAACACAGAATACCTCCCTAATACCCTTCTGACTTTGATGCAGGACTGTGATGGTTGATGTGATAGGTTCACTCAACTGAATAAATAAAATTGAGGATCTACTTGCTCATAGGACTAACTTACCAAAAAGAATTGCACAGCCTAACACAAATAGAATACATATTTATATGAGCAATTTTGGACTGGCCGTTTGCTGCTCTTCTGTAATGATATGTTTCAGGCATATCTTGATACTAACAATAAGTAGTTACTTTTTTCATTATAATAACTATTTTATTTGTTCATTCTGGCAAAGATACCTTTATAGATATCTATATTTTATACTAATGTAAATCCATACATCTCAAATAAATTAACAAGCATGTGTTTCCAAAAATCACACAGTCCCATATATATAGTGTGTCCTATAACTCATTAGGGCTGTAGAGGCACCACATTTACTGTGGCCATAGCAGTGGTGGTGTATCTAGGGCAAGATAGCCTGATAGAACTCAACCCTCTTTAGGCTGGTTTTGAATTCAGTTTTCCTTCAAGATTGGTTTCTGCCTTGAGGCAAGAGAGCCCAGTCTGCCTTGCTATTTAACCCATAGCTGGAAAATGGATTCATGCCTTTTCCAAGGGCATTAGTAAAAAGTGAACAAAACAGAATCAAGCCAGAATTGAACTAGGCACACTTAATTCATTTTTTAAAATGATATTCATTACACCATCCATGCATCCACATTTGCATATTAATAACAAGCAAGATAGAGATAGCAATAAGAATGTAAAAGGTTCAATATGATGAACTACTGAAATTAAAATCAAATGCAATGGCACATAAGGTAATTTTAGGAAAATAGGAAAATAGTATAATAAATGCATGCAACTTACCTTAACTTCAGGATGATCTGGTGCAACTCCATAACGAATCAACCCAAAAGGTACTGGTAGTCGTTCGTAGATATCAACTTTGAGTTTTGGATCCCCCTGCAAAAAACATGAGCGTAAGAAGTGAAATGGTAACTGTAACTAAATATTTTCCAACTAAAGCAAAGTTATTTTTCTAAATAAAAATATGTGAATGTATAAATGGCTATTTGAATAAAATCTACATACAAGGAATTTTTTTTTACTTTCTGTTTCTATTTGAGTGAATGTAGGTCAATATTTAGGATATGCAAGAATTGATGACATTTTGATCAACTGAGTTCTACTTGTTGATTTAGCTATCAACATACAAGATTTTAACAGTTGTGATTGTAGGTGATTTTTTTTTTTTTATTGACACTTTTTGATTTCCATATTATAACATCTGGACATTAGACTGTCATTTTGCAAGTGAAATTCTGGGCCAAATTTATTATTCAGTTGTTTGGTTTGGTTTGTTTTTTTTATGACATAATTTTGGCGTAATACATATATATATATATATATATATATTACTTCAAACATTATTTTTAGTGGATACCCATATTTGAGTAGATACTCTGTTTATTTTAAACAATATTTATTTTGTCTACCAGCATGCATAATCAAAAAAACTTAATAGGAAAATAATTGAAACATGCATCCTCCTTTGCAGAAGGAACTAGCTTGTCTGACCGGTGTGCTTTTACCATTCAGCTATGATCTTCAAAAATTTAAATGCAATGTTAATCCTCATATATAATAATTCCTGTTCTTTTCTGGATTTCTCTCCATAACGATGTTTTCTTTTTGTATATATTTTCTTCAATCACTGAGTAACTCCTTGTATCTTAGTGGCATTATTACTTTGTTTAAGGTGAAATGACACACACACTATATATATATATATATATATATAAATAAAAAGAAAGAACAGTAAGATATAAAATCCGGTGTTCTTATAGATATTTTATTTTTACAAAATAGTGCTCAATGTAAATTTACAGAGCATTAATATTATAAATTAATTGATTTAAAATAGAAACGTGATGTTAGCTGTGTCTTTAAAACCCGGTAATTTTTAAAAAGTTACTCCAAAATTCACTTGAAGATGAAATGGAACTAATGCTTTTAATTTAATTGCAAAAATAAAATTAGGGGTTTTTAGCTTCTATTTTTGAAACATGGTTGGAACTGTGTAGCGAAAATAACCATATTTTAAATCAATTAATTTATAATATATATATATATATATATATTAAAATAATAAGAAAAAGCAGTAAGATATATAATCCGGTTTTCTTAGCAATTATTTTTATTAAAAAAAAAACAAAAAAAAAAACAGTAGAGCATAATATTATAATTAATTACACAGAAATTTCAAAACTATGTTTCAAAACTGAAACTAAAGTTATAAATTTAATTATAAAAATTAAACTTAAAATCCAGTGATTTGTTCTATTGCCAAATGATGCTATGAATAGCTTTCTAAGAAATTTACTTAATTTATAAGTGCAGACAATCTTAGCATTTTGAGTTGTTATGGTTAAGGAAAATTCAATCTATTTTGATTAGAGGTTTATGGGTTTTGATTTCCCTAGACAACTTATGTATCAAATATATGTTACTTACAAAGTCAGGTTAAGTTTAGGTGGGATGTGGTTGCCTGCTCACAAACATAGACATCCGTTATTCAGCGTGTCGTCTGGGCTTTCAGTGACAAAAAAATTTGGGCATTTTTATTTATCTGCTTAATTGATATTTTTATACACAAAGATTTTCTAAAAGGGTTATTAAAATATGAGTAAGTCATATTTTTAATATTTAAATTTTATTCCTACAGATTTAAGGTACCATTCCTCCTTCTAATAACTAATAGACTATACAGTATTTTTTACAAATAAATATATTAGAATTTAATTACAAATTAATGATCAAGTATAAATATGTATGTTGCATCTCTTTTCTTTTCTAAAATTAATTATTATTTAAGGAAAATATTTGACAGTATCTACAAAAAAATAGCTATTCTATTTCTTTGATTTAGTAAATTTTTATTTTTCATAAACTTAATAATGTATAATTTTTCATGTATGCACAAAGGACAAGAGTCATTTAATGACCTACAAGTTCCAGTTTTTCTTATTAATTTCCATTTTACCATTGGTGTTTTATTGGTTTCTTTTAAGTGCCAGAAATATTTACAGAGGATGATTGATTTTGGTATTTATTTTATTAAAGGATGTTTGATGTTGGTTCCACCTTCTTTTGAATTCATTCCCTGTGCATACAATGTAGAATTTAACCATGTCTGGATCTTCAATAGATGAGATATCGCACTGATAAACTACAGATTCAATACAGAATTTATTATTAAGAGGACAGTTTTGAGGATTTCTAGTTACATAATTTTTATTTATCTTCATATTTTTTTATTTTAGGATCTATTTTGATTTTTGTATAAGTGTTTATTCATGATATTAGCATTATATTTCTTAATAATCATTTCTAAGTTTTCAGCTTCAACTGTAACTTAATTTTAGGGTATTTTATTAAAAATTGTACTTAGTTTACTATCTCTTGGAAAATGTTTATCAATTAATGCAAGGAATTTTTGTCCTAACTTATTTCTTACCATTTGGTTTTATGGGGTTGTATACCAAATGAATTTTCTATTTCTATCTTTTCTATGGTGTCCATTTTCATTTTTTATATAATTATGTTTTTGGCATTTATACCCACTATTCTTTAGAGCATTATTATAGAAATTACTATATTCATAGAATATTTTCTCATTTCCTGAATTTGTACTTATTCTTTTTTTTGATAGATGAAGGATGATTAGACTTAGGGTGTATATACAAAGGATTAGTATTGGGCTTTTTGTAAGGGAGGTATATATTATTCATTAAATCTAGTGTTATACCAAGGAAGTTAACTATTTTAGTATTTACAGTAATTTTCAAGTTTAGGCATTTAAGTTCTCTAAGTAATAGTTTTCTAATTTTATCAATTTTAAAGTCAAAGAATTCCTTACAACCATAAGGCCATCATCTCTGTACAATCCAATGTTATTTATACTAATTTCATGATATACAGTAAGATTATATAATATAAAAAGACCAATAAGGTCAGAGAACTCTGCAGAGTCCAATAATCCCATTGCAATGTCAATGTGGTCATTAGAGTTTTTAATCCATTGTTCACCATTATGAATGAGTACCAATTTTTTTCCATTATTTGGACTATTGTCCTCATCTTTGTCACCATATTTATCACAACGTTTCGGCCGTTGTACACTCCGGCCTTCTTCAGGTAGTTGAAATTTCGAACTGAACCCTTTATTTCGCTCACTTGGGTAGACTGTTCTAGTTCCACGTGCCATGTTTGATGGATGTAATAATGTAAATAATGTACATAATACCTCATCTCAGAAATATAGACAGACTCAATTTTTTTGCATTCATAATTATGTTTTTCTCTAGATCTGCTATGTCTGAGTATTGGGTAGCAAAATCCATAGCATTTTTAAAAAGTTCCTTTGATATTGATTGGTAGTATTTCTCAATATCAAACTGTATTAGTGTACAATTTGGTTTCTCCTTGATATTAGTAAACCAATTAGTAACTTTATTATTTACATTATTCAGACTATTGTCCTCATCTTTGTTGCCATATTTATTACAACATTTCGGCCATTGTACGCTCCGGCCTTCTTCAGGTGGTTGGAATGTTGAACTGAACCCTTTATTATTTGTTATTGATCAAAAATTTTAATCCTTGGTAATCCATTATTTGTTGGTTGACCCTTTCTAGGATTTTCTTACTAATTCTGCCGATTTCAGGTTGGGTTGGGTTGGGTTGATAATTCTTGTAGTCGGATTAGCTTCAAAATCAGGTTTGTGGTCCTTTATGGTTATTTAGCACTCTTTTTTGGTAAGTTTACCTAACCTATCATTAATATTCAATTTATCTGTGATATTTTTATTACTAATATTAATGTTTTCCACCATATTTACATAATTGTTATTAACCTTTTTATAGTTCTTATTTAAATCTTTTTTAATTAGGTTGTTGTAGTCCATTGCTGTTAATTTATAAAAATTTCTGGTTTTATCTGATTTCATTAAAATTTTATCTGTTGCACTATCTTTCACTATCTTGTCCAGACATTTTTGGAAATAGTTTTTCCTTTCATGGAAAGTTATATCATTTATTATTTCCAGTAAATCATTTTCAAATTCAGACAATTTTTGAATGAACAGTGCTGTTTTCTTACTGTTAAAACCATATACTTCAGATTTGATTGATAAGTTATTCTGCCGAAGGAAAAACGATGCTCTCCATCTCATCCTTCATATAAGTTCCTCTGTTTTTTGAATTCATGTTAATAATTCCTTTTGTTGATATTTAAAATGTTCTTCAGAGAAATTCCAAAATTTATTATTTCCATATTTTTATGATTTTTATTTAAAAATACAGATTAAGAATGCTCGACCTTAATTGGGAGCCAATGTACATATATTAAAATAGTAAGAAAGAACAGTAAGATTTATAATCTGATGTTCTTAGCAATAAATTTTATTTAAAAAAAAACAGTGCTCGATAAAAAAGTAGAGCAAAACTGTCCTCTTAATAATAAATTCTGTATTGAATCTGTAGTTTATCAGTGCGATATCTCATCTATTGAAGATCCAGACATGGTTAAATTCTACATTGTATGCACAGGGAATGAATTCAAAAGAAGGTGGAACCAACATCAAACATCCTTTAATAAAATAAATACCAAAATCAATCATCCTCTGTAAATATTTCTGGCACTTAAAAGAAACCAATAAAACACCAATGGTAAAATGGAAATTAATAAGAAAAACTGGAACTTGTAGGTCATTAAATGACTCTTGTCCTTTGTGCATACATGAAAAATTATACATTATTAAGTTTATGAAAAATAAAATTTACTAAATCAAAGAAATAGAATAGCTATTTTTTGTAGATACTGTCAAATATTTTCCTTAAATAATAATTAATTTTAGAAAAGAAAAGAGATGCAACATACATATTTATACTTGATCATTAATTTGTAATTAAATTCTAATATATTTATTTGTAAAAAATACTGTATAGTCTATTAGTTATTAGAAGGAGGAATGGTACCTTAAATCTGTAGGAATAAAATTTAAATATTAAAAATATGACTAAATTATATTTAAATGACCCTTTTAGAAAATCTTTGTGTATAAAAATATTAATTAAGCAGATAAATAAAAATGCCCAAATTTTTTTTCATTGAAAACCCAGACAACACTGAATAACGGATGTCTATGTTTGTGAGCAGGCAACCACATCCCACCTAAACTTAACCTGACTTTGTAAGTAACATATATTTGATACATATGTTGTCTAGGGAAATCAAAACCCATAAACCTCTAATCAAAATAGATTGAATTTTCCTTAACCATAACAACTCAAAAGGCTAAGATTGTCTGCACTTATAAATTAAGTAAATTTCTTAGAAAGTTATTCATAGCATCATTTGGCAATAGAACAAATCACTGGATTTTAAGTTTAATTTTTATAATTAAATTTATAACTTTAGTTTCAGTTTTGAAATTTCTGTGTAGTGATGGAATCATATTTTTAAAAAAGAAAATAATTATAATATATATATATATATATACACACACTAAAACCTGAATCTATAGATATTAAAATGTGGTGATATATATACACATGCTTTTATAATTATCAAATAAGCTTATTCTAGTCTGTTGTAATAAATGTACACATAATCATGATTAAATCAAGATGGTACACCTAATTATAATCAAAGCAAGGTATACATAATCATGACCAAAGTTAGGTACTCCTAATTATGATCAAATCAAGGTACACCTAATCATGACTAAAGCAAGGTATACCCAGTCATGATCAAACCAAGTTATACCTAATTATGACAAAATCAAGGAGGTACACCTAATCATAATCCAGTCAAGGTACACCCAATCCTGATCAAATTCACTACTAATGGTTCATAAGATATACTTTAATATGTTTAATAACCATTGCCAAACACTCTTATATATCTATGCTTTTATATGTGGATGTCTATATCTTCCACTGATTAAAAGCACACTCAAATATGAAAATCAATTTCTCTCAGACGACATCATATAAACTAGTGTAATAGATTATAGCATATATTTCCCAGATTTTAAAATATCCAAATTTTCTTCAATGGATAATTTAAGATTGATGCTAATGAAACTGGTATAAGAAACTTACTTTGAGAAGTTGTTGAGCAGTGTAGAAAGCTGCTGGCCCACTGCCCACAATTCCTATGTGAGCATTAAGAGCAGAACAGTAATTTCGGTATTGTGAATGTCGCCAAATACACCAAAATGGTCGGAAGAGATCTTTCGTGATCATCCTGAAATAAAAACAGGAAATGTGCCAAAGCTATAAAGGTATCTTGCTCCTGTCCAAAAAAAAAATAATTTTCAAGAATAACTTTCAAAGTAAATATTTGCTTACATATAACATCCGTCTGTAATAAAATATCTGTTGAGGTATATTTGTTAAACTTATGAATATTAATTCAAGATACTTTCAGACTGTAGTTACAAATCCAGTAGTTATGACTTTTACCAAAAAAAAGAAGAGTTAAAAAAAAAAATAATGTTAAAGTGATGAAGACAATTATAGTTGTCTCCCATTCAAACTACTTGACTATAAAAGAAATGGTCAGACCTCAATTATGTCATTGAATAAAGCTTCAACACAAGCTTAAACATTCATTTGCTTTTCTTTACAGTTGATAATAATTTTTTTCACAAATGTGGAAAGAAAGAGATGTAAGTTTAAAAAAAATTACAATGGATTCAAATCGTTTATTGGTCATGTGGTAGAAATTTCCATCTTTGTTAATTTCCTTCAGTTTCACAGAATTAAATACAGAAAATAATGTCTAAAAGATGAGAAAGATTATTATTTTGAAAAAGATACTTTCCAGAAGCTAAGAAAAGTATTAACAAATAAGAAAATTTAATTGTAAAGAAAAGAGTGCTAATTGTTATGTAATATTGGTCCTCCTACATGACAGTGAATGTTGGATAATTTCCTCACAGAAGAAGAGACTTGAAGCAACAGAGATATGGTTCTATGGGAGTATACTGAGAATACCATGGATTAAACATGTAATGAGGAATTTTAAAGGAAAATGGAAACAAAAAGGACATTTATACATAGAATCAGAAAGCATCAATTGAAATTTCTAGGACACACAATGAGGAAAGATTGCTTGGAGAATTAGATATTCACAGGACATAATAAAGGCAAGAAAGGAGAAAAAGCTAATTATATTTAAACATAATGAGCAATCCTTGTGCTTACAGGAGGATGACTGGGAGGACTTGATATAAATTGATTCTAAAATCATAAGGTGAAAATCAGTGGTCATCAGATGATACACCCAGAAAACTATTTGATGGTATATAAGAATCGCCAATCTTTTTTTCTTTTTAAATAATTAAAAAATATCTTCTAAGTCTTAAATGCTTACCCAGATATTGCAGACTACCAGTAATTTTAAGTAGCTTAACTATAATTTTTTAAAGAGGCAATCATATGTAGTCTTGGCGAAGTACATTCAAAACAACCATTGAAAGGATTATAGAGTTCACAATTAACTGTGGTGTGAGGTCAAATTTTCACAATTTTGACTGTAGTTGATGAAATAGGCATGTAATATTTCTATATAGCATGAAAAAGGTGGAGACATGATGAAATTAACAGTCAATAAAAAGAAAAAGGCAGTGTTTTCTTTTTTCTTGACAGTTAATTCAAAATATGTCTGCTTCATGTGATATTTATGTTTTCTACTGTTAAGAAATTATTTAAATAAGACTTCTGTCATGCATTTATATCTGTAAATTCTCAGAAGACTCTGGCATTGCTGTCTGATACAAGTTGGCACTGAAAATTGGTTGCTGAAATTGTAGCCTGTACTGTTGTTTTACTGCAGTAATGAGATTTTAATACCAGGCTTCTTCAAACTTTTAAGAGGCTCGATGAACTTTGGCTTACCTCTGTCAACAATTCCATCATTCTTTTCCAGCTCATTTGTTTTGATCTTACAACACTGAAACTTGTTTCTGATAGTATCTTTGTAGCACTTATTTTTTGGTTGGACTTTTGCCACATATTAACTTTCTATACACAAAACATCTTGGCATATAAGTATCATATCCTGCCACCAGAATTTAGCACTGATAAGATTTGACAGATTTGACATTATTGAAGTCAGCATAGTTCAGGGCTTCAAGGTTGATAAACTGTCAGTTGTATGCAACGACTTCCTAAGATCTGGAAAAAGGTTTTGAGTGAAGCCTGAGGCCTTTGATAAAGATCACACCTCTTTGAACATTGTGTACTGGTACTAAAGATTTATGAACAAAGAACTGTAGTCTATAATAGAAACCACATCACTTCAGAACTACTGTCATGTATTCATCTGTGAATTCTCAGAAGACTCTGGCACTGCTGTCCGATAGTGTCAGCACTGAAAATTGGTTGTGGAAATTGCAGCCTGTGTTATTCTATAGTGATGTTTTTCTGCAGTGTTGAGTTTTTGATACTACGCATCCTCAAACTTTTAAGAGGTTTGATGAACTTTGGCTTACTTCTGTGAATGGTTCCATCACACTTTTTATACGTTGATGTGATCCTGCCATGCTTGGTACAGGGTCTACTATTCATATTGATAGAGAAATAGTAAAAAGGCCCATTGCATTGTACACTTTCAGTTTTGTTGGAAAGTATATGTTGCACTAGTTGAGCAAAGTTTAAGTTTACTTTGGTGATTTGAGTATCAGTTTTTCTGATCAAGTGGTTATTGTAAGAGATATTTTTTCCAAAATACTTGAAACTCTTTTTTGACTTTTGAAAGTTGGGTACTATCTATTGAGATAGCTGGTGTTGAATGATTGGTATTTAATGCAGGTTTCTAGAACATTTCTGTTTTTCCACATCTAATTATCTTTTCAGCATTAAAGAACTGATTGAGCATCAGCTGCAATTTTGATTCATCATGAAACAGTCATCTTCAAAAAGAACTTCTTGGAGATCTTAGATGATTTTTGTCTTGGCAGTGAGGCAACAAAAGTCAATAGAGCTGAATGTACACCTCCTTCTCCAGACCATAGAATGTATGTAATAGCACACATTTGAAAAGGTTTAAGTGAATTGGGACTAATAGAATGTCCTACTTCCCACTATTGTGCAAAGTTTAAATTCCAGTTGAGTTCATTACATTCATTTATATGCAAATACTCTTGGGAAAGTTATAAATCCAACTCTTTATCTGTGCCAAATAATTATCTCTAAGGAATTGTTAATACAATATTCATTTACAAAAAAAGAATTATTCTAACAATTCAAAAATATGTTTTGGCTTTAAATAACCTACAAAAGGTTGATAATCCATAAAAAACAAATCAATCTCAATAATAGAGGGTGGCAAACCAAGTTCTTATTGAACTAACTGCTGGATGGTTCCTGTTGTCTGCTCAAGAGTCTACTGTTGAGAATGTTGATAAAATGGTCTGCTCAGCATTCTCTTCATCCAGCTTAGTCTTTGATCAGGGATTTGCTGTAAGGAGACAACAGTAGGGAGCTGCCTGATATTAGATTGGGCCAGGCAATACCTTCAAGAAGATAAAGAACTTCATGACATTGTGAGAGTTAGTATAGTTTTGAACTTTTCCTGCTAACACTCTTTCAATTTTTTATTGTGCTTTTACTTGAAGTTTCTTAAACTTCTTTTTGTAAGTTGATGATGCATCAATCTGTCAAACAATGTAAGCTTCCAGTCAGCAGAGACACTTGTTTTAACTCTCTGTTTTCATTAAGCTAATCTATAAAATTTTTAGCTTTGAGACATAACAGCACTTTAGTGGTCTCAATGTTCCTGAATATGACCTGTTTCTAAAAGCTGTCTCTAAAATAAGTCAAGCTATATTGAAACTTCTCATCCAGTATACATTGGAATTGCATCAGGTAAAATGGGTTCTTCAACCTGGCTGTGTTGCTGGAATCCCTAACAGTCTTGGGTTGGTTGCCATATGATAGTAGGATGTGCACACTAATTTTTGCCCATACCAGTCTGTAATAAGTCCAGCATTCAGCACCTCTCATCATATGAGTTACTCAAATGTCAATAATGTCCTATTAATGTATTTGTTTTTACTACTGGTATAGTCTCTTCCTATACTTGCATTAAAATTTTCAAATAAGATAACAAATTTGTCATTTTCTGGGATTATCTTGATTACTTAATCAAAATGTTCATAGAATTATTCTTTGGTTCCATCCAAACTTGTAGAATTATTTTTTTTGCTATCCAATCATTAAATACTTATTATGGTGAGGTATCTGATTTTGTTGATGGGAACAAATAATTTCATAAGGCATTCATTTATCTCAATTGAGAACATACGCACATTCCACTATTTTCTGTCTTCTTAATTCTTGTTCTTTTATTGTTCTCTCTCCTTAATAATGTTTTGCATAAATATTCTCTCATACTCAGTAACCCCTTGCATCTTAGTAGCTTCCTCTCAAGCATGGCTATAAGCCTTGCTTGGGGTGAAATGATTAAAAATATACCTTGAGATGAATTATTTGGCTAGGCACCTTTTCTGGCCCTTTTCTCTGTTTGAAGGTAGGTAGTAATAACATAAAAAACAAACTGATTTCAAATTGAAATAAAATTATTTATCTCATAATAGCCTTTAAAATATTTTTTATTTATAAATAATTATGTGATATCAATAGAAATATTTTGCTGTGATTAGCAGGCTAGTCATGTAAGCTATTGTTAATGTGTTTATTTTTCTCATGGTGTTCTATTATTGTGACCTTGGGATAAACTTAGCTAAGCTTAATTATTTGTGATGGCTGCAATCTTAAGTAAAGAACACTGATATAAGTTTCAAATACTTATTAAACCCAATGAAATACACACTCTGGAGTTGGTATTATGGAATCATCTGGATAATATTATCTACTAAGCTCAAAAATGAAAATTTCATGTGATTCTTCCATTAATAAAGCAGGAAATTGTCAAGAGAGACTATAGTATTTCAGGCAATTGCAAAATCAGACTGAAGAGCTCACTCATAAAAATCAATCATCCAATGTCTTTATAAGCTACAAGCAATTACTGTAGGCTGAAGAATTCAGTTTATAGAAATAAGATACTTCTATGAAATCCTATGCCAAATCGTCTAACGTTGAGGAAAACAAAAACAATAGATCTACTGAATATTTTGTTGGACTACTGAAGCATGCATTCAAAAATTGTTGGGATGCTGGATCAAAGCCCAAGAAATGAGAAAAGTATGTCTTGATCAAAAGCAGTTAAAAAAATAATAACTGTATCAGCTGTAAGGGAAGTTGGATTACTGTATTGTGCCAGAAAATTTTTCTCATCAGAGTCCATCTTGCACATTTACAAATCTACCGTTCAGCTGTACATTGAATACTGCTGCCATATCTGGTCTGGTACACCTGGTATTCATCTCGAGGTTCTTGACAAAATCCAGAAGGATCTGCAATGTAATCAATCCTGACTTGGCATTTCAACTTCAGTCACTTTCTCACCGACATGACAGGGCTTCTCTCTGTCTTTTCTACAAATATTTTCATGGCAACTGCTCTGACGAGCTTTTTTCCTTGGTCCCCCCACCCCTGCCTGCATGCTTTTAACTGTGCAACTAGATTGGCATCTAGGTCCCATCTGTTTACTGTTGAAATAGCTAAATGCAACTGCCACTTCTACTCCAACAGTATTTTTTTGCACTTCCTGTCTGTGGAACTCCCTTTCTTTTACTTGCTTCCCTGCTAACTACAATCTTCAAAAATTTAAATGCAATGTCAATTGCCATCTTCTATCTTCTTCAATCCTGTTCATCTTTTGTCTGATTATCAATCCCCACTATTCTCTGTCTTTTCTCCCTGTAATCCCCTGCATACTAGTGGCATTCCTGTCTTGATTGAGGTGAAATGATTAAAAAAAAAAAGAAGTTATTTATATCCAAGAGATTAATAAAGAAGAATTATTGTTATAACACATATTACCAAGTAAAATTTCTCTCATGTCATGCAAGAAAAATGCTCAAAACAATCTATGAAAATACCAAAAGTTTATTATTACACAAACTGTAGCATTATAAAACTTAATTACTGCTCTTGACTCAACTATTATTTATGCACAAGTCAAAGCGTAAGACATGACTAATCATATGGCTATGTAGCAAGAGGCGTGAAATGTAAGTTGCTTCACTTGTTGGTGTTAATCTCTTGAAATGACTGCACATGTACTCAAGCCTTCCATTTTCTCTTGATGTTGATGGCATAGCTACTTCAATGATGCAATGCATGACCATGTCAACTATCAAGTAAGACCTTAATTCACTTTTCTCTATTTTATATATATTTGGTTTGTGGTATGAACAAATTATTGTCTAATTCTAGTTTCTGTAAATATGCCGCTAAAGAATTTTCTTTCAAATGTTATACACATGTCCTCCTTTTTATCCACTTATGTACACAAATTTTACTATATCACAGGTATAGTAATGATATATTAGAAAGGTAAGATACATTTATCTCACCCAGCCATTCCAGCCAGGTTAATTTTATCATTTACATGTGTATATCCAAAAATGTATAACAACAATCCATGCTCACAATTAAACATTTCTTCATTCTTACTAGTAGCAATATTATCTGTAGAAAGGAAAACGGCTTACTTTGTGGAAAAAAACGTGCTTGTACACATCTCACAGGCAAAATATGTGAAAGAAAATATGGCTGATCCAAAAGCTGCAATTTATGAACAACTTGATCTTGGAACTAAGAGATTTTGCAAAAGGAATTTGTGGCTTTTGCAAATTTACAATGTTTTGATCTTGCAGGGTGACCATTTTATGTTATGGGATACTAGGCAATAGGACAGTGCTTCCCAAACGGTGCAGTGTGCCTCATAGGTACAGCAGAAGAGGATAGCCGGTGAGGCAGAATGATTGCAGGACAATTAAACATTTAGAAACAGTTTCAAAAAATTCACATGCCAAAAATAAATATGATTTCAAAATTTAAAATATTATTATGGATTATATGTAATTGCATGCAATAATTGCATTTAATATCAATTTCAAAAATATTACATAGGATGCAAAAATTGTAAAAAAAAGAGAAATATTGCTAATCCCCCACTTCATGATCGCCCTAAATATTTAAAGAAAACCCCAAAGACAAGCGGTGACTGTGTCGCAAATAAATTTTTTTCTCTATTAATCCAACTGAAAAATCATTTTCACCATGAATTTATGAAGAAATTATTGCAAGTATAAATAAATATTGCAGTATAAATAGTTATGAATAATTATTGACTGATTTTAGCATTGTGATATTTTTGCATTATATCAAGTATGAAGACTATAGTAAGTAGAGTCCACAAATTGGAGGAGAGAATTATCAATGATAATGTTCCTGACTTCAAATCCACAGTTATTTCCCTTTAACCCTCTCTCTGTTATTTTATTTTTAAATGTACTTTTTATCACAGAAAATTTGGTGAGGTGCAAGCAAATTTCAATCTTAAAATACGGCCTAGAGAAAAAAAAAGTTTAGGAACCACTGTGATAGGATGTTTATTTAAGTGACAGATAGGAATGGAATTAAAAACAATATTTTATTACCTGACCAAAACTATATAGGAAGAATATAAAAAAAGAAATAAATGGAAGTGTTTATATGTTGTAACCTAGAAAGGGTTACTGAATGAGGAATAATCAAAATGGAGGTTGGAAATGAAACAATAATCTTTATAACATCAACAAAATACAATACTTGCCAGTAGTATGAAGTAGGTAAATCACTGCTAGTGGTGGACTACTTAGACAGCATATTACCCTCACTTACAATAGTGTCCATCATATTTATGAGGATTGGAACATACCCATTAGTGTTCTTAGGTACGGCATATAACAGTATATAAAGATGTTTGTTATACATACATATGGTGTGTGTAGGGCACATCAACATGATGAAATGGTTAGCAAGCTTGTCTCACTAGATCAGTTACAATAGTAAGTTCAATCTTCACTGGGTGCACCCATACTTTTGTACCACATTTAAGCTAAACTTAGAAAATCATTGTCTTGCTAGATCAATTACATTTGAGTAGTGAGTTCAATTCTCACTGGGTGCTCCACACTTTTAGCCTTGTGCCACATCTAAGCTATGCTTAGAAAATCATTTGGGTACTTTGACCTGGTGTAATGGTCAGCAGACTTGTCTTGCTAGATCAATTATGACTGAATAGTGAGTTTGATCCTCATTGGGTGCCCCATAAATTCAGCCTTGTGCCACATCTAAACCATGCTTAGAAAATCACCATACATATAGTGTGTGTAAAGTCCTATTGAAGATACTGAGAGACCTACATTGGAGATAAGTTTCTTGTTGGTTTAGTAATGTTATCAGCTTAGGGCATTTGTATGCTGTGTTTTGTACAATGTGACATGTGGTTTGCTAGAGACTAAAAAGACCCCAGCAAGGAAATAAGACACACCTTGTCTCTACTATATCCAGTTGGTAAAGAGAGGAAGACGAGAGAAAGAGAGACCTTGTATCTTTTTCTTTATATACTGGCTATATATCATAACACCTGGTGGTTGTTCGCTGAAGTTCCTTGGCAAACATGTAGATAAACCCACATTGTTTACTCATTATTATCTCAAATTGATGGTTTGAGTAAAGTTGCAATGAAAAGCAAGTAAAAAATGATACTGTCAAAAATACTGGTCAACTTGATAATGATTTTCCACTCTATTAACTGAAATTCATTAAGATTTTAAATATTTACAGTAAAAAATTATGGTGAAAGAAATACTAGTCAGAAATTTGTTGTAGAGTAGTTTTCACAGTGGAGGCTTGTATTTCGCTAAGTCGGTCCTAAAAGGGTCTGACGTACAAAATGTTAGTTAATGAGGCAGCAATCTAGTTGTGGTCGTTGATACTTTAATGTCCGACATCGACTGACTCACACAACTCCACTGAGCTCAACTGGCGACTGCTACTACTACTTATTATGTGTGGGAGAGTCTATTACAATAGAATAGGTAATGTTCTAGTATAACAAAATTAATAATCATTTTCCACTCTATTAAAAGAAATTAAGATTTAAATTATTTACAATAATGTAAAGTTTCTTAAGAAAAATAAATACAGGTATTTATTGACTCAGTAAAATATATAATTTTGCAATTTTTCTTTGGCCATAATGTTTATCTTTTCTATTTTTGTTAATAAAATTACCCTAAGTTAGGCTGAGAACTTTTCACCTGCCCACTTTTATATATCGGTCTCTGATATGCTGTTTTTAATAAATAAAAATTGATGAAAATAAGATTATGAAAATTTTAGCAAATTATATGAAACATTAAACCAAACAGATTAAACGCAATTTATTTAATAAGCAATTTTGATAATTTTGTACTAAATAAAATTCTTGGTTATAATTTCTGCCTGTATAATGAGGAATCATTATTTATATTATTTACTTTCAGACTAATGTCCTTGTCTTTGTTGTTGTTATTATCACAACTTCTTATTCACTGTACCAACTGGCCTTCTTCCTGTGTCTGTGGATTCAGATAACATTCAGGGAATTTCAAACTGATCTATTTATTTAATATAGATTATTCTTGTTCTAGGGATATCAGTTCACTTATTGTTCATCCTATTTCCCAAGTCTAAGTCTACCAAGCCCAGGAATTAAACTTGCAGGTACTATGCCACCAAATTCACAAACTAACATTTTAATCCATTGGGCTATTATCTCTAAGTATAATCCTGAACATAAAACTTGAAGCTTTCAGCCTAAGGTACTTATTGCCTACTTGCTCCTGCTGTCACACTTGACCTCTTTTGCTGCCTCTTCCCTGAAGAAGACTAGCAGGCCCAATGGCTGAAACATTGAAAATAAAATAAAGATGAGGACATTAATCTGAATGTAAATATTGGTCATAATTGCTTAAGAGAAATTTAATTCAAAATGCTTTTTAGTATTCCTGAAAAATTTGAGGTGAATATTTGTAAATACTGGGTGAAATAACAAAATTTCCAATTGTCAGATTAAGTTTGAATTGTTGTATCTTCAAGATGATTAAAGATATCTTACTGGAATTTTCCAAGTTGTTTATAACACTATTGGACTATACTTTGAGCAATAAGAACATATAATTATTCTCCATGCTTAACAGAAGAATCATGATGAAATTGATCATAAACAATTAATTAATTAATCATAGCTATGGATCAGAGCTCATGAAAGATTGAAATAAAGTTTTATATATATATATATATATATATATATATATATATATATATATTATTCCAGGATCATTTTCCAACATATCCAAGATGATCTTCACCATTTCTAACCTTCTAACTTTCTGTCCTGGAGTAACAAGGTGCCTCACACATTTCACATATGATTTCATTTTCAAGTCTTATTTCACTGCTCTTTGCACTTCCATAGCTAAAACTCCTCTTTCATGTGCCAAATGTCTTATGCATTGAGTTGGACTTTTTCTAATTGATCTCTTTAGTTCTAAGTTAAAATGATGATCCCTCTTTCTGTTGTGACATTCTGATCCAGTTTTCTTCTCTACTGTTCCCACTTTTTTAAATTTATCACTGATCTCTTTATGGTTCTTGAATGGACTTTGGCAATGGAAGCCAAAGTATGAATGTTGGTACCATTACTAAAGGCTTGAATGATCTTTTTCCTCTCACCATTGCTCATTTAGGAAGACAATGGGTCTGAGACAAAAACGATTTTAACCTGTTCTCTTTCTGGCTGAATAATTCAAAGGGTTTTTCAGTGATTCTTATGACCAATGGTGTCAAGATGGCTAAATGCCTTATCTGGAAACCTGGGAAAATGAAACTTAGTTTAATGGTTTTTTTAGATATTAAACATTTTGTGGGATGGATGATTATGCTGTTATGTGATTTGGACAATTTTGCTGTTACACCTGGTATATATATTTATAACTTGAATGGAACAAAAGAAAATCATTTGTAATTTTATATAAATAGGCAGCCATACACTTTTATGGATTTTACTTTTCAGTTCAATATCTCTTGTTCTTGAAAATATTAGATAATATGGGAATGAAAAAATCTTGTAGCATTTGATAAAAAGAACAATGTAACACTAGTGTAACATGAGAGGTACAAGTGCTTGAATTTACAACTAATTTAATAATTCAACTGATATTTAGTGAGAGACTTTTAAATATGAGAAATATTTGAATTTAGGTTAAAGAAAAAGGTAATGTAATTACTCAAGAGTAAAAACCAGACAGTGAAATCATAAATAGATCTAACAGACTACATTAGAAATGTTTTAATAACATCCTTCAATAACAATTGTAAGATGTCCTAAAAAAAAAAAAAAGAATTAAACAAAATATTGAAAACTGAAATAAATTAATAAAGATTGCCAAAATTCAGCAAAAATGAGAAAAACTCATCCTCAAAACTTATAGACCAAAATCTGTGTTCCTGTACGATCACCAAAGTTAAGCAAGATCAAGTACCTAGATAATTGATCACTTGGGAATACCAGGTGCCGTAAGTGGGTGGTGTAATGGATAATGACACAGAATTGTTAATCAGAGAGCCAAGGTACAAATCCCATTGGGTTTGTTATATTCACTTACATTCAAATAGCCTTGGGAAAGGTATGAATCCACCTAATCTCCCATAAGCTATGGGTTAATAAGTAAGACTTGTATCACTAAACCATTATTATTTCAAAAAAAATTCTTACAATCTAAAAATATTTTCTCACTTTAAATAGCCTGCAAAGGGTTGATAAACCGTAGAAAACAAATTGATCATTAAATAAAAAAGAATTTGTTAGTATTTATATTTTTCTTTCCAGATTTATTTAAACTCTTCAGTGATGCTACCCTAAGGGAACTGGAGACCCTGCCAGGATTTATTATCAGTGGATAATATAAGATATGCAGATGACACCATATTAATGGCCAATTCAGAAAGGAAACTATAGGACCTCCTAGACAGGGTAGTAGAAGAAAATGAGAAACAAAAAAAAAGGATTAACTGTCAACTGCAAGAAGATAGAAAGTTTGATCATTAGCAAAAGAAAAAGCCCAAGATGAGAGTTACAAAATGGAGATGTCAATATCAAGCAGGTGCAGAAGTTTAAATATCTGGGAAGTGTTTTAACAGAGCATGGAGAAATGTGACATTGAGATCCAAACACATATTGGACTAATGAAAGAAGTGTCCCAAAAGCTAAGCAATGTGCTGAGAAATGGAAAACTTTCATTAGAAACAAAGAAAAGAGTACTGGATTGTTATGTGATATCTATCCTCTTATATAGCAGCGAATGTTGGACAATTTCCCCATAGATAAGGAAAGAACTAGCAGCAGCAGAAATGTGGTTCTACAGAAGGATGCTGTTCCATAGACAAAACAAGAAAACAAGGAAGTCTTAAAGAAAAATGGCAACAGAAAGAACACATATACAGAATGAGAAAAGACAGTTTAAATTTCTTTAACATATAATGAGGAAGGAGGGCTTGGAAAACTTAACTCTCATAAGCAAGAGAGATAGGTGAAGGCAGTGAGCCATTTACCTGATGAACTTATTAGAATGGATAGCAGAACAGGGGAGAAAAACTGCTAAGAGCTATATGAGATAGAAAGTTAAGGTAGCTATGATTGCTTATGTCCTGAAGGGATGTGGCACATACAAGAACATTGATAAGTTGATAAATCTACAGACATAATGTGACCATGGTTTTTAAGACATTTGTCCAACATTTAAATGCTTTCACACTGGACTGATCTTAAACAACCATGTTTATACAAGCATAGCTTATAAAACTGAACTCTTTACAAGAAGAAGAATTTATTAATTTTTCTCTGTATTTGTTGCATCTGTTATTTTTTTTTTATTGCAAGTGCCATATTGCTATTCTATAACACAGATCAGAAAAAGAATAAGCTTCTGGTGGGATTTGAACTCATGTTCCTTATTCTTGGAAGCCTGTATTATCATTGAGTAGGCAATGAAAGTTAACCATCAGAAGTCATCCAAATTTAGTCATATAGCTATATTCTTTCCTTCCTCAATTTCTATTACACTGCCATGTTTATTACGTGATGACAAGCTTATCTAAATTATCTCCCTTAACTCTTACAAGTTGAATTATTCAACACATAGCCTGATGAAACAGAAGAGGAGTAATGCAATTTGATTTTTTTATTTACTTCTTAGCTTTATAATTTTATATAACTTTTAACTTTATAACTTCTTTACAAGTGTGCTATAAGTAGGCTCTTAGCCATTTTGCAACATACATAAGCTGTGTTTTTTTGTTGAGGCATGACCAGGATTAATCTTGTACAAAGCAAGGCAGGCTCTGCCTGATAAATGATTTGTTATAATGATTTGAAGCAAGGATTTAGAAGGCCAGATGCACTTCCTGATGCCCAACTCAGACATTCAAATACACCAAGTATTTTTATCAAGACACCATCCTAGAAAGGTTGACATTCAAGGCTTGAAACCCCATCTATACTTTATATATAGGTGTGTGTGTAGACAGGTGGCTCCCATAAGAAGCTCATCTGCCCCTTGATAAGTCTTGTTTGTCGTTTTGTGGAGTGACATGCTACGCTCCTCACCAGAGGAAATGTTAGTGGGAGAGCTGGCTTAGACACTAACCATCAAAAATTCTTTTGTTGATAAAACTTTGTTTTTATTAAGTTCGTGGCATTTTTTTATCATGGTATGCTAATTTTTAGTGAATCAGTGGAGGTACCTATATATATATATATATATATATATATATATATATATATATATATATATGTATATTTAAGCAGCATATCTTCATTCAAGCATGTTTGGTTGAATAATCTAGACATATTATGTCTATTTATTTTTATTTTAATCCTCTCAAATTCATGGATCAATTTCTTAATGTTATTAAACTCATTAATGAAGGTGCTCTATTTTTTTTTCATTTTTTTTTATTTTCCCAAATACTTTAAATCTCATCCAAGATCATCTTCAGGGGTGAATTGCTAAGACAAAAAATTAATGTAATTGATAATTGTGAATCTTTTTCTAAATGTGCATGAAACACATTCTGTTATAATTATAACCATGTATGAATGAGCTCCATTATAGTTAATCCAAAAAGTAACGTTATTTAATAGAGGCAACTTAATTTATGTAATTTTTCTTTTCAAAATGCAATTTAAGTATTTTAAAACATTGCTGTTATAATTGTAAGTTTAAAAAAAAATTACAATTTAGTTATTTTAAAACCTTGCTGTTATAGACATTTTAAAACATTGTTGCTATACTTGTAATTAATCTTACTTAGTGTTGGTTGTATTTTTCTTATATAGAGTGCTTCAAGAATTTGAAGTTTTTGTTGTTCATTTTAATAGTGGAGTATTCTTATATTTTCAATATTTCTCTAAATTGTGAATGTGGACAAGAATGTTCCTTTAGATGTTGTGCAATAGAGTTTGAATCTAACATATGTAATGTAAGTCTCCTCGATGATTTTGCTGTCGTCATGAAACCAACATATATATTTACTTTTGTCAGATACAATCTCCTAAAAGACATTTAAATTGATATACAATGTTGGTCTTTTGTAAAACACTAGTTGACTGAGAAGAGTCATTGGGGATGATTAAGTTGGTTGAATTAAATTTAGTATAATTAGCTTTAGTTTTTAATGGGGTCAATGGGAAATATATTAATACATATAAGTTTTTTAAGATTTTTCATTTTGTTTGTAGTTAGAGTGTATTTAATTGAGGTATAGTAGGTTGATACGTTTAGGTTTATTTGAGGAAGTATGATGTTCTTTTTGATTTATGTTAATATTTCTAATACCTTTTCTAGTATAATGTAATTAGGAAAGTCATTATTAATGTGAGTTTGTTTAATGTTTTTTAATTCAGTATAGAAAATTTTTTGCGGAAGGTTTAAATTTTGCACATTTTATTAAATTTTGTATAATTGCTGTTTTGTAATAGACAGGATATTCACTTTTATAGTTGAGAGTGCATGTGTTTATGCTAATTAGTTTTTTTATATGGGGGAGGTAGTAAATATATTATTATTGGTGTCTATCAAGACATCAAAAAAAAAAAAGGAATTTTATTGTTATTGTTAAGTTCATATGTAAACTAAGAATGGAGTTTTTTTGTAGTTCATGTATTTCATCTATGTTTTTAACTAAAATGAGACTATCATCTACATATATTAGGTAAGTGGAGGTTTTTTAGGTTTTTTATTTTCAAGGTTAGCTATGTAGAAGTTACTAAATCTTGCTCCCAGAACTGAACCCATGGAAATGTTATCACGTTGTATGTATATGTTATTTTGATGGTCATAGAAAGGAACCTCAGAGATACAAGTCAAAAGTAGTTTCTATAATATTTTAGGTTTAATTTTTAATGGAAGGAATGATGAATTGTTGTAAATATTCTTTATAATTATATCAATTGTTTCTCTAACTGGGACATTGGTAAATAAACTTTCAACATCAAGTGAGGCTATGGTTTCATTATTAGGTTTCTGTGTTTTTAAGATTTGGATTAATTTGCTTCTTTTTTTTTTTTTTTTTTTAAAGCATTATGCCCTGAGCAAGGCGTGAAGCCACTAGGATGCAGGGGGTTGCAGAAGATTTGGAGCAAGAGCAGATAGGAGTGATAGAAGAAAGGATGAGGAGAGGGATAGTGGATAGATCAAGGTAACTGGAGATGTCGGTTGACATTACATTTGAATAGTTGGAGATTATAGCTCTCAAGGAAACAGTAATTGGGGTGTTCCACAGGCGAGAGGTGCGAGGTATGAAGTTATTGGAATAGAAGAGACAGCTACATTTAAAAGTTTCTACAGTGTAAGGGTGGGAGCGAGATGCCAGCCTTGTAGGGCGCTTGAATTCATGGAGTCTGGGAACCAGTGAAAGCAGCTCATCGGAGCAATTACCATGAAAGTATTTGTAGAAAAGACAGAGAGAGGCGACGGCGCGTCTGTGAGAGAGTGACTGTAGACGAGATGCCAGATCAGGGCCAATTATATTATATATATACGTCTCTGGATCTTGTCAAGAACTCCAGGGTAAACAGAAGGTGCCCCAGACCATATATGGCAGCAATACTCCATGCAAGGGCAAATGGTTGTGAGTTGATTTAATTCTGTATTTACTAGGTATGTATGGTGCAATGAGTTGGTTAATGATTTTGGTTAATTGATGAATCAGGGTGAGGATTTGGGATATGATAGGACGGAGAGGGAAGTCAGGTCATCCCATAAGTTCTGTCCGAATTTTAACCTTTTGTTAAAATGAACAAAATTTTAAGAGTATTTTATAATGTCTAATGAAGCTGAACATTATTTTCATGTTTAGATGCATTTAAACTGATCAAATTTTATTTCAGAGAACAATAAAATTAAATTTTGTTTGACTAAAACCCTGCTAACATGGAAGTACTCAAGAATCATTTGAGGCACATAATGCTTTATGAGTTCAAGAAAGGAAAATCAGCAGTCGAAGCGGCTAGAAACATTCACTCAATTTATGGAGAGGAATGTGTGAATGAAAGAACTTGCAGAAGATGGTTTGCAAAATTCAGAGGTGGAGATTTCACCCTTGAAGATGAAGATCAAACCGGACATCCAGTTGAGTGTGATGAAAAGCTTCTTGAAGCAGCCCTTGAAGAAAATCCTGCTTTATCAGTTGAGGAATTGGCAGTGGTTTTCAGTTTAAACCATACAACTGTTCATCATCATCTTCAACAACTTGGAAAAGTTCCTAAACTTGGAAAATGGGTGCCTCATGAAATGTCTGAAAACAACCTCAAATCCCAAGTTGACATCTGCTCTTCTATTCATTCTTGCCAACTTGTTTCACCTTTTTTGGATAGACTTGTGACTATCAATGAAAAATGGATCTTTTATCAAAATGTTAAGCATCGTAGACAGTTGCTTGGTAAAGGGGAAGGACCCCAGCCACAGCCGAGAAGGGAACTTCATGGGCAAAAGGTTCTTCTTTCAATCTGATGGGATCGCCAAGGAATAATCTACTTTGAATTCTTACCACCTAATGCAACAATTAATGCTCAAATATACTGTCAGCAATTAAATCGTTTGAACCAAGCTTTGAGGAAAAAATGACCTGCTCTAGTGAATCGAAAAGGTGTGATGTTTCATCAGGACAATGCGCGACCCCACACAGCAAGAATCACGTCACAAAAGATCGAAGAACTTGGTTGGGAGAAAATTTCTCATCCACCTTATTCTCCCGATCTTGCTCCTTCAGACTACCATTTGTTTCATAGCTTACAGAATCATTTGGAAAAAACAGCTTTTGTAACACAGGAAGAGGTTAAAACTGACATTTATGAGTTCTTCGAATCAAAGCCAAAAGAATTTTACAGTAATGGAATTAGTAAGCTTGTTATGGAAGGAAATCATAGATAATTGTTGATTGAATCTGTAATTAAAGGTAACATTTGGTCACTTGTTTTCTTTATTCAAAATTCGGACAGAACTTATGGGATGACCTGATAGTTTTTTTCTGTCTTTTATTGCTTTGGCTTTGAGTAGGTCATGAATTTCTGGTTTTGTTTTTATTAGTTGATGTTCTTTAAGTTTTTGCATGTTTTGATATAACATTTTAATTTCAGTTTTTTTTTTTTATTCAATTTATTGTATTGTCTGTAAAGATGACAGTTAGGTCCAAGGTTGAATAATTCCTTTTGATGGTCTGTTAGTTCATAGAGATGTTGATGAATTTATCTTTATTATTTATAACAGAGTGTGTTTCATGCACATTTAGAAAAAGAGTCACAACTATCAATAACATTCATTTTTTGTCTTAGCAATTCACCCCTGAAGAGGATCTTAGATGAGATTGAAAGTATGTGGGAAAATAAAAGAAATGAAAAAAATTACAACGCCTCCCTTAATGAGTTTAATAACAACATTAAAAAAAATTATCTGTGAATTTGAGAGGATTAAAATAAAAATAAATAGACATAATATGTCTAGATTATTCAACTAAACATGCTTGAATATATGCTGCCTAAATATATATATTTTATATATACTGATTCAGTAAAAAATTAGCATACCATGATGAAAAAAATGACACAAACCTTATAAAACAAAATTTTATCAATAAAAAGGATTTTTTGATAATTAATTTATATTTGTTGATCCTTTTTAGAACCTTTGGAATTTTGGTTAAAAATCTTGTCAGTGAGGAGGGAGTCAAAGACTAGTATAAGAAATTTTAGCATCAATTTTGCAATGAAAAACACATTGATTTGGAAATTCTTGAGAAAATCATTTTTGGATTTTAATAAAACTTTCAGGACTTATTCACAAATGAATGAAATTATTTTAGAAAGATTTTTTTAGAAAATCTTTTTGCATCTATCACACACCATTTATTTAATTTTTAGATATTTTGAAAAATTAAATTTTGTTCTGCTTAATTTTTATATTAGTTAAAAAAAACAGAACTCCTTGGAGAATTCAAATCAAAAATTTATTTTTGCAAAACAGGACCGCTAGTTCACAAAAATCTCTTCTGAATCAAAATAAAAAAATAAATAAAACTAAGAAATTATTTAATCAGAAAATTTTTTATTTGCTTTTATAAATATCTTAAGGACAATAATGTCTTTAAAAAAATTTTTTTGATGAATAATGAATTTTTACAAGAATTTTCATTTTTAAAAAATTATAATAATTTATAAAGTATTAAATCTTTTAAATTTCTGCATTACTTTGTACTGATTAGATGATAGTGTTATTAAGTAAAATCCATATTTACTAATCATAAATGGAAAAGCTTAGTACAAATCATCAAACAGCAATATTTTAAAAAGAATTATGAAATTTTTTTTGTGTGTATAAATGTGAAAATTTTTATAAATACACATGTGACATTATCAGAAAATAAGAGCAATAACTATAATGAATTTAAAGCCAAAGTACCTAAAATTCAATAAAACATTAAATTATGGAAAATATATGTCCACCATAGAAAAAAATTAGATTCTGTCCATTTTTCAAGCTGTCAATATATTAAACAGCTGCTGTTATGTTAAAAAATGTATTTCTGTGATATTCTAAACTTAAAGTAATATTTGTTTCAACTCAGATTAATTAAACTTTAAATCAGCTAATATTCCTCAAATAAAGTTTCAGAAAAGTATTTTTTATTTTTGAAAGATTTTTTATTAATGTGAATTACATTGTGATAAAAGATGACTAAAAAAGTTACTAAAATCAGTCATTTTAGCAATTTTAAAATGAAAACAACTTCCAGTCAATTTAAATTTAGTTTTGAAATAGAGCAAAGTATTCTGCTTATTGGAAATATTAACTTTAATCTATTTACTTGAATTTAAAACTAAAATAAAAGGTTCAAGAAAGATTTTTCATTTTTTAAAATTAATTTTTAATCTTTTGGTATTGTCCTTCTGTGAAAGTATACATATAACCATATAAAATAAATGGTACTCAAATATTGCTGCTTTCCTGTGGCTTTATAAATAATGTTTTA
The DNA here is from genome assembly GCA_903632075.3 of Acanthosepion pharaonis. Classification (NCBI taxonomy): domain Eukaryota; kingdom Metazoa; phylum Mollusca; class Cephalopoda; order Sepiida; family Sepiidae; genus Acanthosepion; species Acanthosepion pharaonis. Next base: position 460,059 of record CAHIKZ030001075.1, read on the forward strand.
TGTAGTTTGTATTATGATGTTCTTACAATCTTCAGATAGTTCAAGGACAGGATACTCAGTTCTGTATTTAGGACCTTTTATATGGCTTGTGGTATACATTGCACAACAAGGGAAATGAGCAGAGGTAGTTTGAAAAAAGATCATTACTAATATGGAAATAACATTACTCTTTATTTGTTTTATTATTTTTTATTTTCAATCATTTCAGCCAAGCAAGAGGATAATGGTAGATGATATTGCAAGATGAATGGGGTTACTGGGAGTGAAAGGGAATGAGAAGAATTTAAAGAGGAGGAAGGACAATAAAAGACCAAGAATTCAGGAAGATGGAAGATTGCAGTTAACACTGCATTTAAATTTTTGAAAATTGTAGGTAGCAGGAAACCAAGAAACTGGAAGAGGGTTCCACAGGCAAAAAGTGTAAGAAAAGAATCTACTAGAATAGAACTTACACCACATCTAGCTATTTCAATAGTAAAACAATGAGACCTATTTGCCAATCTAGTAGCATGCTTAAATTCATGTGGTCTAGGTACCAAGGAGGAGAGTTCATCAAAACAATTGCCATGAAAATATTTATAGAAAAGACAGAGGGAAGATATGTCATGGCAATGGGAAAGTGACTAAAGTTGAGATGCCAGTCATGGCCTATAACATTACAGACTCTTTTTTGGATTTTTTTTTTTTTTGAGAATCTCAAGATACACAGCAGGAGCACCAGACCAGATAAAGCAGCAATATTCAATGCATGGATGTGTAGTAGATTTTTATATATATATATATATATATATATATATATATATATATATAGTTTGTAGGTTAAAATTTACATTAGTATTTAATAAAACCTTTTGACCTAAATTACAAATTACACTCACTGTATTTTACAGCATATAAGATGTACATGTACATGTGTATAAGATGCACCCCTAGGACAAATCAAGAAAAAATTAGTAATTAGTAAAATTATTAGTAAATGGTACAGTCTAGGCTATATTTCTGAGGTATTATTTTGGTTAAACAAGCTATGACTGCAATGAAATGAAAAATAATAGGAAAAAAAGGACACAAGCCTATAAAACTTTACTATATCCTTTATATTATCTGTACAATCTGTGTCTTGTTAACATCTTAGTAGAATAATTAGGATATAAAAATTCTGATTGTATTTATACCAATGCAACTGGAAGTTATCACAAGAAAAATATTAATGAAACAAATATATTTTACAAATATATAATTTGAATTTATTGCATATAATTTTAGTGAAACAAAATACTAATATTAAACGTGATGAAATTAATATAATGAATATTATCAATGATAACACTTTTAATCTGTATGATAGCCTTTTAAATAATGACAATAGATATATGAAAGTTACTCTAAAGTCTAAGCTAATAGGAGTTGCTAGGTAGCCAATTTTGGCTGACTATCACAAATTTTAAACCTACATATGGCGTATAAGATGCAGGGGAATTTTAAAAGATATTTTTAGTAAAAAAATGTGCGCTTTAAATGCTTTCTTGTATTAACAAGTTCAGTTATACAACATCCAACCAACAGGAATCATTTTGTCATATCTGAAAAATCATATTCTTTCTCATTTTTTATCAAATTAATTCAAACATAGAAAAATATCATACAGTCTTGACAATGATCTACAGTTGTTTTCCTTGAACCAAAATGACTAAATTCCAACCAATGCAACCAAGAATTAATAGTATTTTTGTTGACAGTCAAAGAAAATAGGCCAAGGCTTCCATCACCCCTACCCCATAATAAAAATAATAGATAAAAATAAAAATATAATAATGCTATAGAAACACTTTTCTGTAAGTGAAGATATTTAATCAAAACCTCATGAGATGTCCAGACTTCTCACAAATCAGGAATGATTCACAGCTGTTTTGAAGTTTCAAACTGTTGTGCACACCCACTACATAATCAACAATGAATTACACTTCTAAATTATAAATAATTCAACCACTTAATATCATATTAAAAAATAAGTATAAATTACTAATAGCCAAGAATCTTTGATACCATTAATCACATTGTTCATTTATTTTGTTTGTTTCCACTTTATGCCTACCATTTTGCCTTTTACTTATTTGCAATTACCAACCAGATACTGATTCTATGAAGAGAGAAAAATTAAGTTGTACACTAAAGTTTATGTATAAATAACATTTTTAGCAAGACATCTATTTTCTAAATTTCCTTTTGTCCTTATGATAAGTCCACTTGAATTTCCTACTCTGGTTATAACTACATAGAACTAATCATGAGAGGCACATATGAATAATTTTCTAATGTTTATATTGCATACACCTGCTTAGGCACACCTGTGTTTGTTCAAGACCCACAGAGCTCACCTGTGGTTTGTACTGCAACTATGCTAGCTTACAGATTCTGGTAGAGAGCATGATAAACAGTCTGAACAAGACTAGTATAACCCTCAGTTAAATTGACTTGCAACTTCATCAACAGCTCTCAAATAGTTTTATCTACCCAATTTTACTCATGGTATGGTTTTCAGGAACTTTTCAAAGGTGCTGCATGCCAGAATCACCTCTACAAGCTGATAGCATCAAGAAGTCACCTTCCTGACAAAGTGACCATAGTACAATTCAAATCAGAGCCTCATGGTCAGAAAGCAAACATTCTAACCACTCGGCCATGTGCCCATAAGAAAAATATACACTTAAGCACTTAATGAACTTATGCAAATGGTTGGCAGAACAGGGATTAAGAGGAAGCAAAAACACAAACACTTTACTAAGAGCTACAAAATAGAGGAAATTGTGGAGAGCCATGATTGCCCAAGTCCTGAAGAAACACAACACATAAAAGAAGAAAAAGGTATCAGTTTCTGATATCCTGCTCATTACTTAATTTTTCATGTTCCATTTTGTGCTTGGTATCAAATTTAAAACCAGTGACAATATGTTGTAGCAATGGGAAACAGGTTATAAAATCCTGAACTCTTCTCGGCAAATGATTGGTTCAATGTCAAACAAAAATTCTAATTTTAAGTGAACATTCTGTCTACAAAGGAATTTCATTGAGCCAAATAGTAAAATATTATTGAAATACAGCCAACTGTCAGAAAAACGGGAAATAATTAGTTGTAAAGTTATTTTAATAATGGAATTACAGTGAGGTTGAAGGAGTTTCAGATTATAAGTTTATGCGTGCATATTTTCCTTCCAGTTTGTAATGATACTAAAGATACTGTTATATATAAAAAAAAAATTATTCTGTTATTTCATTATTGGCAGACTTACAGCAATATTTCATATAAAATTAATTTAACAAAGATTAATAAAAAAAATATTCGAATTTTAAAATGTTGCATTTTCTTTCAATGAGATTGTTAGATTTTGGCGAGAGATTTTCAAATATGGTTTTGTGAAGAAATACAGTAATTGTCTTATTCATTTCTACATTCTTTAGATTGTTAGATTCATGTCATAAAAGAAGAAAAAGAGTGTGTGTGTGTGTAAAAACTACAGGAGAGGAATGGAAACAAAAAAAGAATAAGCAAAAGGGAAAAAAGATAAAAATTACTTTTAAAGTGGATTTAGGCTATTCTTTATTCAGAGATGAGTGAAAAATTGTCATAATATAGGGATAATAGAGACTCTTGGTTTAGCTCTCTGAAAAAAAAGTGCATTCTTATATATTTGATTTATTCTTCAGTTGTCTATGTTATTTAGATTGTATCCTATATATCCTAGCACAAACAATCATGTATCTATCACACCAACTATTACAATCCTGCATCAAGGTCGGAACATCATTAGGGTGGCATCCTGTATAATAACATAGCTGGGCAACCAAATCGTCTTCCTCCTGTAGTGAAAGAGATAATCAGTTACCTCGAAAAAGTTTGTATTCTGTGTGCAATCTGACGAAGAAAAATTACCAAAAAGTAGTTAGCAAAAATCTACTTCAATGACTATAATCTATGCTAATGTTCTCTCCTCTCCTGAATGGTGTGACCAATCAGAAAGATCTTTTGATGAACCAAAGCCATTGTTTTTCACTTATAAAGGCAGAAGATTTTCTGAGCTGGTGAGCCAAACATGCATTTTTTGCTCGTGAGAAGTGAAGGTTGGATGTGTAACCCCATTTTGTCATTTCTACTTTGCTTGTTGGACTGTTACAACAGGCTATCATATGCAATTTGACTACAAGTATTGCACTCGAGAAACAGAAGAAATCTATTGCAGTTGCTACTATAAGTTGACAGTCTTTTCTTTTCTTTACTACAACAGCTCCATGGCTAGATTTCTAGAACAGTAGATCACTCATGAGTTCTTTTGCTCACCAGCAGTGTCCTGCAAAGCAAATTCTGCTTCTGTGTAAAATTGTAGAAATATCAGGGATGGGTCCATAGAGCTGTGATTGTATTCAGGAGTTGTTAAGTATAGTTCTCAACATCCGAGTGTAGGTTCCATCAAGTTTAAAGTTTTAGTTAATGTCCAGGCAGTGGCACCATACATTAACACTGCCTCTAGAGTGGCTTGAAAGTATCTCTACTTGAGGTTGTCTTGTAGATCAGTTTTCCAGATTACATCCATTTTATTAAAGGCTTTAGCTATGCAAATTTTCACATCCTTTTCAGTAAAATTTATCTCACTTCCTAGGTATGTAAAAGATTCAACAGATTTTATTGATTCACTTCACCAAGACTCAAGTTGATATCCTGCAAAAAAGTTGACCAATATTGACTATGCAGATGACCTAGCTATTACTGGATGCTATGTCAATACCTCTAAAACTGAATTCATAGGCTTCGTTCAACTAGCAAGGCTCCTCAATTTACATAAAGGTAATGATGGCAATACATCTGACAAAATATGATCAGTATTACAATCCATTTTCATACAAACACAAAAATATATTGAATTATTATTGATTTGCTGGGTGACCAATCTGTTTTGGATCATGGCAAGGTGTCCAGAGCAGTAGATCACTTGCAAATTCTTGTTTTGCTCACCAGCAGTGTCCTACTGCCTTACTTTTTGTAGATTTCTCTAAAGCCTTTGATTCTGTACATAGGGTAAAAATGGAGAAGATCCTTTTGGTATATGGCATCCCCTCTGAGACAGTAGCTGCCATAATGATGCTATACAGAAATACTAAATCTTTGCTTAGATCCCCAAACAAAGACACTAGTTTCTTTGATATTAAAGCAGGGCTCCTTTAGGGTGACATCCTTGTACCTTTTCTTTTTGTTATCACCCTTGACTATGTATTGAGAATTTCACTTGGTAAACATCAATGTCTAGGTTTTACTTTATTACCAAAACTCTCAAGTTGATATCCTGACTGATATTGACTATAAAGATGTCCTAGCTATCACTGCAGACACCATTACTAATGCCACAGCTATCCTACATCATGTAGAAAATGTTGCTAATGATGTTGGACTCTCTGTCAATCAAACTATAGCAAGTATATAATATAAAAACAAAAGTAAGCATAAATGCTGTTGTTTTTCAATGATACACATGTACACAATTATAATTAATAGATTTGTAACATTAACAAATGTAAAAGTACGTTAAATTTAAAAACTATAGAGAATTTTCTGGAAATTCTACATGACATCAAATCAAAAAAATTAAACTCTGACTTATTTATTTTTTATTTAAACATTTTAGGACCTTGAAATTAAATGTTTTTCTTCTTTTGTTCTTTTTATTAAAGAACTAATACTTTGACCTTCAAAGAAAGTTCCATTGATATAGCTTCTTCTCAATAACCATGACTTTGTGGAACAGACACCCAATTGAATGCTTCCCCAATCACTACACTCTTAACCTCTTTAAGTCTCTGGTCAACCATAATTTTTCCTATATATCTTCATAATTTACACTTATTATCTCTTCCTCCTATGTTCATACAAAAACGTCATTGATTAATATTCTACCTTAAATGGCTCTTGGGCCTTTTATTGGTTGAGGAATTATTAAAAAAAATAAGATAAAAGATCAGAAAAGTGATCTATCCTTTGTTTTGTCAAGCTAGTGATTCTGAACAAAAAAAAAGTCTCCTTGTTCTTTTTCTAAATAACTTTTATTTACTCTCTGCTACAGTGTTGTTATCTGTTCTGTTTCATTTGACAAAAGTAGGGAAGATCACCACCAAGCAACTTCTTCTTTCTCTCACTTCCCCTGGGGTAGTCAGCATCAAAGCAGTGACAATATAGAGCATTTGATTGAATGAACAGTATTGAAGAATTGCATATCTAAATGCACACAGACAACATGAGATTCAGGACATGTCAGCAATAGAAAGTGAAAATCAAGAATATTTCAAAATCAAAGAAAAAAAAAGTCTTTGATCGATTCTCACTGATAGAACATTGGATCAAAATATCAAAAGGTCCAATCTCAGATACCTGGAAGGAGCAGCAAAGTTACAAAGAGAAATATTTTCACTTTGGACCATAGAGAAATATTTATGTTAAAATCCCAGAGATAGGATAAACAGGTTAAAAAATACATATTTTCCTTGAAAAAGAGAGTAATTTTAGTGTTGAAATGTTAGTGGTAGAGCACTGGATTACAGGTCACCATATCTAATCTTATTCACTTTCATAAAGCATAAAATGAATGAAAATTAAAAGAAAAACTGTTTACTGTTAAATTTTCAAAACTCAGTGTTAATATCCAAAGTCAGGGTCTTCTCACTACTGTCGGAAGAACCCCTCCCTAATTGACTATGTCTTCTGGGGTGCAGCCATACTCACCACACTTGGCCAATTGCAACTTGGTGAGATTATTTAACACATAGTTGGAGGTTTTGAGTTCAGAGTTTTCTTTCTCCTTGACTGGTTGCCACCCAAGGCTATATGACCCAGTCTGCCCTGCTATTTACTCATAGCTTGGCAGGGGGGGGAGAGAAGAGATGGATTCATATCTTTCTTGAGGGTATTTGCACATGTGAATGTAACAAACTCGACTGGAATTTGAACTCAGTTCTCAGATTTCTCACTCTGAGCCGCTATCTATTATTCCACTATGCCACCCAGTATTAATCTATCAAGCATTAATATTAACTTTGGGACAAGATTTTATAATTTTGCTTTCAACAATTGAGAGATTGAACCAGCGACCACATGGTCTAGGGTATACATCTTGTGATATTCTACCGAGTAACCAATCAAAACCAAAATGGTGGTACCCATATGAAATCACTATCAGTGCCTTTATAGTCATTTATTTCCAGTAAATGGCAATTTTCTATTTTTTCCAAAATGGGCCAGCACAGCCAGGAAACAATGCTGCAGTGAAAGTGTTAAAAATTAAGTAGTGTATGTGATCCTTCACTTTCACAGCGACATGATGTGGCTTCCATCTATCTTTTCTACAAATATTTTCATGGCAGCTATTATGATGACCTTTTTTCTCCTTAGTGCCCCGGCTATATGAATTTAAGCGTGCTACGAGACTGGCAACTAGATCTCACCATTTTACTTTTGAACTAGCAAGATGTAACCACCACTTCTATCCTAACAGTTTCTTTTCTCGCACTTCTCACCTGTAGTGCTCAAATCTGATTTCTTGCTTCCCTGCCACTTACAATCTTTAAGAAAATTAAATGTAACTTCCATTTCTATCTTCTGTCTTCCTGAACCCTGTTTCTTAATGTCCTTTCCTCACTTCTCCTCACTAATTTCTTCTCATTCTCTTTCACTCCCTGTAACCCCTTGCATTCTAGTGGCATTATCACATTGCTTGGAGTGAAATGAATAAAAAAAAGAATCAAATAAAAAAAAATAACTTTTACTAATATACAACATCAGCAATAGATGCTAAGTTTTTCAATCTAAATATAATAACCATTATTACTTCACTGATTTTTTAGTAATCAGATATGAAACTAATTTATTTTAAGTAGGGACATAACATTATTAAATTAAATTTTTCATGCATTTGTAATTAATGCTTTATGGTTTGGTTATTTTGTTAGAATTACTTCATAAGTTGGAAATTAATAAATTTTTTCATTTAGTGACTTATAGAATTCATAGCATTCAGTATTTCCATTGGTATATTCAAAAAAAATTTTGCTCAGTACCATATTTAAAAAATAAATTATCTATGGGATGAAATATCAGGAAAGAGAGTAGGCTATTCTATGACTTTAAACTTCTACAATCATTTCATTGTTTCTTTAGCTGCATGCTCTCCTGGTAACTTCAAAGCTTTGGTTTACTGTCAAGATATAGCACCATTCATCTTCCCTTCAATCACATGAAGCATGTCAACCCCCTCTTGAAGAAAATACAGCCCTATACTTTTACACTACCCTCACCAAAGTTCACTGTTAGGATGGTGTTTTTTGACTGGTTTGTTTGCTCCAAATACAGTACACCCTATTTTGACTGGATAATTCTATTTAAGTTACATCAAACTACATCATGGAATTGCAGAAAGACAAGGTTTTCCAAGTGCTCTTACAAACATATATATGAGAAGCTGTTGAAAACCTTTCAGCCTGACCAACTTTCTAAAATTCAACTAAATGATTTTAACATCAGATGTTTGGAGGAAAAGGTCTCAATTGAGGAAAGTTATGCCCAACCAACTAAAAAGGAAGCATGAAAATGAAAACAGATGTGTATCAATAATATACTGAGACAGGTAGGGTGTATATCTTTAAACCAATTGCATTCAGTCCTAACAATCATTCCTTCTGCTTACCTAAGAAAGGTTTTCTTGATTTAATAGAAATAATTTCAAGGACCTTTAGATGATAGCTAAAATGTAATCTGCACATGTTACAGAATGTGGCAGCTGGGCCAGGATGGTCATCAATTGATCAGAATGCCTTGTGGGCATGGTATTCTGACAGTGATGGATTGTCTTTGTTTGGGTTTTGGATATAAGACTAAAATGGCATGAAGTTGGCAGAATTTTGAAGTGTTGATACACTATCCAAATGCAGATTTGATAGACTGGTTAAGATTCCATGTTGTGTGATGTTACACCCACAAGTGGACATGCCTTCTCCTGAAGTTCTTCCTCTTGCTGTCTCCTAGAATTGGTACTACTGTGTCTGTCTCTCTTGTGTATTAAAATGAATAATAAAAAGAAACTGTCTTTCATTGATACAATTTATGAAGTGTTGTTGGGGTCTGAGGGGCTAAAGCCAATGATGTCATGGGAAGCAACACACACAACTGAGAACATGTAAGGATGATGCATACTCTTGATTTTGTATAAGGTGTTCTGTGATTGCAGCCTTGGATGTAACAACATACTTATGCAAATAATCTAGTTGGCCCTTTTGTAATAGATGCTGGTATATGCTGAGAAATTCTCTTCTCGAGAAGTTTGGTGGTCCTACCTGTTATAAATACATGTATGGAGTAAATAGTACACCCCTCATGACTATATAAACTAGTCTGTAACTATAAATAAAGAGCTCTAGGTCAGAGGTAAGAGAAACCATTTGGAGTCAGTCTTCAGACTAATTAATGCAGGTATCACAGCAAGTAGCTGAAGCATTACTTATATTATAAGTACTACAAAGCACATTATAACAGTGGTGATGAAGGATTCAAAACTCAGGTGATTTATAATGGTTGTGATGAGTATTCAGAACTCTTATGACTTATAACAGTAATTAAGATTCAGGAACTCATACAAATTGTAACTGGAATTACAAGGATTTTGGAAACTCATACTTAGTGAACTAGTACAGAAAAATATATACTTGTTGCTTTGGGAACAAGGATACAGGTGACAAGAATTTTAACCACGTTGGTTTAAAAAATTATTTTTTTTTTTTTTTTGTGGAGAAGAAAAAAATTTTTTCTCTTGGGTGTAGGAAAAAAAAGACACATTCTTGCAAATATGGAGTAAATTTTGTCTTTGTTGAAAATCAGAAACAACAAAAACAAAAAAAATCAACAGTTGCTAGAATTACAAAAACAGCAACAGTAGTTGTTGGATATAATTCTGAAGGAAACAAAAAATTCTTCAATGTTTCTTATGCCAGACGCTATCCAAAACACCATATCAGAATTTGTATACAATCCTACCAAGGGACTGACTTTTTTCTGCATATTTTTGTAGATATGAACAAATATTCAGTCAGGAATGCAGCAACTGGAAAGATGAGAGAAAAACGAGATTGTTGTTGAAGAAAATAGCTCTGATAGAGTATGAAAAATACTGCAACTACATATTACCAAAAACAACCAGGTGAAACCAGGTTTGAAGACAGGTTACACATTCTGACAAAAATCTTTACCGACAAGAGCTCTCTGTTTAATGCTCATTGGAGTTGCATGAATCTAACCAAAAAAGAGGAAGAAGATTTTGTTATGTATGCTGGTATCATCAGCAAAAAATGTGAAAAGTTTAGAATAAAGTAAATGACTCCAGATATGTTCAATGGGTTAATTTTCATTCAAGATTTAACAAAAATGATACTGAAATACAAGCAAAAATTTTAACGAAAATTGAACAAAACAGTAATATTACACTGCAAGAAATATTGGACAATTGCCAGACAATTCTAAGTCTGGAACATGATGCTGAACAAATTCAGAAAAAAGAATACTACAAGCAAAGGACAAATGTATGAAAAGGAGAATAAATCCTTTTTCAGATGTGGTGAATTACATCTTGGAAAAGACTGTCCATTTTAAAAGTGCAGAGTGTTATAAGTGTGGCAAATGTGGACATATAGTCACACTGCAAAACTAAACCAAGAAAAAACTTTCACAGGAAGAAATTCATACACAGCATTGCGATGGAAAAAATGGTCACAGAAAATAAAAGGAAATAATGTGGGTGTGAAAATGCTACTGGATATTGGTAGTGATATTTCAATAATTGGTGAAACCACATGGAACAAAATTGGAAAGCCTTTATTAAAAAGGACTTCCAAAGTTGCAATTTCAGTTTTTGGTGAGAAATTGTTTTCTTTTGGAGAAATGACTTGTAAAAGTTTAAGCATTAAAAAAATGCTACTAATTTATTCAATACTAACTGGATGGAACTATTTGAACTTTGGTATTTGCCAATAAACATTTATTGCAAAAACGTAATTGGACAAGTGACCAATTTAAAAAGTCAGAGCGAAAATCTTGAAGAATTAAAAAACTGTTTTTCAGATGTTCTGTCAAATGAACTGGGTCAGTGTTCAAAATTCAAGATGGATTTTCAAGTAAAAAGTGGTTTGATGCCAGTATTTAAGCTGAAATGGAGCATACCATTTGCAGCATTGGAACAAATCAATGAAGAGTCGGACAGACTCAAAAGAATTGGTGTAATGGAAAAAATTAACCATTCAAAATGGGTTGCACCAGCAGTGTATTAAAGAAAAAATAAAATTTGTGTTTGCAGATTTCTTAGATTAAATAGTTGATTAGAAACACATAACTACCCATTACCTATTTAAACAGAAAATTCATTTAGATAAAAAATAACATTACTCAACACTGGTGGAGATTTACTTTGGTAAATTTTACACAGGCTTCACCAATCTATAGCATTCTGAGATACACAGAACAATTTGGGGACCAAAAGTTTTTGACTTATGAAACTGTGCAATCCTATCATTAGTGCTAAGTGATAACTAGTTACCTAATGTTTTTTTTTATTTTATTATAATTTTGTTTGTCCTTCTCTAAACACATATGTAACATTCTGCCAATACCTCATATATAATGAACTATTCCATTTTGATTGTGTAAATGATATACCAGAGATGTTACTTGATTTCATTGGAAGAAAGAAGGGAAGACAGAAGTGTTTAATGTCTGGTTCAGTGAAATGGAAAAAGTTGTCAATTTTAAGTCTTTTTATTTATACCCCCTTATTTATGATTGTTATTGCAATATTTTGTTAAAGTTATTAAACTCAAACATTTAATGATGCAATAGGGAAATTTCTATGGATATTTTATTGTTATAAAACTCGTCATGAGCTGATTCAATCAGAAGGTATCTTTGGTAACAAAGAAAAGAATACAGAACTGTTACATGACATCTGTCCTTCTTTACAGCAACAAATGTTGGACAATTTCCTCAAAGATGAAGAAGAGACTGGAGGCAACAGAGATATGGTTCTACAGAAGGATGCTAAGGATATCACAGGCCAAGCATTTGAGCAACTATGAGATCTTAGAGAGGTTGCAAACAAGGAGGGGGCTTATAATTAACATCAGGAAGAGGCAGCTGAAGTTTCTGGGACACATAACAAGGAAGGAAGGCCTGGAAAATCTGATACTCATGGGTTGAATAGAGGGAAAGAGAGACAAGGGAAAACAATGCGTGACATACCTGGCGAGCTTAAGCAAGTGGATGACAGAACGTGGGGAGGAAGCAGAGGGAAGGAACTTGTTGAGAGCTGCAAAGGATAGAGGGAGGTAGAGAACCATGATCACCTATGTCCTGAAAGGACATGGCACATAAAAAGAAAAAACTAAAGAATTAATTCATCAGAAAATTCAAATAGGAAAACTCTAAAATTTTCACAAATATTTCTAGTTATTATTCTCTTTTTCATATTAGACAACCATAGTTGTTTTCCCATTATGTTTCCTTCAATTATGTTTGTTCTTTTTGTTATAATTGAAAAAAAAAGTCTTTTTTCTTTGCAAGTAGATACTACTAATTCAGCTCTCTTGATCAGACCTTCATCGGTTCATTTGGTTTTTGGATTATGGCTTTATAAGTTGAAATGCCGGTTTTGTCTCACTGATTTAAACTAGTTGTTCCAAACCATTTTTTTTTAGCCATGCCCCACCTAAGCATCTCCAAAATCTTGATACCCCCACCCCTGTGATATATAATTCTTATATTAAAAAAGTGAACTCCTATTCATGTCGAGAAAGCCTAAAAGGCTATTGACTTAACTTTTCTTAAGAACTTGAAACTGCATATATGCAATAGTATTATCATTTAATTTTAGAATTTTACAATATTTATAAAAATATTGTGTTATATATATATATATATATATATATATATATATATTTCAAGAGGATAGAATCCAGGTAGAGCTCAATGTCCAGGACAGAGCTAGAATATAATATTGTGTGTGTGTGTGTGTGTATGTATATATATAATAGCTGGCCACTCGTATTTGAGGATAACTGTCTATTAGGGCAGCTAGCCAATCCCTATTGCAGATGCTCACTCAGGCACATTTTTGTTTGTTCAACACTCATAGAGCCAACCTGTGGTTTATACTGCAACTATACTGAGCAGACGTTAGTTACAGTTTCTGGGAGAGAGCTTGTTATCCAGTGTGATCAGCAATCTGAACAAGGCCAGTACACTCAAACCCTCGGTCACGATGACTTGTGACTTTATGCTACCACAGCTATTGATGCCCCCTCACCAAGGTTTCCATCTACCTAATTTTACTCACAAGGCTTGGGTCAACCCATGGTATAGTTTTCAGGCACTTTCAAAAGTGCCACATGCTGGGACTGCTCCCCCTCCCCTCCAGACCGATAACATCAGGAAATCTCTTCCTGACAAATTGACCATGGTGAGATGCGAACGTGGGTCTCATAGTCAGAAAGTGAACATCCTAACCACTCGGCCATGTGCCCATATTATATACAGTACATATGTACATACATACACACAAATATTTTAATGTATGTATACTGTATATGCACTGTATGTATTAACTTGCACACACACATATTCACACAGATTCACTAGAAAAAATTCACTATTAACTCATTGTTGAATTGCCACCCTTATAAATCAAATTGCCTCACGTCAGGAACCACGGATTCAAACAGCTTAACTTTTCTACTGATATTCACTATAATCTTTATAAGTAGTCTGTTTACTGACCACTGATGTCACTTAATTTCTATTAGAAGACTCAGCAGCTCTAATGTTTCCAGCTGACTTCAGAAAAGAAGATTAAATCATAGCATCTGGATTATTTAATTCATCTACTTTGAGAAATTTTACAATTTCTCTTGCTGTTCCAGCATAAAGGTCAAATAGTGGTTGGATGAATTGAATGTTTTTCTGAAAGCATGAAGAGAAGGACTTGACAGCATGTGGGTGAAAGTTCAAATGCCAGATGTTAGGTTTTGTAAAGTTGCTTGAAAGACTGACTGACACACACAATCCAGAGGGAGTACAAAAAGAGAAATCTCATGGATAGTGACAGAATCCACCTACATATACAAACAAATCAGTTGGGTTAATGTAGTCTTAAGTCAAAATTGGATTTTTCTAAGCAGAGAATCAATTTCTGGGCTGAGGATTTATCATTTATCAGCACATTTTTCCTTTCAGCATTTATTTAAAGAGTTGGCTATATACAGAGTCTACCAAAATATGTATACACACTTCAAGAAAGGAAAATCTTGTATATTGTAATACTAAATTTATTCAGACATCACAAGATTAATACAAGTTAACTTTGGACTCTAGGATCACAAGACATGCCTTTAGCTTCCAGACATTTATTAATACGGCAAACTACTGCTTGTTCAATGTTGGCCAAAGTGTCCAGTGAGATTGCTGTACATACATTTTCAATTTCTTATCTCATGGCCACCAATTTAGTCAGTTTTCTGCAATACACAACATTCTTTAGAATCCCCAAGGACACTGGCTTGGATGAAGACGTGTAGTTGAGTGGGGGAACTCAACTACACGTCTTCCTCCAAGCCAGTGTCCTTGTGATTTCTCAGTCAGAAAAGCATGCACATCTTGCTGGTAGTATGATGGTACACCATCTTGTTGAAAGAAAAATTCATCATAAAGTTCATGTGTTATTACAATTTGATAAAACTACAAAAGACAAGTTTTTTTCCTTTCCTGAAATATGTATAGGCAAACAATGAGACTAAAATGTGCTGGAGTCTCATCATGCATGAACCACATGTGTCTTTGTATTAGCAGGAGTACATCCTCTAGCAGGTCTGGAAGTCTGTTCGAAATAAAGTGTCTCTGCATTATTAATGTCTACTGCATAAACCAATTATTTTACATGGTTCCACATATAAAAATCCAAAGGATTGAGGTCAGAGGAATGTGTAGGCCATGGAACTGGGCAGACTCTGTATCTAGAGCCCCATCATACATGAACCACATGTGTCTTTGTATTAGCAGTAGTACATCTTCTAGCAGATCTGCAAGTCTGTTTGAAATAAAGTCCTTGTAGACAGTGCCTGTAAGACATGCTGGGAGAAGAAATGGATCTACCAGGCAGTCACCTACAATTCCAGCCCACACATTAATCTTAAACTAATGCTGGTGTCTCATCTGTATTGCACTATAGGGATTCCAGTCTGCCCACAAATGCTGGTTGTGTAAATTTCTTATTTCATCTCTTCTAAATGTTGCCTCATCTGTAAACAAAACTGAAGAGACAAACAACAAATTGGTAGTTTGTGCAATAAATCATCAGCAAAAGTTGTCATGGTGAATGATCAGGTGAACGGCTCTTGATGTAACCTTCATGCAGTACTATGAGATGTACAACATGCTAGGGCCAGTTGATGTGTGCAGATCCTGTCTAGGCAATGTGACGATAAACAGCAGCAAAGATTGGATGACTCAGTCTGGAAACACAATCGAATACAGCCATGCAGATTCATGCCTATTACGATTCACATGGTCGTATATAAAAACCATATCTACCTGCTCAAAATATGAATATACTGCCATTGTTAAATGAAACACTTCTCAGTTAACTCACTATAACACAGGTTAAACATTGAGGGCATACTAGCCACAAATGTACATGAATGACAAATGTAACCTAGTCTATATGGCCACACAGCGCCATCTACTGCAAACTTTCTGTAAACTTAATAACTCAAAAATGAAGGATTTACAGACATATGTTTATGTGACTTTTGTCCTAGTTTTGATATATAGAAATATGTTGTTTTTTGACACATCCTATATATAGATACATAAATAGATAGAGAGCAAGAGAGAGAAAAATGTGTGTGACAGAATGAAAAAATGGAAAAAATTGAATGTAACGTGTATAGTCCTATAAAAAGATCTTCATTGGACTAATGTTTTTATTGATGGGATATGGGGGAGATGGGAAAATATTAATGAAAATGTTGGTTATAATTATTCGTCAAGAAGAAACACTGAAGTTGTGGGGGATGTAAAATATGAAATTTTAAAGAAATATTTTTTACATAATTTTTTTCCATTTATTCATACTATTACCTGACATTGCTTTGATATATAAAATGTGTATGTAAGCAATTAAAAAGTTTGGAAGAATTGAAGAGCATGCTGAACTTAATGTAATATCAATTTTTGCTGCTAGTAAACAATCAACAGGCAAAAAAAAACTATTTTGACTTGGAAACTTGGTACATTTGGACAGCACATGGTGTGTGTGTATATATATATATATATATATATATATATATATAATTATAAAATATGACGATGTATACCCTTAATCACTATCTAGGTTTCTACCATTAGGTGTCATCAGGTGGTGGAGTAAATTTAGTTTTCTAGCACTTTGTAATTCCTTTTTAACTGGAAGATTACTGAAGAGGAGTGGGTGTGGAAAATAATGAATTTTTTTTTATTTCCATCCAGGTTTGTAAATGCCAAGGATGTATTTATTTATATGTCTACAATTTGACATTATTTCTCATCATTCATTTAGTAGTAGTTTTCTGTCCAGATGTGTTACAATAGTCAACTTTTCCTCTTGGTACAATCTACAAATGCTACCGCCCTGATTTCAATTTTTTCAGTATACACCATCTTACATCTGGATTTCTAGTATTTTTTTCATTCAATTTCTAAACATATTCAGCAAGTTTCATGTCATACTTATGGTTTTGTAGTTTGAATGAAGAAACATGATTTTACCATCTTTTTTTGAAGGGCTCTTTGGTGGATCCCATGTAAATCCCTTTTTGTCTATCCCCAGCTTCAACTTCAGCCTGATAAATCACATTTTCTGTATAGCAGCAGGCTCTGTTCAATGGTTTTGTCTCTGCAATTACAATGTTTGTCAATATCACTCAGATTTTTCATATTTTGCCCCTTGATAATGTTATCCAAATTTTCAGTACAACTGTAACTCAGTTTTACAGTGCCACTGTTGAAAACTTTTGACAATTATGAAGGTTTCAAGAAATGTTTCTTGATTATATTAAGGAAAAATGTTCCTATGTTTGTTTTCATTTGCAAATTGAAAATATATATATATATATATATATATATATATATATATATATATATATATTGGAAATTATAAATATCTTGTGTGATGTTTTTCAACATTTAGGACTTCAGACTAAAGTGATTATTACATTGATGTGACTACATATGTGCATGAAGGAGAGGGGATGCTGAAATTTTAAACTTTTAAATTTAATTTTTTTTAAATAAGTATTTAGGTATATAGTCTAGCCAATTTTATTTTGTTTTTTTTTTGTATATGTTTTTATCACTTTTACTATGTTATTAACATTATTCTAATATTCTAATATATTATTATTATTATATAATTATATTATTCTAATATATATATATATATATATATATATATATATATATATATAAAATATATTATAGTATTTGTAAAGCAGAGAGAGAGAGGCGACAGCGCTTCTCTCTGTCTGTTTTTTAAACTCTTTTCATAACAATTGCTCCGAGGAGCTGCATTCACTGGTTCCCAGACTTCATGAGTTCAAGCACCCGACATGGCTAGCATCCCGCTCTCACCCCTTCACTGTCGAAACTCCTAAATGTAGCCGTCTCTTCTACTCAAATAGCTTCATGTCTTGCACCTCACGCCTGTGGAACTCCCTTCCCTATTCTAGTTTCCCTGAGAGCTATAATCTCCAACTATTCAAATGTAATGTCAATCAACATCTCCAGTTGCCTTGATCTATCCACTACCCTTCTCCTCATCCTTTCTTCTATCACTCCTATCTGAACTTGCTCCAAATTTTCTGTAACCCCTTGCGTCCTAGTGGCTTCCCACCTTGCATGGGGTGAAACACTTAAAAAAAAATATAAAAAATTTATCTTTTTCTTTTGTCTCAGTCCCACTGTCTTCCCAAATGAGCAATGGTTAGAGGAAAAAGATCATACAGGCCTTCAGTAATGGTACCAACATTCATACTCTGGTTTCCATCTTCAAAGTCCATTCAAGAACCATCAAGAGAATGGTGAATAAGTTTAAAAAAGAGAGAACGGTAGAGAGGAAAATTGGATCAGGAGGTCACAACAGGAAGAGGGGGTCATCATTTCAACTTAGAGCTAAAGAGATCAATTAGAAAAGATCCAACTCAATGCATAAGACATTTGGCATGTGAGAGAGGAGTTTCAACTATGACAGTCCAAAGAGCAGCGAAAAAAGACTTGAAAATGAAATCATACGTGAAACCTGTGAGGCACCTTGTTATTCCATGACAGAAACTTAGGTTAGAGAGTGCGATTGAAAAATTATCCTGGAATTATATATATATATATATATATATATATATATATATATGAACTTTATTTCAATCCTTCATGAGCTTCTGATCCTTAGTTATGATTAATTAATGATGAACATGTAATTTTCATTTATGATCGATTATATCACAATTCTTCTGTTAAGCTTGGAGAGTAATTATATATTCTTATTGCGTAGAGTTCAATAATTTTATAAAAACCTTGTAAAATTCCTATAAAGTATCTTTAATCATTTCTAAAATACAACAGTTCAAAGCTTAATCTGACAAATGAACAATTTTGCTTTTACACTGGGTATATATATATGTGTGTGTGTGTATGTATGTATGTATGTATATATCCTATGTACTTTTAGTCTGCCTCAACCACAGATTGAAGTCAATGATCAATCAAAGTTAAATTTATCTCAAGTGGCACACATTTACATTTTTTGTGGATTTTGATTGCCATGTTAACTGAGAACAAAACAAATATCAAAACTCTTTGGTATATACAAAAAAACTTAATGAAATAAAAATTACCATTTTGAGGATTTAATGTACTTTAAAGATCAACTGAATTATGTTGACTACTGACATAAAATGTTACACATTCTTTTGATGTTAGTGCTTAATAAAATGTTAACATGATTTTAAATAACCTTTTTAAATATGTATTTTCATTAGATCACTTTTTTTCATAATACAATCTGTTTGTTATATTGAAAAATATAAACAAAAACCAAAAATGTCTATTTTTTTTTCCAACAACATATTTGATCATCATTTAACTACAAATAACAAAAATTCTCTTGATTTTATGACTATGGTATGTATGTAAATGCTATTCAGCATTAAAAAAGTTACAACTTAAGCAACTTATTGTAAGATATAAAAGTTTGACAAATAGTGGCAGATGCCCAAATACACCATTTTGAATTGGGGTCCTTTCAGTAAAACACTTATAGCAAAAGTTCTACTCAGTTTCCCACCATGAATTTTTTGTGTATATCTTAACAGAAGACAGACAAATTATTTGGCAAACTTAAAAAACATAAAATACCAATTTTTCAGAAAATGATGGTCAAAGGTTAAAGTCAATTTGCCTTATTTGACCTCTAAGATAGAAATACATATGGTAACTTTTAGATTCGTACAAGTACTTTGAAATGGTATATAAATAAGCTTTTTGTGTGAAAAAACATTGGAGATATTAAATTTTAAACTTTATTACTATCATCAAAAATTCATATTTTTGGCAAAGGTCAAAAGGTCATAATTCCAGAACCATTCAACTTTGAGAGGTAAGACTGGTGCTATTCAATTCATATTGTGAAGATCTAAAGTGTAGCAAATTTGAAAAAAATCTGTGTCAATCATGGTCTGACCCCTTGTTGATTTGACATGGAATGACTATGTCTAAAACAAATTATACAATTTTCTTACTGTAAAAATAATGCCAAATCATAACATCGAATACCTCCCTTTTAAATGTTGCTACAAGTCATTATTCACAGTGTTAGTTATTTATTCACCAGGACTATAAAAGGATGGGACAATAAACCCTCTTCCTTTTTTTGCTCTAGATGTATTAGCAACAACACAGCACTCTTACTTTAAGCAAACTGGACTACTTAAGTTCAAACGAACCATGTTACAGTTCAAAAGCATTTTAACTTGTGCATGTGAATGTAGAGATTAAAAAAATTTATTAATGATGGGTTGTTATTGTTTGGTGCAGATATACTCTAAAATTTTTAATTGTTTTTTTGTGGTTATACTGGCAGAGTACAGTTCTACTGTCAACCAATCTGACAGTAATTAGAAGGAGCGCCAAAGATTTGTGCTAATTGCTTATATATGGTACTTTGCTTAGAGAGGTAACAGGTCACTCTTCACAGAGAGAAACATCGTGGTATGACTAATATATAGTGAGGTTTGTTTTTTTTTCCCAAAACATCAACATCCAACATAAAATTACTATCAAATAAGTCATTTCAAGTTATAATAACTTTGACAGCTTCTTGTTCAGTACATGGTTTTTCAGTTTACAGATACTTTTACTATTTAATATTGTTGCTGTAGTAAAGCATATTTATAAACCATTCATTACACTTTAGTCATTAGGACACAAATCTTCATGCATTCTGAAACATAACATTTTTATTTGCCCAGGTACTAGAAATCTGACCTTCATCACAGCATCTCCACATTGCATTTAAAGTTAAATGTTGAGAATTTCAAGGATATATATGCTGTGTTCATTCAGGATATGGGCAATCATGGCTCTCCAAAGCTTCCTATTTCTTGTTGCCCTCAGCTGTTCCCCCCACCTTTGCTAAGCCTCCTGCTCGTCAGTTATTTGACTAGTTTCCGCCCCTTATCTCACTTACTCTCAATATGACCTGTAAAAGTTAAGTTTTCCACACCTTACTTTCTCATGATATATCCAAGGAATTTCAGCTTTCTCTCTGATGCGATTTTGTTTAAGACTTCCTCATTTCTTACAGATTCCATCCTTGCAATTCTCAACATTCTTCTGTAGAACCACATTTATGTTGCCTCCAGTTTCCTCTTCATCTGTGGTGAGATTGTCCAGCATTCACTGCCATATAAGGGGATGGATATGTGGATATTAACAAGCTTGTGTATTTTTTAGGTGAAATTGCGCTTTTAGTATATAAACAAAGAAAATAGAAGCATACAAAAGATCTTGATTTTTTACTATGGATGTTTATTTCTTTTATGTTGACTGTATTAAAACAAAGTTAAATGTCGCTTGAGCATTTCCTTTTTTGTTCAGAAATAATTTCTGGAAAGTAAGGATAAGAAGAGGTAAAGATGGTTGAGCTCAAGTCAGCCTCACACTATGATCTTGTTGGAAAGTGGAAAAAGGAAGATTCTGTCCTTTCTGGAAATAGAGTTATAAAATTGCACATGCGATCAGAAATCCTTTCTGGTTTCTTTATAACCTTCATCATAGGAAAATTAATTTTTTTTATTCTTTATTATTATTTTATGTATTGGTTTTATTTCATTTTCCCACATAGCAGTCCAGCTTTTTTTTTCTTTGTTTCTAACAAAAGTTTTCTGTTTCTAAGCACTTAACTTTTGGAAGGCATCTTTTGATCATCCAATGCATGTTTGGATTTTACTGTCGTATTTCCACCCTCTATTTTGAATCAATTGGAACCTAATGTAAAAGTGGTGCTTTGTCAAAATGCTTATTTGAAATTATTTACATTATTTATATCCAAACTAATGTCCTCTTTCTTGTTGCTATTATCACATTTTGGCACTTGTGTCCTCCAGCCTTCTTCTGGTGTTTGCTGATCAGAGTAACTTTCAGGAAATTTCAAACTGAACACTTTATTCAATCTATGAGGATATACTGCTTTTATTCCACTGTTCATGTTTAGGGATAACTCATCACATTATATTTTACTACTGCTCAGTTATTGTTCACCCTTTTTACACTGATTTTAATTCTGTAATATATAGCTCAAGGATTGAACTCACAATTACATTACTATTGTCCTATTTATTTGAAATGAAGTGAAACCAAAGTTATTTGTTTTACATTTCTATGATGATGAATAAATTATAAAAAAGAAGCAGCTCAGTCCATTTCAATGTGTTGTCAATCAGGAAATTTCTAGAGAATCTATGTCATGCCTTCTAATTACCATCAGATTGTGGCTGACAATACACTATCAGCCTGTCCAACAGCAAAAAATGATTTAAAATTTTGAAGGATCTTCACATCAAAGAATGGCAACACATTATTAATAAAAGATTTTTTTTTTTTTTACCTCTGTGTGCATGTGCTAAAAAGGTTTTGAACCATAAGGTCATTTTAGCCATATGATGCTATGATCTATTTCATCAAGATAACATAGGAACTCATGTGCATTCCAAATTCCAGACTGTTAACAATATGAATGCTCCACCTGCTAGCCTCAACATCTTTCTTTCCTTGAAAATGATCAAAGCTGGTTAAAGATATTTAGAGCATGACACACAATTTCAGCAAGTTCCTTGAAAAGTTTCTGACCTATCACTACTTTCATGGCAAATGTTCCAATGAGCTCTATTCTTTAGTGCCACCAGTTCAGACCTTTAGATCTAAAACCTGCCTTATGTCCATAAAGTTGAATCACCTTCATCCACTCTGTATTCCATTGGTAAGAAGGAATTTCCACTCAGTTTCTTCCCAAGAACTGTTAATTTGTGGAACAGATTCTGACACAGATTCTTCCCAGAACACTACAATCTTAATTTCTTCAAGTTTCAGGTCATTCTTTATTTATCCTCCATGTCTTCATAATCTTCCCTTCCTACTTCCCAGTTACATTCATATCATACACTTCATTCATTAACCTTCAACCCTGAATGTCACTTGAGCCTTGCATTATGAGAATATTATTAAAAATCAATCAATTTATTCAACACCAGGAGAAACTCAGCAAAAGGCTTAACAGATATTTCTTCTATGTTCTATTTAATAACATGTGTCTAAACAAAGGATTGATATCTAAATATCCTATGTTAAATTATATATATATATATATATATATTTGGTTGGATAGATGTAAGTACCGCGTATATAATATATAAATAATTATACATACTTATATTTATTTATATTTATATATATATATATATATATATATATATGATAAAATATAGTTTTAAAGTATGCTATATTTATGGTTTAAAATGCTTAATATCAGGGATAGATTGTGTGCCCATGCGATTTCGCTTAACATGTCCAATTTTATATTTATATACTAACCCTCCCCCACACACACATTATATATATATATATATATATATATATATACACACAAACACATTCAGTGTATGTAAAAAAATAGACACCAATGCAAGTCACTGCAAACTGGTTATCTGACTGTCAGTGTTTTGATTTCTAATGACAATTTTAAAAAAAAAATGATCTACTTAAAACACTTCCAATTTTCTTTCCTTCATTTTATCTTTTTTCATCCTACTGAAGAAAACCTATGGGAGTCGAAAGCTTGGACATGGCCTTGATTTTATATATAATTTAGTTTTTTTTGCATCTGCAGCAACCAGGTTTGTGGAAGGTTGTTCAGAGTTTAAAAAAGATAATAGATAAATTGAATAGACATAGAATGTCTATCCTTTTTAATAAAAAAAAACATGTAAAAGAAAAATTCCTACCTAATTATGCTAGTCAGGATGCTGAAGGTAACACCAATTAGCTAAGTGACAAACTTTATATAAATATATATTAAGGAACTGTATTCCTGATCAATCAAAATTTGTAAATAATTATATAGGCCATACTACATGTTTGACACAAAAACTCACTCTACACCTTTCTGACCATAGCTCAATTAGATCACATTTAAATATTCATGGAGACCTACTAGACCCTATTCATAACATGCTTGTTGACAACACAAATATAATAGCATCATCTACATGCAAAAAAAGGCTAAAAATAATGGGAGCCTTATTAATAAAAACAAAAAAAAAACAACACTCAGTATCAACTATGAACATGGATACAATATCTTGACCATGTTTTGAAAATTGAAAATATTATATAAATACATACATTATTTACATTATTCAGACTATACGGTCTCCCTAAGATTCACAAACATAGTATTCCGCTCAGGCCGATTGTTAGTTGCCAAGGCTCTGTGTGCAACCCTCTGAGTCGCTTCCTTGTAGATATAATTGACCTATTGATTGGAAAGTCTCCTTCATATGTCCAAAACTCCGCCCACTTCTTGGAAATAAGCAAAGATGCTCCCATCCTATCCAACCAGATGGTGAGCTTGGATGTGGTGAGTTTGTTCACCAAGGTACCCATGGAAGAGGCACTCTCAGTAGTCAGAGACAGATTGGCCTCTGACTCATCCCTAGAAGAACGGACCAGTATTCCAATAGATAATCTGATGGAAATGTTGACTTTCTGTACACAAACAACACACTTTGGAATTGGATCACACATATATCGACAGGATGAGGGCTTAGCAATGGGCTCACCATTATCACCAGCAATGGCAAATATATACATGGAATACTTTGAGGAAATTGCATTAGAATCTATATCTCTAAAGTCAATGGTTAAGGTACATAGATGACACCTTCATACTCTGGCCACACCAGGAAGATGTTCAAGTTCTACTGGACCATGTGAACTCAATAAGACCTTCGATACAGTTCACAATAGAGAAAGAGAGTAACAACACACTCTCATTCCTTGTTCTAATATCTCAAACAGAGCATGGGTTCAAGACATCTGTATACTGTAAACCAACATTCATCGGACAGTACCTTAATTTCAACTGTCACCATCCATACATCATAAAGAAAAGGATCGTCCGCTGCTTACAACATCGAGCAAAAGTCATAAGTGGTGACCCAGAGACATTAGATAAAGAATTGGTCAGTATAAGTAGTACTCTACAACGTAACAACTACCCTGGGTACATGGCAGCAACACAAAAAAACTGGGATAGGCGAATTCAAGAGGAGAAAACAGTCTGCCTGCCTTATGTGAAAGGGTTATCAGAGAAAATACAAAGGATCTGCAGTCCATATAATATCAGGACAACCTTCAAAAGCTTGATGACACTTCGCAGATATCTCTCCCGAGTAAGACCCCCCCCCCAATAGAGGAGAACATGACCAAAGACTTTGTGTACGCTATCCCGTGCAGCTGCAGAAAGAAATATAAAGGGGAGACAGCTGCCCCCTTAAGGTAAGGCTTCAAGAACACCAAAAAGCTGTAACATGAGGGGAAGTGGAAAAATCAGGCGTGGCTGACCACATATGGAGAGAGATCACCACCCTCTGTGGGATCAGGTTGAGGTCATAGACAAGGAACACCATTGGAAAATTCGTAAACTTAAAGAATCAGCACATATGCTAGGCCACAAAAATCTCCTGAGCTGACCAAGCATAGAAATGAATACAATACGGGAACCAGTAATAAGGAGTGCCAGAGAAAAGCGATAATAACAACAAAAGTTGCAATATGAGCTCTGGTAAAAACATGAAATGATAACAGAAAAAATTGCAATATGAGCACTGGTAAAAATTGTTGCTGAAGACATTAGGTTTATAATAGCCAGAAATTCCTCAAGGATACATGGCACAGTGGATAAAGGCATTGGTTAGATCCAGTGACAGGACCCAAAGAGTGTGGGTTCAAAGGCAGTAGAGAACTTTCAGAGGGAAATTAACAGGAGATAACTGATAAATGACATCCATTAAAAACATGGCACATGGAACTAGAATCTACCCCAGTGAGTGAAATAAAGGGTTTAGTTCGACATTCCAACCACCTGAAGAAGGCCGGAGCATACAACAGCCAAATATTAAATATGGCAACAAAGATGAGGACAATAGTCTGAATAATGTAAATAATGTACATAATACCTCATCTCAGAAATATAGACAGATACTGAAATACATACATGCAACTATTTATTTAACAGTTAAAATATTTCATCCTTGAAAATGGCTAAATGTATAGCTGAAAGCACTCAGAAAAAAGAACATTTGGATAGTTTTTATATAATTTATCATCTGAAAAGGAAAAAATTATTAGATTGCATGATAAAAAACTCAATCAAAGCACCTTGTATGCCGTATTCAATGAAATGTGCATGAAAAGAAGGATTGCTGCCCTAAATACACAAATATATATATATATATATATATATATATATATATATATATATATATATATATGAATTTCTATCACATAGCTGACTAAATTGCAATAGCGAAAAAGCTAAAAAAAAATCTATATAACCTGAAAGCTATTTGTTAAATGCTATAATTGTTTGAGTTGTCACCATTAGATTGCAATGCAATGAATCATGTACCTAATTGAAGTTACTTACAGATTTTATAGACTGCTCATAGATATCAGGCTGTTTCATCAAGCACACAACACATGTTCAAAGAGGAAGTACTTTCTATTATAGATGTTTTTGAAAAGTAATGACTTCTAATTAACATCAGAGGGGAATTACAAGTATTTCCTTATATTTTGATTATTTTAAGTACAAATAAAATTAGATAATGTTATGAACATAATTTCCTGGAACAGTGACTCCGATAAAGGTTATCTTTTTCTTCCTATGCAAACTATGGTTCAAACATTGGTTCGATATATGCTACTACTTGAGCAGATTTCTGTACTCTTCAGCTGTTGAAGGTTTTCAAATAACAAAACAAAAGCAAAGAAAGCAGAAAGGATTCTTGTTACAGTAATGGAGATAAAAACAAACATTTCTCTGTCATCATATTTGTGTTGATAGATTGCAACACCAATTGCCATTTTCCCTTCCTTTCCTTTTATTGTCCTTTCTCCTCAGTAATGTCTTCTCATTCTCTTTCATTCCCAGTAATCCCTTCCATCTCTGTGGCATTATTGTGAAATGATTAAAAAAAATCCTACTTAAAATGTTTATAAAGGATATCTAGAGATTTATATTTTTGGAATCAAAGGATGTATTTCAGGTAGTGTGAAATTTTTAGCCAACTCTCTGGATATTAATAATCAATTTACTTAATGATTTATATGTCTTCTATGTTGAAATCGTTTACCTTCAACAATGTACATCACACTACCAAAGTGTTGAATAATTTTTCCCTCCTGCCAATTTTCTTTTCCAACCTTAAAGCTTGAAAGAAGTCTTTATTGCCAATCTTAAATGATCTGGTAGTTTCAAAATGTCAAATTTTCTTCTTATTCCTTGACAGTAATTTGTCAAAAATGGATCTAACTTTCCTAGCAAACATGAGCTCTGCAGGTAGCATTTTCACAGTGATGTTTGCATTTGACATCATTCAATATATGCTCAAAAATTTTTGTGGTGCCATTTCTTTAGCTTCCAAGCCTTTAACTTTTCTTAATGCCCTTTTAAAGGTGTCAACAAACTCTCAGCTTGACCATTAGATGATAATCGGCATTGTCAAATGTTTAACTACATAGTTTTTGCAAAAATCTTTAAACTCAATAGAAGTAAATAGAGTTCCATTATCAGATACCACACTGTCAGGTACTCCAAACCTTGCAAAAAGTTTGCGTAAACATTTAATTGTTATTGTGGTAGTAGGCCATTTACACTTTAATATCTCAGGCCATTTTGTGAAACTGTTGACTACAATTAAATAGTATAAACTATTTAGTGGTCCATATGTAGTCTTGTTCATGGTTTATCAGTGCTCAGCCATGCCTGATAATTTATAAGTTGATTTTGCTGTTGAATTACAACATTACATTTTCTAACTGCATTTTAAATATCTTTGTCCAACTTTAGCCAATAAATGTAGCTTCTCATCCTCGCTATTCCCAGATGTCTTATGTAGAATCATTTCAAAATCCTTTTTTGTAGTGATAACAAAATTACTACTCTTTCCGCATACAAAAGTACTCCATCACAACAGAAAATACTGTATTATTGTTACAAGGTTTAATTTTACTTTTATTCCATTTTGACATAATGTCATTCATAATTTTTTTGAATAAATGTATCCTTTTTAGAATGAATTTTCATATCGTCTATCATGACCAGCAATTCTTTAAACACACCAGGCTTTAATTTTGCTTCTGGATTCCAGTGAAATAATCACGGTATCTTCAAAATCTTCTTTACATTTCAATATCAATCTGGATAAGCCATCTGTGCATCCCCATTTTTTGACAATAGAAATTCCATCTTAAAACCATAGTTTAATAAAGTCATAGCCCAATGCTGTAGTCTATTTGCAGTATGCATAGGAATCCCTTTCTTAGAACAAAATATACTTAATAATGGAAGATGCTGTATTTACTCACATCTGACACTACTATTATCTGTTGCTGTGGCTCATAATGTGTCAGCAATAACTATGATGTTAGTATTTTTTTTAATTCCTTCAAAATCTTTTTGACATTCTGCTGACCAATTCTATTTCATACCCTTCTTAAGTAAATTATTCAGAGGTACTTGCAATCTGTACATATCTGGCACATAAACATAATTGCCAATCTGAAAAATGATTAGAGGATCACGATATTTGTCAGAGGAAGCATGTCTTTAATGACACTTGCTCTAGTGGGATTTAATCTTCTCCCTTTTTTCCTCGATTATCTGACCTAAAAATTTAATCTTATCCATAAAGAACTGATTTCTATTCACTTAGTTTCAAACTGTAATCATGCAGTCTCTGAAATAATTGCTGAATCAGTTTTACGTGCTGTATTTTCATAGTGCTCTTAATAAGTATATCATCTCTGTAAGCAACACATCGTCAAGTTCAGCCAACATTTTATCCATTATTTGTTGAAAATACCTGGGGCTACTTTTACACTGAAGGGTAATCTTCTAAACTTGTAGAGTCCTTTATGTGTATTAATAGTCAAATACTTCTGGCATTCACTTCGATTTAAAGATATACCTCAGACATGTCAATTTTTGAAAAACAATTTACTACCATTTAATTTGGCAAATATATCCTCTGGAGTTGGTAGGGGATATACATGTGGTAGGAGGCAGTCATCTAACCCAGTCAAAAAATCTGAACAAATGTTATTTTTCTTTCTAATATAAACCACTGATGTGTCCCATTCTGAATAATCTATTTTTTCAATAACTCCATGGTTTTCTAATCTATCAAGTTCAGCGTTAATAGACTCCAACACAAGGGTATCTTTCTTTTAGGTTTAAAAACTGGTACCACATTTTCTTTTAATTTGTAAAAATGCCTTTGACCTTGTACATTTTTCCAACTCCTCTTAGAAAATTGTTGTGAATTTATTTTTTAGTTTACTCAGTGTTTCTTTAGCTGTAATCTTTTCCTCTGACGAACAATTAATTTTTCCACAGAATGAATTAATTGGACAATTCCATAGTTCAAATAATTCTAGTAAATTCAAGTTGGAATTTTTTAATACATAAACATCTGTCTTTTTAGTTTAACCTGCAAGGCTGATGTTACACATAATTTTCTCAAGAAAAATTAATTTCTTGCCCAATATTCCTCTTGCAACTTTGTCAGTTTTTTTCAAGTTAGGCTTGCCAATTCTGTTCCAAATTTGATCATCAATAATTGTAATATTGCTATCAGTGTTCAAGTGATATCCCATCATAGGGTTATTCATATTTACTCTCACAAATTTTCTATTCTTTGAACTCTCCAGTTTTTTAGCTGGTAGCACTACTTTTAACAAGTTAATTTGTGTATTTCTTTTGCTTTGAGACTTGCAGTAGTTTCATTTGTAACCTGTTTTCCCACAAATTTTGGTTTTAAATGGACAGTTCTTTCTCTAATGAAGAATATCACAGCCATAGCATGGGTTAATTTTGGCAGTATTTTTATTTCTGATTTTTTTTTTTTGGTACTACTGTCTTTTTTTGAAGTACTTGTATTTCTGATATGCCATTTTGTTCAATTTTTTCTGTATTGTGCCTTAAATTGACAATTTTTTGGCACTCTTCCACAACAGTCTGTATCACTAACTGAATCCTGTTTAAGTTTTGTAAGGATTTGAGAGTGTATTTCTACATAGTTGTTTGATGTTAGGCCTTTAATGAAGATTAGACATTTAAATCTGTCTGGAGATAGTTCATCCAGTTTAAATTTCTCACACTCATAGTTGACTTTAACAGCATATGTGACGAAATCTTCATCTTCATCCTGAATAAGGTTCATGCACTGCCAACATGTATAAAAAAGGGAATTCTTTTCACCAAAACTTTTTGATAATATCGACACCGTTTTGTTAAATGAGTATTCAGCAGAATGAAATTCAGATATTTTTATGGTTAAGCAGGGCACAATTTTTCTAACAATTTTCATCTGCCCATCCTTGATATTCTTCTCTGAAAATGGCCTCATACCGTCTGAAGTACTATAGGAATGTAATGTTTTCTTCTGGGATGTAATTAAATTCAATATTGAGCTAGCGACTGAGTCAAGTGAAAATGAAATTGACACATGACCTATTCCTTGCTTTTCTAGGATTGCCTTCAACTGTTCTCAATATTCAATCCACTCCCACTGCATTTGTTGTAATAGTTGCTGAATAATTATCTTAAAATTCTTCCATAGTTTATTATTTTTGAACAAGGAGTCCTTAACTAGGAAGAAAAAAATATTTTCCTAATAACAGTACATCATACATACTTGGAATTTATCACCTTCCACATTGCCCTATGAATATACACACACTCCACAAAATTCTTTTCTGTGAATTTTGAATTTTCTTTGCTAGGTATTTATGCTAAGTGAGATAAAAAAAAATTATTTTTATTTTTCATGTGAATTTGAATCCTTGTCACCACTGTTATGTTTCATTCCATTGAATGATGATAACACAATCATGAAAGATAATGATGCTTGGAGTCAACATAGTCTTACTGAATTCTGTAGTTAGGATATAAGGCTTGCTCCTGGCTAGCCTTCTGCTGATGATCATCAGCATCAGTATATATGATATTTGAATGAATCCAAGTCATATTCTAGAGAGTGTGTTCATCTCCACAACAGTATGTTATGCTATAGCTATAAACTGTTAAATGCATTAAAAAATACATAAGTACTATCCAATTAAATCATTCGCAAATTGAAAAAAAAGCTTCTGAAATATTTTGATTTTTTACCCTTATTGTGTATATGGTAAATCAAATTTTCGATTTGGAGGTGATCTTTCTCAAGAACTAAAACAAATTAATGCCTTTTTCATTACTTTTGAACAAAAGATCATTGATTTAGGAGACAGGAACATAGAATTACAAAAAAGTCATAACCAGGTCTATATTTACAAATGAAAAGTAAGAAGATAAAGGAGAAATGAAATATATAATAAATAAGAAAGCCAATGTAATGGTAAGAAATAGAAAGAAGGAAGAAAATATGGAGAGAAGAATGAGACCTAATTGATAGGATAAAGATTTGATTAATTTGTTTTTTATGACTTATCAACCTTTTACAGGTTATTTAAAGTCAGAAAAAATTTTTAAGTTGTAAGAATTTTTCATAGATAATTATGATTTACTGTTATAAGTCCTACAAATTAAACCATAGCTAGGTCATTTTACTCAGTTTGAAATATTGAATTGATTGATTGATTGACTGACTGAGTTGTTTTCTACTGCTTATCAACCTTTTACAGGTTATTTCAAGCCAGAAAATTATTTTTTAGATTATAAGAATTTTTTTGAGATAATTAGTGATACAAGTCTTACTAATTAATCCATAGCTGGGTGAGAAAAAAGGTGGATTCCTACTTTTCCCAAGAATATTTGCACATAAGAGAATATAACAAACCCAACTGGAATGGTAACTTGGCTCCGATTTACAATTCTGATCCACTACAACACCTGACATTCCCAAGTGGTCACTCATCTCGGTACTGTATGTGAACCGATGTTTCAATGTGATATGGCTATAAGCAGGATAAAAATAGATTAAGTGAAAAAGACAAACAATAATTGAACATATTAGAAAGCAGAAAGATATAGAAAGGATGAAAAGGAACAAAGAGAGTACAAATGACAAAAATCTGTAAAGAAAGATGCAAACATAACAAAAAAAAGGAATAGTGTAAAAAAAAGAAGAAAATAACACAAAAGAAATGAATGGTGTGTGAAAGAAAAGAAAGAGAAGAAAGAGTGATATTTAGAAAAAGAAAACAACAGAAAGAAAATAAAGATGAAAGGTAAAAATCTAAGAAATAAAAAAAACATGAAAGGACTAGAAATGGTTTGATTCTTTCTACACTTTCAGAGTCAGCACTACAAATGTGCTTCAGAAATATTGCTTGATAGCATCCTTTTTTTTTATTCAGTGGACTAGCAGTACACAGAAATATGTTGAACATGTTCTGGCTGCATGTGTATTTGTGAAGGTGTTTTTGCAAATAGTGAGTGCAAACAGTTACCGGTTGTGTATAATTTGTTTTTTCTGATGAAACTTAGGAGCAAATAAAAAAACTACAAGTAAGAAATTAGCAAAAATTTAAAAAAAAAAAAAAAGAGAGAGAGTAGGAAAAAAAAAAAAAAACAGTAAAATTATGTCAGAGAAATAAAAACAAAGAATTCTCTTTCAGAGTAAAGAAAGAGTAAAAAGAGAAAAAGAAAGACTTTAATAAAGAAGAAGTGAAAGGTAAGAAACAAAAGAGAAGAGAAAATGTAAGAGGTTAAAAAAATACCATAAATAGGAGAAAATAATTAAACAGAAAGCTAGCATAATGATCACTCTTCCTGGTTTAGTCTTGAGTCAAGTAGGTTAAACATAGTAGATATGAAGAAGAAAAAGGAAGAAAAATAACACCAGTAAAATTAAAGTAAAAGGCTAAAAAGTGAGACAAATAAAAGAAAAGCAGATTAAATTAAATTAGAGAGAGAAAGAAAAAAAAGAAAAGAAAATATAAGCAAAAGAGAAAATCCAAAGAGAGAAAGAAAAAAAAAGAAAAGAAAAAACAGAATAAAAAGAAATAAAAATAATAGACATCATGAAATAAAAAATAAGTTTGGAAATGGAAACAAAGGAAAATAAAGAGAAAATAACAAAAAAACAAGTGATAAGTAAATGAACATAGAAAAGCGGTACACAAAATAGAGAGAAAGGAGATTTTTTTAAAAATCATTTCAACCCAAGCAAGGCAATAACATCCCTAAAGGGTTATTGAGAGTGAAAGAAAACGAGATGTCATTAGTGAAGAGAAAAGACAATAAAAGAACAGATGTCAAGTAGACAGAAAATAGTGATTGATATTACTATCATTAAAGATTGTAAGTGGGAGGGAGGCAAGAAACTGGAAAAAAATTCCACAGGCAAGAAATGAAAGAAAAGAAGCTATTGGAAAAGAAATTACGGCTCCATCTAGTTATTTGAACAGTGAAATGATGAAACTTAGTTGCTAATCTAGTAATACACTTAAAATTATGCGGTCAAGGTACTAAGAGAGAAAGCTCATCAGAACAATTGCCATGAAAATGTTTATAGAAAAGACACAGGGAAGCCATGTCACTGTAAATGGAAAGTGAGTGAAATCAAGATGCCAGATCAGGACTGCTAACATTACAGATCCTTCTTTGGATTTTGTCAAGAATCTTGAGATATATAGCAGGAGTACCAAACCAGATATGGTAGCAATATTCAATATATGGATTTATAAATGTGCAAAATGGATTCTGGTGAGAAAAATTGTCTGGCATGGCACAGTGAATCAACTTTCCTAGCAGCAGCCCTAGCAATTGATTCAATATAACCATATACTACTTCATGTCAGTATAAAATGTGAGACCAAGAAAATGCAAAAAGTTGCTCTCCTGAAAGTTAGCATCAACCATGCTGATGAAAAGTGAAAGTAGTTCTCTATGATGACTAAAAGATATAAGTTTTGTTTTGGATGTCATTAAAATTTACAATTCATTTCTTGCTCCAGTTAACAACTGATTGGAGGTCATTTTTTAGATCAGTTGCCAGTTTCACTTTATCAGATCTATCAGACTATCTATTAAGACAGGAATAAATATTTGTGTCATAAGCATAAATACTGAATTGGGAACTGATGACATCAGGAATGTCATTGATGAAGATAAGAAACAATGTAGGTTCAAGGATAGAGCCTTGGGAGATGCCCACATTAATGTGAAATAATCTAGAAAAATGGCCGTTCAACACAACTCTCATTACACAATTTGCTAAGAAAGATTGGATCAAGCCAAATATTCGACCAGAGACAGCATAGACCTTGAGTTTGTGAAGAAGGCCAGCATGCCAAACCCTGTCAAGTGCTTTGAGATATTTAAAGCCACAACCTGAGCCTCATCATTCTTATCTAAAGCTTGAAACACAAATTCAGTAACAACTGTTAACACATTGTTAGTTGACCGAAAGAAGGGAAATCCATACTGTTTATCTGAAAGAAGGATGTGTGAAGTGAGATGCTTAACCAATTTAGAGTTGATTAGAGCTTCTAGTACTTTACAAAAAGAGGTAAATGACTAATAGGATAATCATTTGAGGGATCAAAAGTTTGACCAGAGTTCTTAAAGGCAGGAACTACAGAAGAGGATTTGCAACAAGCAGGAATGCAACAAGCAGCAAGGTATCTATTGTAGAGTTAGGAGGGAACAGTAGTCCATTTCCTTAGGACAATTGCAAGGATATTGTCAAGTCCACATACCTTGTGGGGATTTAGTTTGCAGATGATAGCAGAAATCATGAACAGAGTTATATGCATATCACTCAGTAGAGATTCCATTCAAGGTGGAAAATCAGGGGAAGATAATACTGTCTCTGATATTGAGCACTTTTCCCATTGATATAGCATACCTCAAAAAATCATATATATATATGAGTGTGCATGTGAGTGAGAGAGAGAGGGTGCTGAAAAAGTCTTGGCTGACCTACAAAACTAATTCGATATTTGGTTTTATATATATATATATATATATATATATATATTTGTATTATTTAAATTTATAATTGTATTATTTAAATTTTTGAGTATTAGACAGCATTTGTAGATACAAACATTGTAAACATAGAAACCAACACTGAATGGTGACTCTCAGTTTTTATGTGTCAAGTGATCATCAGTCCTCAATGCCTTATTACTCTTCTTCTGTTCTTACTCCTTAGTAATGTTTCTGTTTTCTAATTCTTCCATACTCCTTGTGCTGTGTCTTAGTGGCTTTAATGCCTTGCTTGGGGATGAAAAAAATTTATATATGTATATGTATGTATAGTGTATTCCAGTTAAAATTAACATCAGTTATAAGGAATAAACACTTTGTAAGAACAATAGTTTTCAAAACACAATCCAATGTCTATTATATTCTGTTCTTTTCATGGCAATTGATTTAAAATGAATTATCACTTATAGGAGACAATATCTGTAGTCCTGATATATTCTGCTTAAGTGGAAAACTATATATATATATATATATATATATATATATATATAGAGAGAGAGAGAGAGAGAGAGAGAGTGGGAAAGAGAAAATAAAATATTTTTTACCCAAATTAACTGAATGACATTTACCATAATTGTGTGATGGGATCTTTCTATATCCTCTGTTTTTGTTATCTTTATAATGATTCTCACACTGTACAAGGCCAAAGTGCCACTCAAGGTAGATGTTTACAGAGTAAGAGGCACAGTTTAGGGGATATGTAGGGAAGATAACAGTTCACTCTAGACTTGAACAGGTTTATATTATAATGATCGTGGAAGCATCCTCTATTGGCAGAATCCAAAGAAGCAAAATTTTTATTTTTTTCCTTTCCTTTCATTCATATATTCCCCCCCACATACAATACAAGCAGTTAT
Organism: Acanthosepion pharaonis; assembly: GCA_903632075.3. Taxonomy (NCBI): domain Eukaryota; kingdom Metazoa; phylum Mollusca; class Cephalopoda; order Sepiida; family Sepiidae; genus Acanthosepion; species Acanthosepion pharaonis. The sequence continues at coordinate 495,850 of CAHIKZ030001075.1, forward strand.
TGTATTTTAAAATGGATAGTCTATTTCTATACATTAAAAACAGTTTTCAATTTCCTTTTCGATTCTTTTACTATTTGGGCTGATTGACGCTATTTCAGTATATATGTATCCACAAATACTGGTAGGGTTTTCATGAATATTATATATGAAAATATTATAAACATATAAAATGATGGTCAAATTTAACCAAATAATATTTCATTTGTGCATGAAGATGCAGTCTACACATGGTCATGAATACTGCCAGATCACACACTTAGGTTCTTTATACTGAAAATATACGGGATAAAAAACAGAACCAATATATACTTCTAAAATCCCATAATGTAAACAGATTAACCAAATGTACTTAAAGATTATTTTCAGTTTAAATAAAGGAGAAAGATTTGTTATTTTTGAAAGAGAGTCAATGTGAAAACAAATTAGTTATAAATTTACTTCCCTTAGAGTTTATCTTTATATTTTAGAGCAGATTGAAAAAAAATTGTAAATTTCAGAGCAGATTTAAACAAGTTGTAGATATAATTACAGAGATGTGCTATTAGGTAGTAGAAAAAGTTTCAGTTTCTTTGAAATGGAATCTGGGAAAACTTAACATTTTTCTATTTTATAATTTTAGACTTATCAAACTTCAGAAGTGGCAGAAGATAATAAAATTATATTCTCTGCCATTCTAGAGATGGAAGAAGATAATAAAATAGCAATTTAAAAATTTTTAATGCTGTCATTGTGCACAAAATGATAAAATTTCCTAATATAAAGATTGGGTTTTCCACATTTTAATGAGACACCAAATGGCACACTTTAAAGAAAACATATCTTTAACATTTGTGAGATAATAAAACATCATATTATAATTCTGCTTGTTCCTTCATTCCTTACTTATTTAGCACATATGTTATGTCCTACCATTACCTCATAAATAATAGGCCATTCCTGTTTGACTGCAAGGATAGACCTCTAATAGTTTACCTGCCCCCTGCTCAAAAAATAGAAGTAAAGATATATCAAAATGTGCTGTTTGTTTTTAGAGACAGAATGAAAGAAAAAAAGGGAAGATGAAGGAGATGATAACACTCTCACGTTTTTAATGTCAGTTTCTGTGAAATGGAAAACTTTGACAATTTTGAATATTTGCATTTGTACCCTCTTACTTCTTTAAATAATAACCTGCATTCATATTTATGATTGTTATTGTCATATTTTGTTAAAGTTGTTAAGCTCAAATATTTAACAATGCAATAGGGAAATTTCCACAACTAATTTATAGTTGTGTAGAGCTTATTCAATAATTAACTTAAATATTAAGATTCATCAGAAAATTTGAAAAGTGAAACCATGAAATTTTCAAGGGTATTGCTAATAAGTGAATCATTTTATTTTATTTTTTTACACGGATACAATTGACCTCTCATTCATTTAAATCAGGTGTTTATTTGGGATCTTAATTTCAGATAAAAAAATATTATATTCATTTTTTTTAAAGTAATACTAATGGCTAGCTACTTATTTCTGAACACACCCGTCTGCTACAACAGCTAGCCAATCCTTGTTGCAGACACCTGCTCAGGCATATTTTTGTTTGTTCAACATCCACCAGTGGTTTATACTGGAACTATACTGAGCTTACGTTAGTGACAGTTTTTGAGAGAGAGCATATCATCTAGCATGATCAGCAATTTGAACAAGGCCAGTACTCTCAATCACAATGACTTTTGACTTCATGCTAGCACAGCTATTGATGGCCTCTAAACATTTCTATCTAACCACTCACAAAGTTTGGGTTGATCCATGGTATGGTTTACAGGCATATACGAAAGGTACTATGTACTGTGATCACTTCTCTAGGATGATAATATCAAGGTCACCTTCCAGACAAATCAACCATGACGAGATTTGAACCCAGTTCTCATGGTCAGAAAGCAAACATTCTAACCACTTGGTCATATGCTTATATTTTTTTAAAACAGCCATTTACCTTCTAAAACATCTCTACTCAGACTCACATGCAAAGTCTGGTTTAGATAAAACTACCACTGTCCACCTGTGTATATCAAGAAGTAGAAAAATAAATATAATTATTTAAGACACAGTGTGTGTGTGTGTGTGTGTGTGAGTGTGAGAGAGAGAGAGAGATATTCTTTCAGCTGATCCAAGATGGAAGTGCCAGGAAATGAAACTCAGATTCTATACAGAAGTGTCAAACCATATATAAATAATCCAGTCATTCTTGACAGGTACTATACAAATACAAAGACAGATAATTATGTGTTGTATTCTGTTATCTAGATACCATATCTAAATAATGGACCTGATTTTAGTATAGAATAAAAATTACTCTGTAAGAAATTTATCTTATAATGGAAACTTGACACGGAATGATAAATAATAAAGATGCTAGTTGGTGCAGAAATTGAACATAATATTGTGGGAATTATGAAGTCAGTGTAAACCACATCATTCCTTCTTATTACTCTCTTTGGCTGCAAATGAAATATATGCAAAAAGGCTGCATGTCTAGTGGCAAACAATCCAAAACCCATTGGCAACCATCATTGTTCCTTTAAATTAGTTACTTACCTCTAAATCTGTAACTTCAGCAATTATGGATATCAGGTGTCAAAAGGTTCTTGTTATAAACTTGTTATATGAATAAAGTGTGTTTGAACATAGATCGCCAGTGAGCAAATACAGGCAATCCCATTATTGAATTAAGTAGACTATGTGACCATAGAGGAAATGCATATATGGGAGGTAGCATGTGTCAAAATGATCATTATTTCTATTCTATCCTCTATTACTATTTGGATCACTACTTCAATTCTATCCTCTCTTAATATATGGTTCATTATTCTCTACTCTATTCACTATACTATTTCTCTATACAGAATACTATTCGAGCAAGTATTATTGAGCAAGTGCTATTAGTACGAGTGTTATTCGAAGGTGTCTGACACCAGTATTGTCCAACGGCGTACTATAGTTGTATCTACGATTACAAAGTCTCTACTATAACGAGCATTAGGAAAGTGACAACAAGTATTCGTTGGCATCACAAAAGAAATTAAAAATACTTCAAAGTTGAGAGTTGACGGTTTCTTTTAGCATACACTTACATGTCCAGTCAGTGAATGGTAGAAAACGAACTGCTCTGAAGCAGATTTTTAGAACAACTGACTTCGCCAGCCAACTCACTTAATTTTGGTGCCAACCGCTGAAAGCCTGGGTGAAAACCCTCAGCATCAACTCATCCGACCACATCAAAGAGTTCTTTGAAGTCTTTGATCTAAATGACCCAGAGAAGTTTCATTCATAAAAATAGATTCTCTTAATACTTATCAATAAAAAATTTTTAACCAAACTTTTTATTATTTTTCAAATCATATTTATTCAAGATTGAGATTATTGTTATTTTTTTATTTCTTGAATCCAGTTGCTAATTTACTTAAGAATAATTGGGGAATTCTCAAATCAAAAGAATGATTAAATAAATAATATACCCAAAATTTGCAGTAATTTTTTTCAATAACAAAAAAGTTAAAGAAAATTAAATTTATTTTTAAAAATCAAAAACAACTGTTGGCTGGTTTTACAACATTTTTGGGTTATTTAATGTTAAATCCTGAATAGGACAACTATTGAGATTTGAATTCACTACTCAGTCATAATGGCTAACCAGACAAGCCTCAAAAGCCATTGTCCTATGACAAGGTGCCTTTAACAGCAATTAAAATATAAATATTTTCTTTGTATAAGTTCTTGGAAACAAATTTCTCCAAAACATCAATAAATTCTAAGTTCTTGACAATATTGCAATATTTGTAATTACCATAAGAGCAATCTTGTTAAGTAGTTCTTGGCAATCTATCTTGGAAAAACTTAGCATTTTCATTAGTTAACTAGAAACACAAACAAATCTGTACTACTATTTAAACATTAGAGAGTGAATTATTACAGTAGTGTTTCTTCTTGCTATAACAGGTTTACTATAAATACTATGATGTACTATACAGTTAATATACAACTATATTGTTAATATATGATTTTTAGTCTATTATCCATGGTGTTGAAACAACATGGAATGCAAAAAATGTTATGCTGTTAATATAAAATCTCTTGACTAAATACCTACAAATTATCAAGAAATCTTTATTAGGAAATGACAAAGCATTTCCTAATAAAGTTAAATCTATTTATGAATTTCCTAAAAGTTAAATCCATTTATGAATGAATTATTTCATATATAATGAGAATTATTCAGATGAGTCAGTATCAAACCAGAATGTGAATATTTGATCCAGGTAAATTTCTTCAAGTGTTAAATTTTATAGCATGCGTTTCATCAAGATAAATGAAGTATTAACCTGTTGAACATATAGTACATTAGTATTAAACCACTGAACACATAGTACACTAGTATTAAACCACTGAACACAGAGTACACTAGTATTAACCTGTTGAACACAGAGTACACTAGTATTAACCTGTTGAACACAGAGTACACTAGTATTAACCTGTTGAACACAGAGTACACTAGTATTAACCTGTTGAACACAGAGTACACTAGTATTAACCCGTTGAACACATAGTAGACTAGTATTAACCCATTGAACACATAGTAGACTAGTATTAACCCATTGAACACAGAGTACTAGCTTATTGGTGCAATGCTCTAGTGTCTAAGCACTAGTACACTTGTAAAAGCATGTATCTTAATTTTAGAGTCTATAGAATAACTTGAAATATAGCTTACTGTGTAGTATTGCCCTGTAGTCTAAGGAATAGCATAAATCTCTGATGTCTGCATATTTCATTCAATTTTTTCTGCAATTCAGTTTTTGTGTCTGTACAAAGTGGAATCAAGATACTGATAAAATTTTGCCTGATGTATATATTTACCCATTTTTTAAACATAAATAAAACATACAATTTTGTAAAAATTTTGGCTTCCTAATATTCTTTTGCTTTATTGTTTAGTTTAATTAAATATGGTGGTTCAAACAAAACATGATCAAATTGTCACATTGAAAATAGCAAGTATGGAGAATTGTGTGGAGATAAAACATTGACTGTTTGAAGAAAAACTGTTTTTAATGCATGAAAAAAGTTTCAAGAGGAGCAAACAACCTCAATCAGTTATGTAACATATGTGATCATAACTGGCTTAGGCAATCATATCTCTTTTGATACATGACTGACAAGGTAGATTTTTTTCCCCACAGTAGGTAGCCATTTCTTTCTGCGGTAAACCAGTTTCCATCCAAGGCTATAGAACCCGGTCTGTCCTGCTATTTACCCATAGCTGGGAGGAGAAGAGAGGATTCATACCTTTCCCAAGAGTATTAGCAGATAAGTGAATGTGATGGATTCAACTGGAATTTGAATTTGGCTCTCTGATCCCTCAATCCGATCCAATTCCAAGAAGAAACTATTTAGCTCACAGCAGGAGAGCAATTGAAGCCATCAAGAAAAGGTTGAAAAGAAACCCACAATCAAGAATAAGGAAGATGGCAAAGGAGGATAGTGAAAGAGGATTTAAGGTTAAAACCATACAAAATATCACAACAGCTGCTCTCAAGTGCTTCCATGCAAAAATGCAGAGGGAAGAAAATATTGGTGGAGATGCAGCATGCCACAGACAAAGATTTCGTTTGGTCGGATGAGAAGTTTTTCACTGTAGAGGCTGTGGTCAACTATCAAAATTTATAGGGTTTACATCACTTCCCAGGAAATGTCTGAACACAATTCAAGCTAGAGAAACCAACTGGTATCAGGGTATGGGCTGCTGTTGTTTCTGATTGTTTGAAATTGCCCTCAATTTTCATTGAAGAAGAAATGAAAGTGATAAGCAGAGCAATAAGCAAATGTTGGCAGTAGCCCTGGTTGTCTGTCAGATTTGGAATTCACTATGTCTTTATTCAAGATGGAGCTCCTGCATAAATGGACAATTTGATGCAGAACTCATCCAAGAGACATTGCTGGAGATTTTTCTTAACAAGTCAATTTGGCCTCTATCAAACCCTGGCACTTATCTTATGACCTTTGTGCTATATCCCATACTAGCAGTATAACCTGTCTTTGACTGGGTTTTACATTACTGGGAATTTTTGTCATTCAATTGGAGCAGTTTGAGTTTAAAGTCAGCCCACCTGAAAATCAACATTAGTAACAACATTTGGGTGCAATTGAGGCACATCCCCAAATGTGGGGGTTAACAATTTGAAGGGGGGGGCTAAAAAGGGAACTATATAATAATAAATAATATTATTGTAATAATTTAAACTATTTATTTTTATTAAAGTTTTTATGAAAGATATATATGCAAGAACAGATAGTAAATAGTAAAACGTTGCTGAGAGTTATAATGGACAGAAAGTAGTGGAGAGCCATTGTCACCAACAATTTGGACTCAAAACCAGCACTGAAGAATTATCAATCAAACAAAAAAATTTCATCAAAATCGGATGAAAACTGTGGAAATGCATAAATAACATCTGATCACACACACACACACACACATATACATATATACACACACATATACATACACACACACACATTTTGAGAATTATAGATATAAGATTGGAGAATGACAATTCATATAAATCATACACAAATGTGTTAGACCTGAAAGAAGTTCTTATGACATTATGGTGCAATATGTGCAAAGAGGTAGTGAAAAAAATCATGCACTTCAGCTGAGAAGAGATTAAGGGGCATGATGAAAACAAAGAGCAGCCATTTTGAATTGTAAATATAGGCAAAATATTGCCAATAAATATAAAAATCTACTTGTAAACTTTCATTAACCAAAACCTAAAACTTTTTTATTTTATGATAAAATGAATCACAGGTAAATGTATATGCTGCACCTGATATTTACTGACAGGACTGACTGACTAAAAAAGAATTACACAGCCTAACATGTAATTAGAATAAGGCTGTTTATGTAAGCAACTTTGTACTGGTCATTTGCTGTTCGTCACTGTTGGTTTATTGTAATATGTAAACAATTCTGAGATAGTAAAACATTGTTTAAGCAAGTGGCCAGATCTTAGGTTCAATTGCCTAATTCAAATAAAATTCTTATCAAGAACTGAAAAATGATCTGCTAGTGAAATAAAAAAAATCATTTTTAATTTAAATCATAATCAGTGTGAAATTATTTGTATTCTTTGAAGTAATTGAATTAAAATCAAACATAATACAATTCACGATTTAAACAAACCTAAAAAATATATCAGTAAGGAGATTAAGTTTGATTAGAAAAATAAGTTAATTAAAATAGTCAAGAATATTAGTGTATGAGATTTTGGCCAGTTCTTTCCTCTGGCAACAGATAAAATTCAAAGAAAAATAATAATCTGAAACAAATTGGATTTGGCAAAAATAAGTTCTTTAGATAGTGTAGTCTTCATATTTCTTTCATTGCCAATTATTATTAATTTTTGACTAATATTTCTTTTTTTATATTGCACCTCTCATAAAATAAATAACCTAGCAGCTGTACATAATATAAGTTTTCCAGAGAATCCATCTGTGCATGCTTTGGAACAATAAAGTTGGACTATTTCAATTTAGTCTGAATTCCCTGCTGATTTCTTTTCTATTTTTTATTCCATTTAATTATTTGTTATTGCTTCTTCCTATATATCTTAACTCGCAAGAGAATTCCACGTGTACTATAATTGCACCTGCCATCTTTGATAAAATACATAGTTGCTTATGCATAATAGAGTAAATATTTATTCATTCGCATAAATAAATATCAACTTCTCATGTGAAATCAAAGTTTGGTACAACTAACATGAATGAATTCCATACCACCAGCTCAAGTGGATATTTATTATGGCTTGGCTTTGCAAAAGAAAAACATCTAAATATGAATGTACTACTAATATATCTTGAACATCAATATGTTAGGTGCATATCCCAAAATGCAAAATGCTAAGACAATTTCAAGTCAATCAGTTATGTGCCATGCATGATACACATGTAGGCGATCATGTATCTTTCGACACATGACTGACATAAAATAACGATTGACATTGCATTTAAATTTTTGAAGATCCAAGTTGACTAGGAAACAAGAAGCCGGAAGAGAGTGCCACAAGCGAGAAGTGAGACAGAAGACACTGTTAGCATAGAACTTACGGTTACATCTTGTCATTTCAACTGTAAAATGATGAAATCTTGCCACTAATCTTGTACTGTGCTTAAATTCATAAAGTCATAAATTATATCATTATAAATTAAATTCATAAATTAAAGTGTAATTGAAATCACCAACTTAGATCTTTCTGGAAATAAATGTTAATATATGATTTGATATTCTGTATCCATACTTGAACAAAATTTACAATTTTCCTATTTATACTTTACTTGAACCATTAATTTTGGACATAATTTTGTTTAAGTTTGTTGTAGTTTGTTTAGTAGAAAGTTAGTCTACCTAACATGTAAAATTACTGATACTGAAAAGGAAAACTCAGATGAAATAATATTTAAAATTTTATTTGCTATAAACTAAAATGACTAACACCATGCCAATAATTTCAGTTATAGCGATTTCAACATGTTTTTGTTCTAATATCTAAAATAATAATAATAATAATATATATATATATATATATATATATATATATATATATATATATATATATATATATATATACGGGGAAATTATAAAAACATCACAAGCTCCAAAAGCAACACTGAAGTCTTGTGTTGCTTATGCATGCAGGAAAAATTTAGAATTATAACATTTCCGGAACAAGAATGCATCCTCAACAAAGGATCAGAGCATGTTAACATATGAACAAGTTTTTTTTGTTATGCCAGTTAGCCCCTGAGGGAAAGAAAAAATAAATAGAAAAAGTAAACAAAATGATTAAATAAAAAAATTATATATGTGGGTATTTTATTTTGTTTTCAGTGAATATTTGTGCATGTGTTTGTGAGGGTACTGGCTGACTCATACAACTCCTCTTGCGAGGGATAAAGGCCACTGCCTGCATATATTAAAAAAAGGTGCAAACAATGGAACTGATGAATGCTGACTCGCCTGATGATGTGGGTCTACAGAAGGATGCTGAGAATAGCATGGGCTGAACATGAGTTTTAGGGCTAATGGAAAAAAAAGAACACAAAATTATGAGAATCAGAAAGGAACAATTGAAATTTCTAAGGCACATTATGAAAAAAGAGAGCTTGGAGAATTTGACACTCACAAGACATATTTAAAACAAGAGAGATAGAGGAATGCAATGAATAACCTATCTAATAGGCTTATGTAAATGGTTAGCAGAAAAGGGATAAGGAGATATAAGATAAAAAAAAAACCTTACTAATGTCATAAAGTGCAAGAAGTTGTGGAGAACCATGATAGCCCACATCCTGAAGGGATACAGCATATAGAAAAAGATGATGATGATCAGTATATATATATATATATATAGATAGATAGATAAATAGATAATAATATCAAATCCATAAGTGAAAAGGATAATCCAAGTGGTCCTTTTAAATATAAAATATTAAAAAGATAAAACATAGATAGAGAGTTCAATGTATAGAATACAGAACAATATGATATACATCTTAACATTAAATTCAGTATCTGGTTTATCTTCATATTTATAAAATCAAAATATACACATATAAACACACACGCCCATATATAATGGACTTTACATGCCACATATGAAACTGCCAGTAATGGAAAAAAATTTGGATCATTTTATATATATATATATAGAGAGAGAGAGAGAGAGAGAACTCTGTCAACACAAAAATAAACTCTCTGATAATGACTTACGGAAACCAACTTCCTGGAAACCAGAAAAATTGCTCAAGCTATAAAATATTAAATGAAAGATCTAAAACAGAACCTTTGTTGGTCCTCAACCATACCTACATGAATAAAAAATTGCTGCCGAAATACAACACATATATATATATATATATATATATATATATATATATATAATGTGAAAATATATAGAAAATAGGAAGGAACTGGTTAGGTAAATAATGATTCCTTAGTATTTTTAGTTATTATTTTTAAAAAATAGTGCTCGATACAAAAGTAGAGCATAAATATAATTATTTATTTAAAAATATGATTCAAAAATAAGAGGTCTCATGTTTCAAAACTAGAGCGAAAACTTCAATATAATCCTTTAAATTAAATTGAGTTGAAAGTAAAATGGGCTCTGTTCCATCCTCAAGCGAAATTTTTGTTGGAATAACGTATATCTGAAATTTACTTGTTTTAAAATTGAAATCAAAATCCCCATGGTAACAGCTATGGTGAAACATGAGACCCCTTATGTAGCGATTTGGAATCATATTTTTAAATAAATAATTATATTTATGCTCTACTTTTGTATCGAGCACTATTTTTTAAAAATAATAACTAAAATACTAAGGGACTTTGGATTATTTACCTAACCAGTTCCTTCCTATTTTCTATATATTTTCACATATTATTGGCTCCCTAATTAAGGTTGAGCACTCTAAACCTTTATTTTTAAATACTCCTTTAAAAATATGGAAAAAATTAATTTCGGGATTTCTCTCAAAAATATTCCACTAACAAACAAATGGAATTATTTTGTTAAGCTTCTACAAAAAACAGAGGAATTGATTAGAAGGATGAGATGGAAGGCATACTTCTATTTTCGTGGAAATAACCCTACTGATAAAGAACGTGAAGTTTATGGCTTTAAAAGTAAAAAAGTTGCCCCATACAACAAACAGCTATATGAATTTGAAAAAGACCTACTCAACATTATCAACAATATCTCCTTTCAAAAAAATAAAAACCACTTCCAAAAACATCTAGACCAAATAGTTAAAAGCATTAATGATTGCGACAAAATATTAGTTAAGTCTGACAAAACCGGCAACTTCTACAAACTGGATGTCGACGACTACAACAACTTAATTAAAAAAACTTAACCAGGACTTATAAAAAGCTTTGCAACAACAACATTAATATGGTTGATAGCATTAACAAAACTAGTAAAAAAATAACTGATAAATTAAAAATCAGCGATAGAGTAGGTAAACTTACTGAAAAAGAATGTTATATAACAATTAAGGATCATAAGCCTGACTTTTTTAGAACACCCTGCGACCAGAATAATTAACCCTACCCGACCCGACATAGGAAAGATCAGCAAAAGCATCCTGGAAAAAATTACCTGCCAAATAAAAAACAACTGGAACTAAAATTATGGATCAACACTAAAGATGTTATCAATTGGTTTAACTATATTGATGATAAACGGAATTGCACCTTTATACAGTTCGATATCGTGGACTACTACCCATCAATTTCAAGGCTTTATTTCTGACTGCCCTGGACTTTGCTGCTGTGTATTCTAACCTAACAAAGGATGAAACGGATATAATCCTCAGCGCAAAGAAAACGGGTCCCCTCATTCACAATGGGGACCAATGGATAAAAAAACAATAACGACCTGTTTGACATCACTATGGGATCGTTAGACTCTGCAGAGTCTTCTGACCTTGTTGGTCCTAATACTGTACAATTTAACGGCACACCGCTAAATTGATGTTAAGGACATCGGGCTGTATAGAGATGACGGGCTCATGGTGGTGAGGAGTTCTACTAGTTTTAAGATTGAAAAAATCAGAAAAATTATATTTAGCAAATTTAAGAAACTAAACTTAAAGATAACTGTCTCTTCTAATTTGAAAAGGGTTAACTTCCTTGACGTAACTCTAGACTTACCAGGCAACACATACCAACCTTTATAGAAAACCAAATGCTAACCCTTTATACATACACCCGAAGTCAAACCATCCTCCATCAATAATTAAACATATACCCTCATCAATAGAAAATAGAATTAGCATTAACTCCACAAAACAGGGAAATATTCCAACAACACAATAGCTTCTATAACAATCGCCTTAAAAAATAGTGGTTATAAAAAATGCTAACATTAACTACAGAGAAAATTACACTGGACATAGGAAAAAAACAGGAAAAGAAATATCATTTGGTACACCCTCCGTTCAACCAAAGGGTTAGTATTAAACTAGGACAGAAATTCTTAGCTCTAATTAATAAACACTTCCCCACCAATAGTAAGCTTAGTAATATATTCAATAAGAACACCCCTAAAATTGAGCTACAGCTGCTCTGATAATCTTGAACGCTTAATAAAAAACACAATAATAAGATCTTGAACAAACCCCCATGCCAAAACAGTATTAATAAAAACTCTTCACTTAAATCAGACGATAAAAGGGAAAAATTATGCAACTGTAGAAACCCAGTAGACTGCCCATTAGAAAATAAATGTTGTATTAATTCTGTGGTATACCAATGTACTATTTCATCCACAGAGAGCCCTAGCACTAATATGATATACATTGGGTCCACGAAGAATAATTTTAAAGATAGATGGAGGCAGCATAAGTGCTCCTTTAATAATATAAACAAACGAAATCAGACTTCACTATCAAAATATTTTTGGCACCTGAAGGAAACAAATAAGACACCAAAAGTTAAATGGAAAATCATTGACAAGGCCAGAATATGTAAAGCTTGGGATGACCCATGCCCTTTGTGCCTCCATGAAAAATTGCACATCATTAAACTTCTAAATAATAATAATCTATTAAATAATAGACACGAGTTAACGGTTTTTTGTAGGCATCATCAGACTTTTGGTTTGAATTATTAGATAAAAAAAAAAAAAAAAAATTATATAACTTGTTTAACAAATAGCCCAATCATCAGATTCATAGTAGGAATAATTAACTACAAACATGCATACTACATAACACACTTCATAATCCATAGCCTAAATTACTAGTTTAAATACCTTACATATAAGATAACCCTTTATGAAGTCGTCAAAAAACTAAACGTTATTTAAAGTTTCCTTTTTTTTTTTTTTTTTTTATATGCACAATTCCCTTTCATAATAAAATAAAATAAAAAAATAAATAAATCTCCATAGACAATCAAACTAGACGATGGCCAATACATCTTCCGTTTCATTTTTTTGACACCCCCACCTTTCCCCGACTTGACACCTTGAAAGTATCTCTATACCGCTACTCAATATAAACACCCTACACTGCCTACCCAATTTAGAAAATTCACCATAGCTGTTACCATGGGGATTTTGATTTCAATTTTAAAACAAGTAAATTTCAGATATACGTTATTCCAACAAAAATTTCGCTTGAGGATGGAACAGAGCCCATTTTACTTTCAACTCAATTTAATTTAAAGGATTATATTGAAGTTTTGGCTCTATTTTTGAAACATGAGACCTCTTATGTAGCGATTTGGAATCATATTTTAAATAAATTATATATATATATATATATATATATATATATATATATATATATAACACATGAAAGGTGCATCTATAAGTCTTTGCTGCCAAATTTCCATCAGAACCTTTCACTGTATGTCTGAAATATGATTAATATTTACTACTAAATTAAATGTATTGATGAAAGATGATATTATGTTGAAAAATAACTATTTGTTGTGTAAAATAAATGTTTCTTTCATTATTAGACAATACAAGGAATACTTTCTACATATGACGTGTGAAAACACATGTGATACCCTGACCTCATCAGCCACCAACCATGAGAGGTAAAACAGTTTTGGTGGTTAAGGTGATACTGCTACCCCTGGTGCCACTAGCAGTTTTTGCCACTGGACAGGGCATTGTTTTTTTTTTTTTTTTACAACTGCAAGTCAGATTTTCAACATTGTGTTAAAAGTGCTTGCTTTTGATTGTTAACCAATACACAACACGCTCACAGCAACTGTTATCAATGACATAGAATTTTAGGTAAACATATGTCACATATTATGAAATGGAAAAAGTCCGACAATTATTTTAAGACATTTTTATGTTTAACATTCTTTTTATAGATACAAATATTTAAGTAAATGCTTTGTTTATAATAAACAGTATTAAACAACATTTACCGGCCTGAATGTCAGAGAAATTTTCACAGAAAAATGTTGGATGTAGCATTGTGTTATGAACATGGTTTGAATTAACTTTGTTTATTTTGGATCTTGACAAGATTCAAATTGATGCCTCTTGAGCTGTGGTCTGGAGATGATGTGAAACAGGATTCAGACTTTGGCCAATGATGCCTACCTCCAAAAGGAAGGAAACAATTGACTGTCTAAGGAATCTCTAGCACTGACCTCACTAGTTGGATCACAGCGATTCATAGTGGTTTTCTTTTGTTTGTGTGCCTCCTCCCTGTTCTCCTCCTATGGACTTTACATGCCACATATGAAACTGCTAGTAATGGAAAAAAATTCTACTAGGAAGATACACTTCTTTGAATCAGATCATGCTACAATTATATATCTCCCTTTTATATGTATATAAGAGTGCTATCTTTTAAATACTTTTCAAAGAGCTTTTACTATACATACAAATAACATTTTTATTGTTTACCCATTGACACTGCAATTTTTCAAAATGGGTCTTTATACATTCATAAAGCAATATTTATGTTTTTTCAGGCTTGGAATCCATTACTTTTTCAAGCTTCAAAAGGATGCGCATCTCTCCTTGAATTCAGATTGCCAATAATTTATACTAAAACTGCTTAATAATTCAAATGCACATGAAGCCTGCTTAACCAATGAAGATCAAACACAAAAATAAAAAATACAGTATAAAAACAGCTTGAAATAGCCACTCACGTCACTAACCAGATGAACGGGTACCAACACGCATCAGAACCACTTAAGACATCTATTATTGCCCTCTCAAAAGCAGGCAAGTCTATGAGAGAAATTGCTATAACCTCACAATCAACTGTCTCTCGAGTGCTTAGGAACGAAACAAGGGGACAAAAGAAAAAGATTGATGATAGAACTGGCAGTATAATCAAGAGAGAAGTTGTGAAGAATAGGACTATAACTAGCCAAGAAATTGCAGTCAGTCTAAGCGAAGAGCAAGGTGTTAGTCTTACCTCTTCAACAGTCCATCAGTGGCTGTTAGAACAAGGCTACAAATCTTGTACACGAAGGTTTAAGCCACTAATAAGCAAAGCCAACAAAAACAAAAGAGACTTGAATGGGCTCACTATTACAAAAATTTCACCATAGAAGACTGGAAGAATGTTCTCTTTTCCGATGAAATGAAAGTTAAGCTAAATTCAAAGGATAAGGTGAGTCACTTTTATTGAACAGCACTGTATATTCATTGAAAAGCACTGTCTCAGGAATATCTCAAAATGTAACAACTGCTTAACAAAAAGTAGTAAAAAACAACGAGTTTCACTTTGCTGGTGTTTAAATAGTCTATATAATGGTATAGTAAAAAGTAAGTAACTTAGTGTGACTTATTTTTTTCCATCAATTCACCTGAATCAAGGTGATAATGCCTTTAAGATGTAAGTGGCTACTAAGAGTGAAAGAAAATGAGAAGACTTTAGAAGAAACCAGAAATCTAATTCTAAACAGGAAACAAGTGATAAGGTTCTACTCTTGTTCAAAAGACTTGGTAGGAGTGTGAACCAGACAATTGCTGAACCTATCTACTCCTATAACACCTTTTAACAGCAAGCTAAAAAAAGATTTTTAAATCAGTCAGTCAGTTATGTGCCATGCATGATACATGCTTAGGCGATTATGCATCTTTTGATACATGACTGACAAGGCAGATTTTTTTTCCCTGCAGTAGGTTGCCAATTCTTTCTGCAATAGACCAGTTGCAATCCAAGGCTATACAATCTGGTCTGTCCTGCTATTTACCCATAGCTGGGGGAGAAGAAGATTTATACCTTTCCCAAGGGTATTAGCATGCAAGTGAATGTAATGGATTTGACTGGAATTCGAACTCAGCTCTCCAATTCCTCAATCTGAGCCACTATCCATTACTCCACTGTGCCTCTTTATTTTAAATAGTATATCTAAATTAACTACACAATCAACACATTTGAAATTTAATAGGAACTTATAGTTCACATGAATATAAAAATTTGATTATTTTATAGGTAAAAAACTACAAAAAAATGTGGCTAAAAATACTGATTACAATAAAGTAAAAACAATAAATGAAGATAATTCAAAAGACTTGAAGTGGATTTCTCCATGTTGAATTATCCATTCATTCACAAATAAATTCATTTCATATCCAAAGATCTTAGCTGTTAGTCTTTTTAACACAAAGTAGGTACAATGATAAACAGTTAATGAAATTTTAATATTCAGTAGAAGATGATGTCTCTTTAATTTCAAGGACAGACAGGTAAGTTAAACAGATTAGCCTAAGAATTCAAGTTATTTTAAGTATCACAGATCAAACCATCATAGAAGGAAATTGATAAGAATTTTTAAAAGCTTAACTCAATTATTTTACCAGACTCTAGCTATTATTCAGTTGCTCAAGTTGAATTTCTAATGCAGTACAGAAATATAATTGATCCTTAATAAGGATAAGAAAATTGAACATAGTATAGGCTACATGAGAGGTAGCTTCACCTAACACTGCAAGTTGCTACCAAACCAAAATATTAACCTAAAAACTTGAGTCCTGTTCTTAGCATCATCAAATGGATGCTGTTGTAAATTTTGCTAGCACCCTTCAGCACTCTACCAGATGGCCTGGCTCATAGACTTAAATAATCTACAATTAAGGATTTCAACGGTTTATTAATGAGTTGATACTAAGCTGATTAATATTCAGACTGATCTTACTTTGTTTAGCTATACAGCATTTAACCCTTCTCTATTCCTTTAAGTTGTCTTGTCAATTGTTTTGTAACTTATTGTTCTGTGTTTTATGTATGCATCTGTGAGCACTGGATATTGGTGCTGAATAAATATATTAAGCACTCATTCTTCTCTGTGTATCATTCACCTTGACAATACAACAGAAAGGCATGAATCCACCTCTTCTCCCTCCAGTTATAGGTTAATTATAGACTCGTATCACTAAATCATTATTATCTCAAAGAAAAAAAAAAGAAATTCTTACAATCTAAAAATATTTTCTGGCTTTAAATAACCTCCAGTGAGTTGATAAGACATAGAAAATAAATCAATAACAAAAAAACTTCTATTTTTTTTTTTTTTTTTTTTACAACGACTGATAGTGACCTATTTAAATCTTTTGAAGAAGGAAAAAGGGACAGGATTATCCACTTCTTAAGGATTAAGGAATTTAGCATCCATTTTAAAATATCAAATGACAAAGACTTAACTTAGACATGGAAGTGTCTCTAGCTTTTTAAAAAAAAATTTTTTTAAATATAAAAATAATTCATAAATGGATGTACCTGGTTACCTTTCAGGTGCATTAATGCACTCAAGCTCATTAGTACACCTGGGCGCACCAGTTGAGAAATGCTGTTCCAGAGAATGATTACTTTTTCTATTTAGTGAGTTCTACTGTTTTTGTGTATGTTCTGTGTTTTTTGTATGTATCAGTTAGCACCAGATACTCTTTCTTCTCTGTGTATCATTCACCTCAACGACACAACAGATACCATGCATGGTCTGAAACTCATTCAGAAATATCTAAACTTTCAGCTTTCTCAGATCAATGTTGAAAATAATTTTGAATGAGTGTAGAATGTAGGTCTTAGTGAGGTAGGTCTTCGAACCTTGTGGACAGGATCACAAATAACTGTATCAAATAATAGAAATCACATTAAAGAGATTTTTTAACAGCAACTAAAATGGATAGCAAATGTAACTTGAAGAGAGAATGATATTATAAAGATTTTAACATTCTACACTACTTTCAAATAAAAGGTTAGTAAAGAAAGCCTCCATCAATACTGAAAAGTGTGATAATAGCTAACAAACTTGAGAAACCTATTTTCTTGAAAAACTATTTTAATAAAAAGATTTTATAAATTTTAACTAAAAATAGCACTGGTTGCTCAATTGACCAAATGTTTCCTTATAAGGAAACAGCTAATATTACTATTACAATAGTTTACTTATGCTTCTTGTATTTTGGAAAGGGATGAAATAGGAAAATAACTACTATCATATTTGGATTGAATCTGTACCACTGTCAGAATTTTTCTTCAAAATTCTGATGTTTGGTCATTTAGTCAAATTTTGGGAAATGGGTTAAGAACTTTTCAGCACTTCTCATATACATACATAAATCACAAAGATACAATAAAAGAAGCTTAGTTACAATATTATTATACAGTGATTTACTCAAAGTAATTTCCTTATTTTGGTTGTTATAGTCACATTCTTTTTAACTGTTATACTCTAGTTTTCTTCACACTTTTGGCAA
The DNA here is from genome assembly GCA_903632075.3 of Acanthosepion pharaonis. Classification (NCBI taxonomy): domain Eukaryota; kingdom Metazoa; phylum Mollusca; class Cephalopoda; order Sepiida; family Sepiidae; genus Acanthosepion; species Acanthosepion pharaonis. The sequence continues at coordinate 514,149 of CAHIKZ030001075.1, forward strand.
CCTTCTAGCAGCATAATGAGAACTATCTATTGCATGATTTAAATAAAGGATTCAATTCAGAATTCCCAGAAGGTATGCTAACTATGACAGAAATCTGAAGACGTTTGGAGGTTACAGCAGCTGAAATCTGACTATAACCGCCATTATGAATACACACGTTTGAGTAAACTAGCGTATGATAATGATAATTCCTCCTCTCAAAATTCAAACAAAAATAGGTCCCAAAAATGCAAAGTCTTAAGCTATGCAATAACAATATCAGAAATATTTAGAAAAATTGCTTTTGACTTAGAAATGAAAGAACTGATCTGTAATTAGCTTGTGCTAAATTAACAGAAGAGAAGCTGAGATATATTTTTTCAAAATCTGAACCTTACAAATTGTTTGCCTTTGAGAAGGTCAATTCCACAAAGAATAGAATGGCATCATTCTGATTTTTCTTGTTGGTTTCATGTTTCTCATTAATGATTTTCATGATTTGTAGTTAATCTAAAATATTTGTTTGAAAATTCTATGGCAGAATTTAATGTGTTAGGAGGAAAAGGCATAAAAGAAAAACAAGGGCCCAAAATATACGAGTAAAGAAAATGCTCCTAATAATTCAATTCTCAGAATTTAAGTCTCTTAAGGATTCAGAAACAGCTTAGTTGTTAGAGCAGAACATATCAGAAATGGGAGGTCAATGGATAAATATTTCCTTTATAAAATCTTTCTATTAAAACAATTTTTCAAAATAAATTGATTTTTACCTATTTTTATTATAAAAATACATCATGAAAATATTACTTTTATTCTATAACATTTGGAAGAGAAAACAGGTGGATAAAGCATGGCGACATCAACTTATTATTCAGTCAAGACAGCTTAGACATTCATAAGTCTATCATGCCAACAATCATGGTCCTGCATCAAGTTTGGAAGGTCATTAGCATGTGCCATTACACAGTTGGTCATTGTAGATGGTTACTGGGCAACCAACCCATCTTGCGTCATGGCTAGATGTCCAGAGCAGTAGATCACTTGAAAGTTCTTGTTTTGCTTGTCAGCAATGTTTTACTGCCTTACTTTTTGTAGGTTTCTCTAAAGCCTTTGATTCTATTCATCATGGGGGAAAAATGCAGTAGATCAATCACAAGTTCTTTTTTTGGTCACCAGCAGTGTCCTGCAAAGCGCATTTGCGTAAGATTGTAGAAATATCAGAGATAGGTCCATAGAGCTGTGATTTATTTGGATGTTGTCTTCAAGAGATGTTAAGTAAGATCTCAGCATCCAAGTGTAGCTTCCATCAAGATTAAACTCTAGGGTTTTAGTTAATGTCCAAACAATGGCACCATACATTAACACCACCTCTAGAGTGGCTCATAAGAATCTCTGCTTGAGGTTGTCTGGTAGATCAGATTTCCAGATTACATCCATTTTATTCAAAGCAACCCAGGCTTTAGATATGCAAATTCTTCACAGTAGATGCCATTCACATTCTTTTAAAAAAAATTGGATGTCTTTGCAAACATGTGTATCTACTAAAATATACAGTTTAAGTAATAAGAATATTGAATTAAAAATAAAATCTATTAATTCCTTAAAATTACTTTAAGTTCCTATATGTAATTAGAATATTAGAGAGAAACTTATCCTGAAATTCAAATTGAAAGACTATAAGAAAGTCATATCCTTTCATGGTAATTATTCAAATGAGCTCTTTGCTATGGTACCTGGAGTTTTTGATTTTAAGTGCAGTATTAAACTGGCATTGAGATCTCATAAATTTACAGTTGAACTGGCTAAATGTAGTCATAAATTCTATGACAACAGTTTCTTTTCTCACACTTCTCTCTTGTGGAACTCCCTTCTGGTTCCATGCTTTCCAGTCAACTTTAATCTTCAAAAATTTAAATGCAATGTCAATTGCTATCTACTGTCCACCTGATTACTCTCTTGTCTTTCTGCTCATCATTAATATTTCTGTTCTTAATTCTTTCACATCATGTAATGCCTTGTGTTTTAGTGGTGGCATTACTGCCTTGCTTGGGATGATTCTGATTAAAACAAATATTATCCAAAGGAGAATTAGAAGGACAGATGATATCTAAAGAGAGAAGGTTGAAATAATACAGGGTGCATCAGAAATACCTCCCACATAATAGTAACATATTAGTGGCAATGGTTTCTTCATTAAGCTAATGTCTTAACATTATGTGGGAGGTATTTCTGCCACAGCCTATAGATAAGAATATTGCTGAGGAGTGAGGAAATCAAAAGGAGATGTGTACACTAACCTTGCTGAAAAATATATGCCATGTCATTATGAATTTCTTAGATTAACAAGGAAAAGAATGGATAGTAACTGTGTGTTTCATATAGAAAATCACGGAGTCATTCAGTGTCAAACTATCTTATTTGACCTTTAAACAAAAAAAATAAATAGATCACCTTTTAGCTTTATCCAAGTACTTTAAAATGGTATATAATTTAACTTTCTAGGTGAAAAAAAAAAACAATTGAGATATGATGAAAAAAAAATTGAATTTTGAATTAAAAAAAAACTGTTGATATTCAAATATTGATAAACTTTGCAACTATTTATCAAAATTCAACTTTTTGTCAAAGGTCAAAAAGTCATATCTGAGGAACCCTTTGACCTAGAGATTTAAAATAGGTACCATTCAATTTTTTATCATGAAGCTTTATAAATGTAACAAAATTGAAAAAAATTGTGTCAATGATGGTCTGACCCTTGTTGATTTGACACGGAATGACTCACCTATGTTACACTTTTAGAGTCAGGTTTGTCATAATAGAAAAATCTGATCAGTAGTATATTTGCATATGTAGGATGAATAGCAGCTCAGATTAAGAAATCAGAGAGCAGAGTTTGAATTCCATTCAAATCCATTACATTCACTTACATGCTAATGCTCTTGGGAAAGGTATGAATCCTCTTCTCCCCCAGCTATTGATAAATAGCAGGACAGACTGGATTATATAGCCTTGGATGGCAACTGGTCTACTGCAGAAAGAAATGGCAACCTACAGCAGGGAAAAAATCTGCCTTGTCAGTTATGTATCGAAAGATACATGATTACCTAAGCGTGTATCACGCATGGCCCATAACTGACTGAGTATATTTGCAATAGTATTTCTGTTTTAAAGCAGTGACAGATACAACAATAATAGAGAAACCTCTTTCCTATATAGATTGTACATCTGAGGAAGGTTGTCAAATGGATTGGTGACAAGGAAAGAAATGAGAAGAATGATATTAATAATCTAAACAGTTCTTGGAATGATAATGACTCACTTAGAATTACAAAATGAATATAACAAATATTTAACTGCTGAACTGATGCTTATAAAACTTTTATAAAGTATAAAATGTTAGCTTCTGCAATTTTGCTCCACAAAGTTCTGAATTTTAAAATTGAGTAGTGGTAACATTAAAAGCATTTTTTGCTTCATTGCAAAAATAATGATAAATTCATTGGACTTTTTGCCATGCTTGCTTTATTATATCACTAAATAAATATGATCATTGCATCACTTCAAGTAATCATTTCACTTCTAATACTTAACAAATACAAAACCATTAGTAGTGTTAACATTAAATAAAACCGTTTACACTATTTACATTGTTGTCCTCAACTTTATTGTCATATTTGCAATGTTTCGGCCGTTATACGCTCCGGCCTTCTTCAGGTGATATACGTTGGAATTTCAAACCAAACCGTTTATTTATAATGTATACCACTGAATTTCAAACCGCAGATAAGTTAATGGGAAGCCACACCACTATCTCAGTCAAGATGTCATGGAATGTCATGAATATTATAAAGAAAAGGTATCTGAAGAGTGATGATGGAATGTGGTATTTAACAAAAAAAAGAAAACATTTTTATCAGGTAACATTATTTAACTATTTTTGTTCTAGGATCAAAGGCCATGTATCCTTTAGAAAATTGTTTGCGACAAAAAAGATGTGAACATTAGAGGATAGTTCCAATTATTTCTGAACAATGTGATTATTATATCTTCTCTGATGCATTTTCTCAGGAAGAGTATAGCTGACAAGTAGAGATGAAATACAGAAAGACTGACAGTGTGCATATGTCAGAGATAGTACAAAGGAAGGGATCAGATTCTCCAAGCAAGAAGATGTTAGAGTTTTTGCCATTTGATCAACCAGTCAAAACAATATCAACTTTGCTTTGTTTATTTACATATTTCTCTTCCAGCCTTTCTTCATTCTCTTCTATTTATTTCCTGCTTTGCACCCACTCCTTTGTGGTAAATGTCTTTCTGTCTTTCTTTCTTTCTTTCTTTCCTCTGTTTTATTTTTCCTATTCTTTTTCAATTCCCCTCTTTTTTATACTTCATTTTCTCTTCTCACCTTTCTATTATTATTCAGTATATTATGCAATTCCTTCTATTATAAAGTTATAATAACCAAATTATATTAAAAATATCTTAAAAAAATCTACAAAACTGGATGGCATATAGAACCATATTTGGGCAGGAGCTGCCTGATTCTCACTTTCCAGTCTTGATAGAGTTCAAAAGCATCTCTGAATCCCTGTTGAAAAAGAATTATTTTCCACCTTTCAATCTCTCTCTTACAGGCAGGATGTCTCTTGCTACTTTCATAGAAAGTGCTTGGACAAATTACATTCCTTGATCCCACCAGGTCTAACCTTCATGGCTAGAACCTGCCATACTATTTACATAGTAGCAAACTACCCACATTACCTCTGTATTCCATCGGTGAGAAGTAAGTTCCACTTGAACAGCTTCTTCCTGCAGACCACTACCCTGTGGAACAGACTCCCAAGAGGATGTTTCACCGATCACTAAAATCTTAACCTGTTTAAGTCCTGCTATACATATAAACTACCTCTTTATATAACCCTCTACCACTAGTGGCCCCCAGATCTTGTACAGGGTGAACCGTACTGTAGAAAAAATCAAAAACCCAAAAAAAACTAAAGACACATTAGATACCCCAACACATACACACACACACACACACACACATCAGTTCTTCTATGTGCCATGTACCTTTAGGATATGAGCAATCATAATCCTTTTATATATTACTTTTTACACTGTTGTTCATTCAATACAAGGCCCAAGACCCACTCAATGTAGAGGGTTACAGATGAGGTTGTTGAAAGTAGATAACAATGACTGGTTAAGATTGTAATGATTAGGGTAACATCCTCTCAAGAGTCCATTCTACAATGTAGAGGTCTTTGAGAAGAAGCTGTCTGAATGGAACTTCCTTCTTACTAATGGAATGTAAAAGGAAACCCAGATGAGTCAACCCTGTATATGTGGCATGATAATGAAAAATTAAATTTTGATTTTCAGACAATGGCAGTATTTTCTTGAGCATTTTCTTTCAAGTCTTTTGGTTTCTATATGTTTGCTGTATTTACAAAGGTAATTCTTAGCATCTTTTAAATCATCTCTAAATTAGTCAAACTTCATGTTTTGCTAAAATGGTGGTTGCAATTACCAACTTTCTCATCAGAAATTATTACAAATCTTAAACTCAGAAGATTTTGGTTTAGAGAATTTCTGCAAGACATATCTAACTAAAATTAAAAGTTGAAGGATTACTTTGCAAAGCTTGTTATTATCAAATATCTCTTTTGGGTTTTTAATAAAATATATGCTCATTATGCTCAAAAATTACAGAATACTAAATTCAGCATAAAAGTGTTGGTTCATGAATTTGGTGACATAGTAATTGTGAATTCAATCCCTGGGCTGGGCAGTGCAGACTTGGACTCAATGGAAGCAAGGCATACAGTAACTGAGTAGTACTAAAAATAAGAACGAGACAAAGAAATCTCTAGATATGGGCAGTGGAACGAGAAGAGTCTACCTCAGTAGATTAAATAAAGGAGATGTTACAGGCAAAACAATATCCTATTATTGGCTTCAAGATTTAAAAGAAGAACTTGGGAAAAGCACATTTATAATTATTAGTGTTCTGAACTATAAACAGTGTTTTGTTTGGAGGGAATGACCTATAAATTTATAATGAGAATATCCAGAATAACTAAATACTTTTAAAATATTATATACTTCACAAATATTAAAAAAGGACAATAATCTCAACATACAAAATTAATTACAGTTGCTTTGTGAAAAATCCCAAAATAGTTCTTCTCGAAAGAATTTTATTTTTGTAATATTAAAACTCATATCCAGTAAAATGAAAGTATAACCAATACATTCGTATGAACTCGACAAATTTGTTTAGAAAATAAATAAAATATTAATCAATAAACAGTAGCTAAGGTAATTCTTATTACAATTTCCTTGCTACAGATCTTGTCTTTATTTTCAATGTTCATAACACTGTGTAGCAATATTCTTCACCTTATATTAAAGTCTTTCTCAATATTCACCAACAGTACTCAGGTTTTTTATGTATTTTTCTCTGAGACATCTGAACAAAAAGCTTAGATCAGTTTTCCCAGCTATTCAAATAAAAGATTATGGTTGTTTTATCTTTTAACACTTTATAAAATGCAATGAAAGTAAGAAGCCAGCCAAAAATCACTTTGAATTCAATGTTTTAGATATTAAAACTTGTCCATCAGAATTTGATGTTTGAAATTGTTTAACATGCCATATTTACTGGCCAATGAAATACACATTTTTCACTCCTTTCAAAAAGGTATTTAAATATTAAACTTATCAAATTTGCTAGTATTGTGAATAGGAAGCCAAATATCAAAGACTCAAGCTGTAAGGTTACGATGAGATTTTATTAAGTTGTTGTTCAAAAATATCTTTGAAATATATGATTCATATAAGCCAACAAATATGATTAACTTTGATTGAGAAACTGTGGCTAATATTATTCAGAAGTTCTAAGAAGAAGCATTGTCAGTTATTAATTTTTGACTAATACCTCATTTGACTTTTTATCACAAAATTGTCATTTATAAGGACTGTGAATTAGAAATAAATAAGCCACTGGAGAGGCTTAAACTCACATCCCAAATCTGTGAATGCTTACCATTCCATTGTAGCAGCCTTACTTGTTGTATCTTTTCAGGATGTGGGGACCATAGTTCTCCACAATTTCCTGTCATTTGTAGCTTAGTAAAGTCTGTCTTTTTACTGTCTCTCATAATCCCTGTTCTGCCAACCATTTACACAAACTTGTTAGGTAGGTTGTTCCTGCTTTTTCTTGTTTTCAGTTTGTTCTATGAGTGCCAAATTTTATAAGCCCTCTTTCTTCATTGTGTGCCCTAGAAATTTCAACTATCTCTTTCTGTTGCTAAGTATGAGTGTCCTTTTCATTTCCATTTTGTCATTGCTCACATATTTAGTCCATAGTATTCTTGGCATCATTCTGTAGAACCACATTTCTGTTACTTCAAATCTCTTCTTCAACTGTGAGGAGATTGCACAGCATTCACTGCCATATAGGAGGACTGATATTACGTAACAGTTCAATACTCTTTGTCTCTATGAAATTTTCCTGTTTCTTAATATTCTGCTTAGTTTTTGGAAGGCATTTTTCGATATTCCAATGCACCTTTGGATTTTGATGCCACATTTTCCATCCTCTGTTAAAACACTTTCTAGATATGCCAAACTAAAAATAAATTTTTGTCAAAATTTTGGAGTTGTAATATAAAGTAACTAATATTTACACAATATCAGCAATATTATTAGTCCTGATCTGATGGCTCAGCTTCATTCACTTTACCACTACCATAAGGTTGCCTCTCAGTGCTTTTTCTATAAATACCTTCATGGTAATTGTTTGGATGAGTTCATCGCTATCATACTTAAACTATTTGAATTTAAGTGCAGTACTAGAATGGCATTGAGATTCCATCAATTTATAGTTGAACTGGCTAGATGTAGCCATAAATTCTATGCTAACAGTTTCTTTTCTCACACTTCTCTCTTGTGGAACTCCCTTCTGGCTCCATGCTTTCCAACCAACTTTAATCTGTAAAAATTTAAATGCAATGCCAACTGCTATCTACTGTCCTCTTTCCATTTCCTGCTCGTTATTAATATTTCTGTTTCTAATTCTTCCAAACCCAGTAACCTTTCATGGCTTTGCTGCATTGTGTGGAGTGATACTGATTAAAAAAAATATATTAAAAAGAAATAAATACTAGCCCCAAATTAATAATAAAGTGTGGTTAATTTTCTTAATTTTTCAGTGGATAACTTTTTTAGGATTATTTAAATAAACATCAAAATTTTAACTTGTAATTTTTTTTATGTATTTACATAAAAATAACATCTAATTGCCCACAAGAATGTTTTTTTAGCATTACTTCCATCTTTTGTGAGTAAAATAAAATAACGCCAACTTGCATAATGTTTACTTACCACATAGGCATTATTACAATGTGAAGAATGCTTTCCTACAGATAAGTGCCAAAAAAGTTAGACAAGCAGCAGAAATAATTGTTTACATTGCACTCAAACAAATGGTCAAACACTATTACTTAGTGTTTGAGAATACAATGAATTCTAAGTGAATTCAAGAAAGCTGCATACTATACACTTATAAAAGCAACATAGCAAAAGTATTTTTCTATTCTAATATGATATATCTAAAGTAATTATTTTTGAACACACATTTGAATTACCATGTTTGATGGCATATAAAATCAACCACTTTAAAAAAAAAAAGAACAAATTTTCTTTTTAAATTCCCAAAAACATCACCAGTGTTATAAATATGAAACTAGTAGGCAAACAACCACATGCCATAGATTACTAATAATTGCATCTACCCTAACTCCATTATAGTATGATATTAAATATAAAGGTGGGGGTGTTGTGTCCTGTCAAATATGGCCAGATCTTCACAGAAAGATCTCCTTTTACAAAGAATTTATTGTCATTTTTCCTTTTCTTGTTCACTATATTTGATAACTTTTTTCATACATTAAAATGGATAAATGGGATTTATTTCTAGTAAATCAAAAATTTTTATGCATATTTAGTTATTATACATCTGTGTACAGCTAATTATATGAAAAGTATGTTTATTCATTAGTTGGGAATACAATAAATTAAAAATTTGTATGTGTACGAATATTTGTTTCCCCCCACTGTATATATAGATTGTTCAAGTCATTAGAAGATTGCATGTGCATGAAACTCAAGTCACAACTAGAGCCATCCTTTCATAGGATTTAATGTTGGTAAGCATTTTTTTTTTGCTCAGTCTAGGCAACCTAGGCTTTGAGCACTTTACTGAGTAGATAAGTTTGCTTTCAGGCCTTTTTTCTCTTTTCAGTATTATCATCTTTATTTGAAACTGTATCTAGATAAAAGTTTAGGTTTTAGCAAGCTGTTCATTTTTTTGTTTAATGTGTGTGTGTTTGTGTGTATGCATAAAACCAAAACATCAACTTGAAAACTTAAGTCATGTTCTTAAATAGCCTTTTAAGGTCAAGACTTTCATATGGATGCCAAGCATGGCACCAAATCCATTCAGAAATATCTAAACTCTCAACTGTATACAACCAATTTCTAAGATCAATGGTTAAAAATGGCTTTCAGCAAGTGAATCTTGGTGAAGAACATTCTTCATTGAATATTGTGGACTGGCACTACAGAATCACAAAGAACTATCAAATAACAGAAACCACATCACTTGAATAGCAACAGCTAAAATGCATAGTATAAGGAACTTAAAGAGAAAATAATAATGTAATCAAGATGTTGACATTTCACATTTACTTCAAATAAAAGGTTAAGAAGGAAAGCCTCATCAATACTAGAAAGAGTGATAATAGCTATTGAACTTGAAAAACCTATTTTCCTGAAAAATTGTTTTATGAGAAAGGTTTTTATAAATTTCAACTGAAAGTAGTTCTGACTGCTTGGTCAATGAATGCTTTCTCATAAGGAAGCGGCTAATATTACTATTACTACATATAAGTGTACCTTGCATTTTTCTGTATCGAGTAGCAACATAATTATACAAATCAAACATCTTCCTTTATTCAGCCACAATGCTATGAGACTAATCTTGGCTATCTACCTTATATTCAGTCAACATAACATCTTATGATCTAATTCAATGTGATAGATTATGATGACCAGAGTTCAGATGAAAGGCTATAGCAAGAAAAAAAAGAGCTTTTTTTTTTTATTTCACACAGAAGCTGTCACTTAGTGCAATCACTTTAGGACAATATCTTTGAGAGAACAATAACTGGCTGAAGGCAAAAGATATAAGATTTGTGACAATTTACATTATTATATTATTAACATCATTACCCACAACATAAAAAGTATCAGAAACTTTGATTCTAATAAGTGGATAATTTTAATGTGTTTAATTAAAGTGTTTGGGACCAAAAGGTTTTAATCGCAATAACTGTTTGATAACATCCATCATTATATAAAATGGATTCTTCTGTACTTCTCATCATAAAGATTAAAATAACTATGGATCATAGTACTTAATTCTGGTTATTGTAAAGTCAAAGATCTATTTAATCTGTTAAAAGTTTTTGTGACATTGAACCAAGGAGGAAAAAAATGTAATGTACTTTCATCTATTCTGTTTGTCGATGCATTAAAGAAATTATTTCAATGTTCTGAATTTAGAATGAGATGCTTCTCATTTTTATATCTAAAATTCATGCAATTAATAGATTTTTAATCCAACAATATTTCTTATTACTATAAATATTTTAGTGGTGGGTACATATGTTTGTCTGTAAACAGAAATCTCTACTAAAAAACTCATGTATATATATATATAAATATATATATATATATATATATATATATATATATATATATATATGAATAAAAAGAAGAGGAAAAACTATTCTTAGCTACAAACTCATTAAGACTACACACCATGCTTTCCAACTTTATACCCACAAATTCTTAAAATCCTCAGCATAGGAATTGTAAGAAAAAGAAGCTACACTTTCTCACAAGGCATACAGGAAGTGCTCTCCACAAACACAAACGGGCTAAAATAAGAAATTCAGCTAGCTACAACAACAAGGAGCAAATCTGTATTTTACAAAACAAATTAAATACTTCGATTCCCAAAAGCAAATGGTCCATGGTTGGCAAAAAAGACCTAAACTTATCTGAATCCAAATGTTTGGACATACAACTAGAAGCTCTCAGCTTCGGTCAAAAGTTTGTCACTGGACTGCCAAAAAACGATATCTCATGATGGGCTAAGAATAGTTTTTCCTTTTGTCTTTTTATTTATTTTGTTCCTTTACAGTTCCCCTCTATCTGAAAATAATTTTTACACACACACATATATATATATAATTATTATTATTATTTACAGTCAGATTAATGTCCTCATATTTGCTGCTATGATCACAATGTTTTAGCCAATGTGCTCTCCAGCCTTTTTCAGATGTCTGTCAATCTGGGTAACCATTAAGGAATTTTCAAACTGAACCTTTTAATGAATCAATCAGAGTAAATAGTTCTTACTCCCACAAGTTTGAAATTCCTTGAAGGTCATGTGGATTGACAGACACCTGAAGGAGGATAGTGGGCACAATAGTCAAAACACTGGGATCATAAAAAAGATGGGGATATTAGTTCAATAGCCCCTTTCAATATGTTATGAACATAGTACATCTGGTTTCTCAGATCTCAATATGAACAAGCAATGTATAGCTGTCAGAATTACTGATATTGGGAGTTATTATTTACATTATTTACTACAGAAGTAGTTATAGAGTATAATTTCACCAACTTTTTTATTGTCCCATGTACTATGTCTATAACATATTGAAAGGGGCTATTTTAAATCATTATAAAATGTGCATACCTGTTAAACAAATGACTTTTCCCAACCAAATCTGATTATATCCCACTTAAACATTTCTTAAGCAGTCTGGGCATAACCACTTCGAGAAGCATTTGTTAATAGTTATGAAGATTAGATAGCTAAAAGTTTATCATTAACTAAAAATATTTCAGAATCTCAACAATATTTTTAAGATTCTATTTGTTGCAAATACATACATACACACACACACACACACAATACAGGATGCGATGGATAAATTGTCATCTAAATTATGCAAAAATGAAGATAAAACTGACATCTCCTTTTAACAGATATATTTACCAAAATTACACAAAAATATCTTCAAATGCTAAAGAATAAAATTATTCAATAAAATTGCCAATGGCTTCAACCACAGCCTCCAGAAGACTTTGGAATCTTCTGCACCTCTTCTGCTTAAGTTAGTGAATTTAAGTTGATGAATAATCCTTGCCTTCAGTTTTGTTGGTTTTTCGCTCAACTGCATCCCACACATAATAATCAAGGAGATTGCAGTCTCAGAAATTAGGTAACCAGATGTAGGGCGTGATGTGGTTGCAGAAATTGTCTGACAGCCATGACTGGGTTCTCCTGCTTGTGTGGCATGGTGCAGAGTCCTGTTGCCAAACATAGGGATTTCCAGCAACCACCCTCTTTGACCCAGAGCAGATTATCTCCTCAAGGATCTTGATGTGTTGAGTCTGAGGCCCTCACCAACAAATTTGGGAATTCTTTTCTTATCAGAATGATCAGAATGAGTTTTTTGAGCTGCCATACCTTTATAATTACCATTAAACTTACCCAACTCTTTCTGAATCCTCTGCACTGACCTCAGATTGATACCCAGCATGAATGCCAAGCAGTACAGAATGCCCTTTCCAAATTTCTGGCAAATTGAATTGCATCATGGTGCTGTTTTACTGTGCATTCAACAAAATAAAAAACAAACAAGAAGCATGCACAAAATTAAAAATATAAAATGGCGATAATTTACCTATCGCACCCTCTGTGTATCTGTGTGTGTGTGTGTATATATATATATATATATATATATATATATATATATATATATATATATATATAAATTGTAGCCTATATCTGTTATCAAACTCCTGCTGGGGTTTTGGAGATAGACCCCATAACCATATATATTTTGAAACTATATTACCCAGGGTACTTGAATAAGTATATTTCATTTTGATCAAAGGGGGTCCAGGAGGACACAAACCCCTACTGAAAATTTGTTCCTTTTGATTTAAATTAAATTTAAATTTGAACAAGGGAATGACTCCTATCCAAAAGGATTTTATTTTGTAAAAATATATATATATATATATATATATATATATATATACCCAAGTATATAATTGGTGTATACAGAATGAATTCCAATAACCAACAATTACTATTCTTAAAAGAGTGCTCAATACAGAGTAGAGCAGATATAATTATTTATTTTAAAAAATTATAACATAAATGTTATAAAATCACTACAAAAATAACCATTTTGTTTCAACACCTCCGGTGTCTTATCAAGTGATGATGTTGAAACTTGATAAGACACCGGAGGTGTTGAAACAAAATGGTTATTTTTGTAGTGATTTTATAACATATTTATGTTATAATTTTTTTAAATAAATAATTATATATATATATATAATAGCACTTGATACAAAATAACAGAGCTAAAATTTGTACTAATAATGAATATACATTTGTTCTTAACTATTTTGTACAAGTCTGAGTTTCATGCACGTAGTAATTGTCAAACAGAAATTGAAAATTAATCATTGTACAATTTTAATATTAATATTTATAATCTGCTGTTAAAATAGTGGAGCAGTTTATTTACTTAAAAAACAAAAAAACAGTTGGTTATAGATATTAATATTAAAATTTTACAACATTCAGTTTTCAAATTGTGTCTGACACTTTCCATGTGCATGAAACTCACAAAATGGAACAAATTCAAGAAAGACATTTGTGTCACTACCACACAAAAAAAGAGAATGTTTAATGTCAAAAAACAAAAGGAAAATTAATTCGTTTTAATAATATGTAGAAATATCCACTCTTTGCCTGAAGAAGGTTGTGAGACCTGAAACACATGTTGCAAAATTATGGAAAATAAAGCATAATATCTATTTTAAAAAATAAAAGCATTACAACCAAAAACGGTTTCTCTCTTCTTTTTAAAATATATATCAAAAGGATGACAGTATCATTGAGGTATTGCTTGAAGATAAATCACTATTTGATTAACAGACAAGAATTCTGATCACTTTTGTTAATATTTTAATGTTTAACTCAACCATGTTTACTTAATACATATAACCATATTTCATGGAGTCACTTCTTTCTCTCAAATTTTAAAATTATTTAATAACCAAGATTTTGAGATGATATACTATAAAGACATAAGTTTTTCTACATGCAACATCAATTTATGAGGATATATCTTTATAGTTTCCAATATGTAAAAATGACTAATGAAGTTCATCTTTGACATGAATGCAAGTAGAAAACTAAGAAAACAGTAACTGCTACATCACTAAAGTGGGCAGGCTAGCGAGTGGGTCATTAGACGTCTGTTGCAGTAAAAGTCACTGCAGAACAAGAAAGCCACCATCTCTCGGGTATAACACAAGACAGAAATGCTATTCCACCAAAGTGTGTGGGGTGGGTAAACAAGGATTGGATGGTAAATAAATACATTTGCCCCATCCTTACATTAGGAGATGCTAAAAGTGTGGGAGGAGAGAACTAGTTCTTCTCTTTTTTTTTTTATCTCTCTCCTTTTAGAAGTTATACTACATATGTTTAGACTGAAGATGGTGGAGAATCACAGGAAAAAGATAGCCATGTAAAACAATGTGTAGGAAGAAGCTGTGAAAATAGTGACTTTCTCGATAACATCCATGAAGTGAAGCATTTCTAATAGTTTTAGTAATATAGCCAGATGGGGATGATACAATGGAAAAGTATACTGGCTGTAACACTAATTAATGAGTTGGTAGTTGTAATAAACTATTAATTATATCAGGAACAGGACAAATAAAAATATACATTAACTGTAGGTGAAGCAAATGAAAATAGTATTAGAAAATTTATTGGTATTAACAAATAGTTAAAATATGAGTGGTACTATAACTAAATGCAAAGTAACATCTACAACAAATATTAAAAATCAATAGTATAGGTTATAGCAATAGTTAGGGTTCTTTGTAGAATAGTACCATAGCTATGTATACCTGATATTATGGGGTCTCTATGCAGTCTTGTGACCAAGGTTTTAAAAAATGAGTTTTTAGTATTACTCATTCTTTGTTATTTCAGTAATTTTATTACTTTTTTGATAAACACATAGTAGATTAATATGAATCCAATTTTTTCAACAAGCACTAAATGAAGAAAAGAGTACTGAACTGTTAAGTAATATCAGTCCTATATGGCAGTGAATGCTGGACAATCTCCTTACAGATGAAGAAGAGATTTGAAGCAAGAGAAATGTGGTTCTACAGAAGGATGCTGAGAATACTATAGACTGAACATGTAAGCGACAACAAAGTTTTAGAGAAAATGGAAACAAAAAGGAAGCTTATACTTAGCCTCAGAAAAAGATAGCTGAAATTTCTAGGGCACATAATGAGGAAAGAGGGCTTGGAAAATTTGATACAGAACAGATTGAAGGTAAGCAGGTCAAGGGAAAACAATGCATAACCTACCTAGCGGGCTTCAATAAGAGGATGGTAGAACAGGGTTTAGGAGAGATAACAAAAAGAGAAAATTTATTAAGATCTACATGAGTTTAAATTTAGGGTTTAAAGTTCACTGTTCAAGTTCTTGGTAATAGTTATATTAGTAGCTGTACTAATGGGAAAATAGATACCTAGATAGGTAAGATTAATGGTCTAAGTATTAACTTGAATAGTAGAAGAGATACTCTTCATATAAATAATGGTAAAGAAAGTGTGTGATTGTATAATTCGTAGACTAAATTGAACTAGTATCTTTTTTTATAAAAAGACATTTCTACTATAAGAAATTAATCATTGGTCTCACATTTTCCACTGACATGAAGTGGAAAGATTATATTGAATCAATTGCTTGGTCTGCTTGCAAGGAAAGTTGGTTCACTCTGCTATGCCAGACAATTTTTCTCATCAGAATCCATCTTGCACATTTATAAATCTACCATTCGTCTGTCTACTGAATATTGTTGCCATATCTTATCTGCTATATATCTCAACATTTTTGACAAAATCCAAAGAAGGGTCTGCAATGTTATCACTCCTGACCTAGCTTGTAAACTTCAGTCACTTTCCAAAGCTGTGATGAGGCTTTTCTCTATCTTTTTTATAAATATTTCATGGCTATTGTTCTAATAAGCTCTCCTCCTTGGTACCTTGACCCCAGGAATTCAAATATACAAACTAGATTGACAACTAGGTCTCATCATTTGAATTAGATAGATGTAAAGATGTAACTGTGTTATGGTCCAGGCTAGGACCAAGGAAGAACAATACTAACACAAGAGTAGAAATAACGAAGGTATATTACATGAAATAATAATATAAGAGGTGGAAGGTGTTAGTATGACTGTCAGTCTGGTTTGGAGTGAACTACTATGGGCTCAACTCGATTCATACCTCTCCCTTGTAGTGTTAGGAAGAGTTCATTCTGTAGTTATAGGTAAGGACCGATGACAAACTGTAAGTTCTATTTTCATTATTTCTTTTCATGCACTCCCTACCTGCTGGTTTTTTTGTTTCCCTGTCAACTGGAATTTTCAAAAATTTAAAGGTAGTGTCAACTGCAATCTTCTGTCTTCCTGAAATCTGTTCTTTTATTGTTCTTTCTTCTCACTAAAGTCTGATGGTAAGAAAGTTGGTTCACTGTGCCATGCCTGACAATTTTTCTCACCAGAATCCATCTTGCACATTTATAAATCTACCATTCATCCATGTATTGAATATTGCTACCATATCTAATCTGGTACTCCTGCTATATATCTCAAGATTATTGTCAAAATCCAAAAGAGAATTTGTAATGTCATCAGTCATCTTGACATCTGTTACTTTCCAACCATTGTAATATGGCTTCCCTGTGCCTTTTCTATAAATATTTTCCTGGCAATTGTTCTAATGAGTTTCCCACCTTGGTATTTCGACTGCATGAATTTAAGCATATTACTAGATTAGCAACTAGGTTTCATTGTTTTACTGTTGAAATAGATAGACACAGCCATAATTTCTATTCTAATAGTTTCTTTGCTCGTACTTCTTGCCTGTGTAACTCTCTTCCAGTTTCTTGCTTCACTGCCACTTATGATCTTTAATTTAAATGCAACATCAGTCGCCATATTCTCTCTTCCTAAAACCTGTTCTTTTATTATCTTTTCTCTTCACTAATGACTTCTCATTCCCTTTCACTCCCAATAACCCCTTGCATCTTAGTGGCATTATTACCTTGCTTAGAGTGAAATGATTAAAAAAAATACTTTAAGATCAAACACAGGTACATTTTATAAAAATAAAAAATGAAAAGAAATCAACATAATGTAACTCCATAATATAAAAAGTATATAAAATTATACTTTCTGTCATGCATTTACTCTTTCTTCAAAGATAAGGATATATTTATTGCTCACTTAATTAAAAGAAGTAAATCCTTCTTGATCTTTATAATAAGACATGCTTCTATCAAATATATGGAAATTTAATGTAAAATAAAATTCATGACAAAAATGATAGTAGTAATGATAATTTTAATTAAAAATTGAATATTAACTGTAATAGTAAGTAGAGGAATTAATAGGACAATAAAAGCACTCATACATAATTGTGCTAAGAATGAAAAAAGTTCTATTGACACTGGTTACAGTTTATTTTAAAACTGTATATGAAGTTTACAAACATGTCTTGTTCTTACTGCAAAGTATGGGCAAAAATCCAGCTCACTAACCATGTCTAGGGATATCTCATTTAGTTCTCATGTGCTGATATGCTATGAGGACCTCCTTAGTAGGCCTAGCATAGAAATAATTATGATATGGGAGCCACTAATAAAGAGAAGAAAGACAAATGACAGCAGGTTTTCAACAGCAGCAGCAGTACTCCTCAACAGGCAGGTTAGGATTAAGGCTCCAAGTTCTTCACAGAGACAATAGCCTTGTGGATCAAAGCATTGGTTCATGAATTTGGTGATAAGGTAATTGTGTATTCAATCCCTGGGCCAGGCAGTGTGTACTTGGACTCAGTAAAAACAGGGCAAAGAATAACTGAGCAGGACTAAAAAGAATTTAGATTATATATGCAATGGAATGAAAACTATCTATCCACATAAATTAAATAAAGGGTTCAGGAGTTCACAACAACCAAAATGTGATAACAACAAAATAAAGATAACTCCTCATTCCAGAAATCCAGAGAGAAATCCACAGTTGGAATACTGATGCAAATAATATTGAAACTTTATGCAACATCTTGTGGGTCTGTCTCAAAAGTGCAAATTGAAGATAACTAAATTCCTTTCTTCCACAAAAATCAGAATTTGGAATAATCTGTTAATACAATAAAAAACAGAATAAAAAATGGGTGGAAAAAGATGTATTATATTAAATACAAACTAATAAATATTATATTATACAAAGGTGTGGTTAAATTTTCTCGGCCCAACCCAAAAGAGATTCTTCCACTAAGTTTAAAAGTTTGGCCATATGGTCTGATTTTGGGAAGTTGGTTAGTTAAATAACTTTTCAGCATTTTTTCATAGTGATTATAACACACACACACATATATATATATATATATATGTTATGTGTATGTATGGATGGATGCGTGTTCATTTTAAATGTTTAGCTTATTAATGTGTGTACTATATGGAAGAAATAAATACTAATAGTAACTTACTTTCATATGAATGCCATGCATGGCACCAAATTCATTAAAAATATTTAAATTTTCAGCTACATACAATCACTTTCTCAGATCAATTATTAAAAATGGTGTTGAGTGAATGAATCCTGTAGGTCTTAGCAAGGACCATCCTTCATCAAACCTCATGGACTGGTGTTACAGACTCACAAACAAAGAACTGTACCAAATAACAGAAATCACATCTCTTGATGACTTTCAACAGCAGCAACAACTAAAATGGATAGCACATGTAACTCAAAGAGAGAATGACATAATCAAGATGTTGACATTTCAAGAAGGCAAGAAAGAAAGACACCCATCAGTAAAGGAAAGAGCAATGAGATCTACTGGACTTGAGAAATCTATTTCACTGAAGAATTGTTTTACTAAAAAGATTTTATAAATTTCAACTGACAGTCACAACGGCTGCTCCATCAATGAATGCCAAATGTTTCCTTATAAGGAAATGGCTTATAATACTATTACCATGTAATTTTAGTTATTTTGGCATTTAGTATCAATAGGCTATTATAAGAGATAGTTGCATGGTATCATCATTACACTGTACTCATATTTGACATTGGCATGTTAATGATGAGACAAGATAATTGCAAGCAGGAAACAGGTTTGTGCTTTATACTTTTTCAGAGAATATAACTGTTAAAAAAATAGACAAATGTGTGGTGACTATCAGGAGTAAAATTTGTTGTTCTGCGGTAAGAATTAAATCATATGTATATCTTTAAGGTTCTCATGGTGTGCACAATGAATACAAATAGAAAACTTTTCTCCTGTAACAATTTTTCTAAAAACTTATTTTCAAAATAAAAATTATTTCCCCAGCTTTTTTTGGCTTAATTGCACAAGGCATAAATCTAAAGTAATATAAGAAAAATAGGTGTTAATACAGGATAGATAGACTAGGGAACTTAGCATAAAGATATAAGTATACATTTTACATTTCATAATGAAAAAATGATTTTATATATAAAAAAAAAAGACTCCTAATTTTTTTAATTTGTAAGATGAAAGTGACTCAATAAAACAGGTTTATGTTTAACCAGTAAACATGATTGATTTAAACATCAAAATATTCACAAAATAGATCATGCCTTTTGTTTATTAATCAAATATTCATTATCAGCAAACAATTCTTCAATGTTAGTGCCATCCATATATATATATATATATATATATATATATATATATATATGTGTGTGTGTGTGGAAAAGGTTACAGTTGTTCCAACGAGAGAAAAATGTATATTTTAAAAAAGAGAGAAACCGCAAATATTTTTGGTTATAATATGGATTTGTTTTAGTATATATATATATTATATTTTATTCTTCATATTTCTGCTACACAGGTTTCCGGTTATTTGGCCTTCTTCAGGCAAATAAGGAATACATTTCCCTTATGTTCTTTTAATATCTCATTGTTCATTTTCTATATTTGTTAGTGAACCTTGAACTCCTTTCTGGACTGTGTGAAGAAGGTCATAAGACTGGAAACCTGCGTAATCGGAGGATGCATATTTTCTATGAAAATTTCTTGGATATTCAGGCCAGTAAATGTTGTTAATACTGTTTATTATAAACAGAGCATTTACTTAAATATTTGTATCTATAAAAAGAATGTAAAAAAAAAAAAAAAATGTGTATATAAATATATGTATATATATATATATATATATATATATATATATATATATTAAAATAATCAGAAAGAACAGTAAGATTTATAATCTTAGCAATTATTTTTATTTTTAAAAAACAGTGCTCGATATAAACAGTAGAGCAAAATATATATATATAGTCATCATTTTTTTTTATTTCCCCTGTTTGGTTAAAAACCAATAAAAGTTCTTTGTTAAGGACTTAAAAATTTTTCTATATTTTCAAACATTTTCTGGTTTCCATTACATATTTAAATATAAACACCCCAATGTCTGGGTACTTTCTTGGCTTTTATAAGCCATTGTTAAAGAATTTTGTTTTTTGTGCTATGTTCATGAGGATAACAGGATAACAATTGTTAAAATAGCTAAATCCAACCACCATTTCTACTCCAAAAGATTTTTTCCTTGCACTTCCCACTCCCTTTCATTTTCTTGCTTTTCTGATAACCACAATCTTGAAAAATTTAAATGCAACATCCATTGCCATTATCTGTCTATATTTCTGACATGAGGTATTATGTACATTATTTACATTAGTCGGACTATTGTCCCCATCTTTGTCGCCATATTTATTACAACATTTTGGCTGTTGTCTTCAGGTGGTTGGAATGTTGAACTTAGCCCTTTATTTCGCTCACTGGGGTAGACTGTTCTAATTCCACATGCCATGTTTAATGGATGTCAGTTATCAGTTATCGCCTGTTAATTTTCCCTCTGAAAGTTCTCCACTACCTTAACCAGGTATTGAACTCATACTCTTTGGGTCCTGTCACTGGATCTATCCAACCAATGCTTTTATCCACTGTGCCATGTGTCCTTGAGGACATCTGTGTATGAATTTCTGGGTATTATAATATATTTTCAGCAACCATTTTTACCAGTGCTCATATTGCAATTTTTTTGCTGTTATCGCTTTTCTCTGGCACACCTTATTACTGATTCCCATACTGTATTCATTTCTATGCTTGGTCGGCTCAGGAGATTTTTGTAGCCTAGAATATGTGCTGATTCCTTAAGTTTATGAATTTTCCAATGGTGTTCCTTGTCTATGATCTCAACTTATTTGAACACATAAATAATCTTTGTTCATTGGAATTTTGATTTTGCTGGTGTGTTGTTATTTTTGAGGATAAGGTTAGCTGTTTTAAATTTTTTATAGTAGATAATTTGATTTTTTTGTTTTCATCCAATTGGGTAGTATATTTCTTTATGATATTTCTAAGTGAAGATTCATCTTGTTTGCAGCTGATGTGCATTTGGCTTTTGTAGAAAATTTGTTATTTTTGACTGTGTAACAGTCTAGTACAATAGGTCTGTAATGTAATCAATCCTGATTTGGCATCTCAACTTCAGTCACTTTCTTGCTGATGTGAGATGGCTTCCCTCTGTCTTTTCTACATTTTCATTGCAACTATTCTGATAAGCTTTTTTCTCTAGTGCCTCGACTACATGAATTTAAGCATGCTACTAGATTGGCAACTAGGTCTCACTGTTTTGCTGTTGAACTATCTAGATATAACTATCACTTCTATTCTAAGAGTTTCTTTTCTCACCTGTGGAATCCCTTCTGATTTCTTGCTTCCCTGCCACCTACAAACTTCAAAAATTTAATTGCAATGTCAATCATCATCTTCTTCTGTCTTCCTGAATCCTTTATTGCTCTTTCTTCACTTCTCCTCACTAAAATCTTCTGTATCCTAGTGGCATTATCACCTGGCTTAAAGTGAAATGATTAAAAAAATATGCTAAACAACTTCTTATGATTTCTTAGAATGTGCTCTTGTCAGTACTGCTACATCTAACGAAATAACATCTTAAGTTTTTATAGTTCCAGGTTATTATCTGTAGATCCCAAACAATTGTTAGTAGAGAGTCCTTTTCATTCTTTCTCCTCTTTTTGTCAGTTTTAGTTTGCTTAAAAGTGGGTGGGAAGATAAGCTATTGCTGCAGTATTTTGCAATGCAATAATTTTGAACTGAAAACTAAAAGAGGGCATTTCCCCTATCCATCCTCCTGAGGATACTTCCTACCTTGTAACACATACTGCATCAAGTTTTACCATTAAAAAGGTCAGTGTTAAGGTCATAGGAGTTGACCCCATTTGAGATGTTGGCATCGTTTGACAATAACCTACTTAAAAAACAAAATGTAACAAAGGCAACCAGGCTGCCATTATGAAAAATGGGAATTGAATAAAATAAATTATTTCCTCTAAGACCTAAACATAAAGTAAACAAGATCATTTAATAAGATAATCAAGTTAAATAAGCTGCTGCTGCTAGTGTCATACAAGAAATCAATTTGATAGACTAAAAATTAATAATGGACAAGTGTGTGTATATATATATATATATATATATATAAATGTAAAAGACAATAGAAAAACTGTAATAGTTGCTGACACGTTTCATCCGATGTAGACTTTTTCAAGGCAAAAACAAAATGAATTTATTAAACAAAGTAACTAATAATAACAAAACAAAATGTCCTTAGTAACTAGAAGAATTTAGAGAACACTATTTTCATACTGTTAACTGAAAAAGTCCACATCAGATGAAATGCATCGGCAACTATTAGTTTTCCTATTGTCTTTTACATTTATAAATATTGTCTTTTTCTACAGGTTAACTCTGAGAAATATATATTATATATATATATATATATATATATATATATATATGAATGTGACATATGCAACATTAGAGGGCTGACAAATCAAACAAGAGGTCAGTATAAAGGATCTTCAAAATTTGACATTTGGTAAGATAACAGTATTTACATTAGTCGGACTATTGTCCTCATCTTTGTCGCCATATTTGTCACAACGTTTCGGCCGTTATGCGCTCCGGCCTTCTTCAGGTGGTTGGAATTTTAACTGAACCCTTTATTTCGATCGCTGGGGTAGACTGTTCTAATTCCACGTGCCATGTTTGATTAACAGCAAAAATTGCTGGTAAAATGATGCTGAAAACATTAGGTTTATAATACTCAGAAGTTCATACCCAGATGTCCTCAAGGACACATGGCACAGTGGATAAAGGCGTTGGTTAGATCCAGTGACAGACCTAAAGAAGGTGAGTTCAATTCCTGGTTAAGGCAGTGGAGAACTTTCAGGGGAAAATTAGCAGGAGATAACTGATAACTGACATCCATCAAACATGGCACGTGGAATTAGAACAGTCTACCCCAGCGATCGAAATAAAGGGTTCAGTTCAAATTCCAACCACCTGAAGAAGGCGGGCGTACAGCGGCGAAGCGTTGTGACAAATATGGCGACAAAGATGAGGACAATAGTCCGACTAATGTAAATACTGTACATAATACCTCATCTCAGAAATATAGACAAACTTTGGTAAGATAACTTACTAAAACTTCATAAATACTTTAATATCAGAACCTTAGCTTCCATAAACTAATGGCTAGTTATTCTTGTTTTCCAGGCAGCTAGCCAATTCCTTTCACAGACATCTGCTCAGGGACATTTGAGTATCTTCAGCACACACAAAGCCCACTTGTAGTTTATATTGAAACTATGCTGAGTGGACTTAGTTGCAGTTTTTAAGAGAGAGCACATAATGTGGCATGATCAGCAGACTGAACACCAGTAAACTCAAATCATCAGTTACAATGACTTGTGACTTAGTGCTAGCATCGATAGCTTCCAAATAGTTCCATCTACCCAATTTCACTCACAAAGTTTGGGTCAACCTGTGGTATCAAGCTGCCCCTTAACTCCACCTCCCTTCACATCTCACCTCACATCATTGCTTCATATAGGCAGTGCTAATCTCTCTCTTCATTCTCTTTCTTCTATTTTCTCAGCAGCTAACCTCAGCCTGCTCCTCAGGCTGGTGTGATGAATTCAACTTCTAGGTGGCATAGAGAAAACAAAAGGAATTTTCAGTCATTAATCTTTCTTTAGTACCTTGTTCCATTCTGTGATTTCTCAATCAACCAAACCACTCAAGAATTGGGAAAGAAAAAGAAAAAAAATTATTTCCACTCTCCTTAAAAATAAAAGTTTATCTTTTCTCTGTCTATGCATTTTTATAATCATCAAACCACACAGTCCTTTTTGTCCATGGTCACTTCAAAATAGTAATTAATTTTCCTTATCACTTGTATCCAAAGGTATCTGAATTAATGTTTGAATATAAAAGTTTTCTCATGATGATGATCATGTGAAGTCGATCTCTATCTCTGTGGGGACAGTTCTCTTCTAAGTGGTTGATTCAAACTAAATGTTTCTTCTTCCAGGCTTTTCATTCAGAGCAGTCTGTAAATATTATTTCAGTGACCACCCTAGTCTCTTTATCAACAACATATGATTTTATTTTATCCGACATCTTTGTGGATACCTTAATGGTCTCTTTCTTATCGGCAGGGAGTAGGGAGTAGGGAAGGATGGGTAGTCTTGGTTTTACTTAATCTTACTGAATTCTGTTTAGTTAAATTTGGATTTGATTCTCTTTGGAATTATTTTAAAAAATGATTTTTCAATGCATTTCATTTTTAATTTTCTTCTCAAATTTCCAATCCAACTTCCTGCAAATGTCACCATCCAGTTAGTAGACTCTTTCCTCTTCATACTTTCTTTCTCTTTTTTGTTTGATCAACCTCCAGAAATTTCATTGTCACAGGTGTGCAGGTGAAGTAATGGATAATGGCTCAGAACTGTTAAGCAGAGAACAGAGTTCCAATTCTTGTCAGATTCCTTACACACAAATACCTTTTGGAAAGGTATGAATTCATATCTTCTCCCCTCGTTATGTGTTCATTAGTAAGTCTTGTATCACTAAACTATTACTATCTTAAAAAAAGAAACAAAATAAACACAATTTTTACAATCTAAAAATATGTTCTAGCTTTAAATAACCCGTTAAGTTGATAAACTGTAGAAAACAAATCAAATAAACAAAAAAATACTTGTTTGATTCTCTGGAAGAACCCTATAATACAAGACTACTACTATCATATAAATAGCATCACCTTTTTGGAGGAAGACCAGTAGTTTGTATTCTTTTTCCCAAAATGTTTTAAATTTCACATTGTTGTAAAGTATCTATTTTTTATTGCACATTATAATTTATTTTAAAATCAAAATATACTGGTTATGTTAAAATAATAAATTGAGTATGGAAGTTAAGTCTAACAGTTTTTGTTTTTTTCTTTTTTGCTTGTGCAGAAGTTACCCATCAAAGTGAATAACATAACCAACCTAGCATAAATTATTTTCAACATTTGCATAAAATATTATTTTTAAGTGGTGTCTTGATTTGATCACTATCAATCACAATAGGCCTACTTAAACCTGAAATCTCATTCAACAAAAAATCTCTAACTTTGCAAATTACTTTTAACATGTTAAGCAATTCATCTATTTTCTTTATTAAGTGAATATTTTTTTTTTTTTTTATCTTTCTTTAAATTCTTCTATCTTCAAGGTTAAAACCAATAAACAAAATACAGGAATTTTTATAATTTAAAAAAAAATGCACACTGACATGACAGATGTCACAATGCACTCAGAAGTGACCTTTTTGAATGAAGTTATTTGAAACTAAATTCTCTTAATGACATCTCATGACAAAAAAAATACAAATTTCTGAGTTACCCAACAGATATTCATTTTGATAATAAAGCATATACTCTTCTTCTATGTGCTGTGTCCCTTCAGGAAATAGGCAATCATGGTTCTCCACAACTTCCTGTCCCTTGTAGCTGTTAGAAATGTTTGTCTTTTTGCTATCTTTCCTAATCACTGTTCTACCAAGGATTTAGACAAGCTATTTTTTGTTGTTTAAAAATCCTAAAGTTTGTGAATCAATTGAAAAATTACAAAATGAAAGTCTCTTGACCTTATGGCAATATTTAAACTTTGATCAATTATGAACCATTAAAAAACTTTAATAAAATTAAATGCATTTCACTAGTAAATAATCTGAAATTTATTTCTTGGAATTTCATTTTCAATGTGCTTTTCTTGACCAAATCATTGATTCAATTTTTATGGCTTATCAACACTTTGCAGGTTATTTAAAGCCAGGAAATATGGGAATCTACAGACCAGGGATGAAAAACAAGGGTTGTTTCCAGGGCTGGTGTAAGGATCTTGTGCTCCCCCAATCTATGATATGGGGGCTCCCCACTCTACTTCATCTAAATTTTGATAGGGTAGTATTCATATAAAATACAGATTTTATAGTAACTTAATTATGTACAATAAAGGATCATATGTAATATAGGTGAGCAATTCAACTATAAAATTTGAAAATATATAGCATGTATCTCAATACAAATTAGAGACATGTCATAACAGATCATTCCCTCTTAAATAAATCAACAGTGTTTTGCAACAATTTTTAACACCAGATTCAGATTTTTCTTGTTAAAAAGTTGAATAATCTTAATATCTTCAACATTATGGATAAAAAATAGTGAATTTTATATAATGTTTTTTCAAGACTTAGCATGGTCAAAAACAAATTCATGGATTTAGACACAAAAAAAAACAGAATGACGTCAAAATCTACAACAAATTTTTCATCCTTTAATAATCAGTTTTGCTTAGTTTAATCTGTAATATATATAAATGTATGCAGAAAAAATTAAATGTTGATAAGATAGCAAGGGTCACAAAGCACTGCTGGGGGGGGTTTACTTTATGTCATTTTCCTTCACTACGTCAGTAATCTACATTCAATGCCAGATCTGCTTTTCTTCTCTCATTAGTCCAACACCCCATAAACACTCCCTCTTGTTATCAAAATGAGTCACTTATATTTGAAACAAGGAAGTACTCAATCTTGATAATGTAGGCATATTTATGTTTTACAAGCACTCCACTTTCTAATATACAACTGACAGAATTTGTTATTTTTTTACCAGTATTATTTCAGTGTGTGAGACAGTTCAGTTATCATAGCACTAGACTAAAGACCACTAAATCTAAGTCACTGGCAGGTAGGTGGTGCTTGTAACTAACAAGAATTTAACAAAAATGAGGGACATATACATATATTTGAATAATATATATTTGCGCAGAAATCTTTGTTTCATTAGGGCAGATCGATTTTGGAAATGTGAATTACACTCAATTTGAAAATCAGGGTTTCACATGATTATTTATCAACACAAAATATCTATTTTCATAATCATTACCGTTTTATGAGGTTATATGTTATATACACTTTTATCTATTTTTTCTTTTTAATTATGATCTAACAAATCTTATTCATTGAGCAACCTTTTTTGCAATCTTTTACAATTTT
This sequence comes from Acanthosepion pharaonis, assembly GCA_903632075.3. Classification (NCBI taxonomy): domain Eukaryota; kingdom Metazoa; phylum Mollusca; class Cephalopoda; order Sepiida; family Sepiidae; genus Acanthosepion; species Acanthosepion pharaonis. Next base: position 541,830 of record CAHIKZ030001075.1, read on the forward strand.
TTCACAGTTTTTATTTATTGAATACAGTAAAAAAAATAGCATGTTCTGCTTGTAGTAATTTATAATTAGGATTCTGTAATATTTGAATATATTTTTCATTCAGTGTATCTAATACAAAATATATTAACTTCATTTGTATTTATTCTTGAAATAGTAAAATTCTGAAGTCAGTTTGTAATAAAAAAATGCAGAAATTAGGTATTTTCAGATGATCTTTAAAACTAAAACCTTTTAAAGTAAATAAAGCTCTTATTTAATGACACAATGATTTAGTAATAATGTGCTTGTGTCATGCATCTTGTCCATACACAGTTTGTAAAACTTAAGTAAAGTATAAATTTACTAAGGTTGTGCTATAAAGCTTAAAAATTCAATGTTATAATTTTGAACCTAAACTTAAAATTTAATCTTTAATTTGGAAAAAAAATGATTGTGTTGTTATTTATCATATGAAACCCCAACTTTCAAATTGAGTGTAATACAAACGGTTTCAAAATTGACCTGCCCTACTGTATATAAGTGTATAATACTGCAATCAAAGGCAATACAATCACATTTTTAGCAATTAAGTTCAATTTTTCTTAACTTAGTAAGTTTTCTAATGAAAGTTGGTGAGGCTTGTTATCAAAATTTATTGAGAAGGAAAATTGGTTTCAAATTAAAAAATAAAACACACACACTATTTCCAAAACCTACAATACCCCAGAGATAAAAAGTAGAAAATCTAGGTTAAAAGCCTTTTTGCCTGGCATAGGACTGGGCACTTACATTTCCAATATGTGATACCGTTAATTTATTAACTCACAAATATAGCTTGGAAATTTCAAATATTGATCAAAGAACATATATGAAAAATTAGAAGTGGAATTCCATTTTAAAATCAATTTTTGGCTGGGTATGCTCTTAGTGCAACTTCTATAGAGATTTTGAAAATGGAAACAATTACAAAATATCATATTTTTATCTAAACCATAAAATGAGATTAATAGTTCAGTCAGTTATGTGCCATACATGATACAGGCTTAGGCAATCATCTATCGAAAGATACATGACTGATGAGGCAGATTTTTCCCGCAGAAGGTTGCCATTTCTTTCTGTGGTAGACCAGTTGCCATCTAAGGCTATAGAACCCAATCTGTCCTGCTAATTACCCATAGCTGGGAGGAGAAAAAGAGGATTCATACCTTTCCCAAGGGTATTAAAACATAAGTAAATGTAATGGATCTGACTGGAATTTGAACTCGGCTCTCTGATTCCTCAATTAATGCTGCTATCCATTACTCCACTGTGCCTCCTAAATTAATATTTAGGTTTTCCTTTTGACTGAAAAACTGAATATGATTTTTTTTTTTTTAAAAGGACACAAGATTTTTCAAGGTTCATACCAGTAATGATTTATACAAGAGATTAAGTTTTTCCTCTTTTCAAACTGCCATTTTTGCTCATAGATAAACTTACCATAATTTCCAAGCCACAAATTGAGCCAGTATTCAATTGTTAATTGTAATTAAGTTTTCAATTATTAATTATCAGTTATAGTTTTCAATTATTAATTGTTCAATTGTAAACCGATAGGTTTAATTTTCTTGTATAATAAAGTGATGGCAAATATGGATAAATGTGCCTGCAATAGGATGGTGTGTCATAAGAATGGTTTTTCCCATGACAAATACCTTCAAATACCTTTTAAATACCTTCACTATTCATCTATGTTTATTGTTTCAAAAAACAATGATTAGAATTGTAATAAAACCTAAACATATGAAAGTGAATTTATACATTTTTTGGTTCTTGATAATTGAGAACAAAAATAATAAACACTATTAGATTGTTTATTTACATGATTTATTTATTATATTATTTACTGGAATGGTTGGCAAAACATCGGCTAATTGTCAAGCAATTCAAACTTTATAAAATGATAAATATAAGGATTTCCTTATTGGTTCACATATTTTAATAATTTAGTAAATATTTATGAATAAAAAAATTCTTTTAATATCTATTCCTTCATAAATTGGTAAATGATAAATATTGCATTGTGTTAGTTATAATTGAATTAGTTTTTAGAATGTTGCAAACATAATATAATCCTGGTAAATAAAAAAATGTAATAAATAAAGTGTTTAATATTTTTGTTGCAAAAAATTTTGGAGAAAAAAAAAGTATAAATTCATTTTCATAATTTTTTTTATTCCAATTCTAAGTATCGCGTTTTTAAACAATAAACATTGCTGAAGAGTGAAGGTAGTTAAAAAAGCCATGTTATGGTAAAAACCATCCTTTTAACATTACGTCTTAATGAGGGTATGTCTATCCATGTTTGCCAAATTGTCTTCATGTCTCAAAAATTCCTTAAGCTTCAGGTTTGATATCAAAAAAAAAAAAAACATCTACTGATGGCTTATATCAGTGGGACAATCCTTTTAATGTGAAACAGTTCCAACTACAAAATTAACAGCACTAAAATATCCACAATAATTATATGGAGTGGTGATGAAAAGTTCTCAGTTCAATCCACTTTCCCAAATCAGTATTTCAATGACCAAACATCAGAATTATGAGGAGAACAGAGAAAGAAACTTGAAAAATGATGTGTCAAGTGTGTTGAACTGTAAGGTGAATGTCTGGAATATCATGGACATTTTATGGTTCTTCTTGGTCAGGAATTTTCCATCAATTTCTCCTAACATCTGTCTATATTTCTGAGATGAGGTATTGTAACTATTTACATCATTCAGACTGTTGTGCTCATCTTTAATGCCATATTGACAATGTTTCAGTTGTACACTCCAGCCTTCTTCATGTTGGAACTTCAAACCAAACCCTTTATTTAGTCCACAGAGGTAGATTGTTCTTATTCCACATCCCATGCCTTTTTTGGATATCTCAGTTTTAGTTAATTCCCTTTAGTAACTCAACTTTCCAAGTTTTTTTTCCTTCTGCTGTGGCCAGACTCACAACTATTTGGGTCAAGTCACTTTTTTTGATTACTCAACCCAAGCTTTTATCCACTAGGACATGTGTAAAACTTCTCCCATATGTTAGTAAAAATAGTTTTTTTATTCATTTTCAGCCGCTTGCATAGCACAATACCACACTTCATTCTCAGTCTATTTGAAATTATATAAACAAACCACAAACCTAAGTATATCACATGTTTGACAAGTGAATTTGTTATGGGACAGTGCAGGATGGGGAGCACAGTTTGGTATAAATTAACCCAGGCAAAGGACAAACTCCTGTTGCAGGTAACAAGTAAAGGAAAAAAAGCAAAACTAGGACAACTTTGTGTTTTTCTACAAATATGATTGGCAATCAAAGATCTACAACAATATTAAATAGGAATTTAGTCATTGAATTACCACAAGACTATGACATTGAGAAAGACAATTGTCAATGCCATGAACAGTCTTTTTACATGTATTGTGAAAGGATAAAATTCCTTTGATAATAACAATAGTATTTTTCCTTTAACAGAAGAGTTTAGTCAGTGCAAAGAAAGTATGAGATGTTTCGTGGCTAAGTGATGCTGCTTGCTTACTCACAGCATGAGTCGAGGATGAAAGTTAGCATTTTGATAGAGGTGGATAAAAATGACATGAATGCAAGGGGGTGGGGTCATATTGCTTGCTCCATGTGGGTGTTGGCATGGAATTAGTTGTGTGGATAGTGACTATGAGTGTTATGCAGTGAGTTGAATGACTGCCGAAAAATGGATTCTGGCTGTTTATATAAGTGACAACGAGCTCCAGGCAGATGTAAAATTTGAAATTTCTTTTTCAATTATGATTGGCTGATAAATATGACTCTTGGGTCATATGGTTTTGCTCTCTTTTATATCTGTACTAGGAAAGGTCAGGGAAAGGTCATCTGCTGCTTTCCAAATTAGTGCAAGTCATTCTATTTTTAAAACTTTGGTGCCACAGAATCTGGTTTCTGTGAAAAAAAAGATTTCTTCATATTTAACATTTTTATTTTTAGGTATAATGAGATAGACATTAATTTTTGCATTTTTCATTAAATCCTTGAGCATGAAGCAGCAATATTAAAAATTCTGCAGAGAAATTATTTCCAATTTACACTGTCAATATCAATTGGTAACCTGAGTGATGTTGCCATAAAAATCAAATAAAACAATTGATGATGATGATGATAATAATAATAATAATCTCTATCTATAAAAGGCAGGACGTGTGTGTGTGTGTGTGTGTATGCAACAAATGCACAGCTGCAATTTTCGACGGATTTGCACCAAAATTTACATGCCCATGCTCCAAGTTAGTGAAAAGGCCAAAACTGACTTTGCATTTCCCAACTTCCATCGATAGTGGAAATAATCGATTTTTTCATGCTTCTACGACAGTTTTCATGTAGTTTGTGGCCATTTTCTACTGGCCAGAGTGAGAGCCTATAGCTGGCTGCCACGAATAGGCAGGAAGATTCTATTGGCTAGCATGAGAGTCAACAGCTGACTGACATGAATGTTAACTAGCATGCAAAATAAATTGATAGCTGCATTCGTCACAAGTGGGAAAAATTTAAATCTGCATGGCACTTTGCTCCAATTGGCTCATTCACTTGCTTAAACTCGTTGATTCTGATTCCGCAGAACTGGGTTGGGTGTGAAAAAGTATTTGTTGTTAACATTCTTTTTTCATTCAGTTTTTCCAGTTACGAGTCCTTTTTTAAAGCTGATCGTTTTGTGTTCCTTTTGTTTAGTTCTTTTTCGTAACAGATTTAATGTTTAGTATAGAGCTTAGAAAAAATTTGCAGTGTGAGATAGGCAAGAAGTAAGGCATGTAGCAACATCAGCCTGGCAAAGAGCACTCCTTTAAAGGCAAGGAAGGGCCAAAATATTTTAAGTGATAGCGATTGCTGTATGAGTTGTACGATTTTTGAATCAAGCATGGGTAACACCGGGCCATGCTGCTAGTAATCACTGATACTACACCAGGCATGGATACCATAACTTCTGATCTCAATTGATTGGAGGTACTAACATGTGCACATGTTTTGCCTTGGTGAATTAAGATGGGCTACAGTAAAATATCCCATTCAGTACCACAGAATTTCTTGTCAGTCGCCTGACCATAACCAGTTGGGAATGTCCTCTAGGGTTTGAGGCTCTGTGCATCTTTGTTCATGAGTAGGAGTAGTGGTGGGGAGAGCATCATTTCTGGGTGTGAAGAGGGTTATTTTTAAGTTTGAAAGATGAGTTGGATTGCAAGTCCCATTAAGATACTTGCGAACACTGTCAATTGGAGACTGAGCAGACTGGGTTACCTATCTGACATACAAGGTTATGCACTGTCTTTATCAAAAGCTGTCACAATATCAGCCACATTTAACTATGATGCATGTACCTGGTATATCCTTATCAGACTGGGTGTCATGATGGGCATATAGGGCTTCATATATTTGTACACCAGTGTCACTTTGTTGGTATGCTGATCTCTTACTCACTTATAGTTGTTACTGCTTTATCTAACGACAACAAAAAAAGAGATAATTGTTAAGTTCTGTTCTATGGACAATATTTGTTACCCTGCATAAGGATTGAACTTACATACTCCTGGTTATAAAAACTAATGCTTTGTTGGATTAACCTGTTCCCAGCTGGTTCAGATATATTCAGCCCAAGTAGCTCAATTTAAGCAAGTTGTTTTTCTCTAGATGGGAGGAGTGACTTTCAGTTGCCTGGTGAATTTTTGTCAGAGTAATACAGGAATGAACAGACTTTCTCCTGTCTGGATCCCTAAAATAATTTAATAATAATATTCCTTATAGAAAGTTAAATTTGATCAATGTTGCCTGGGAATTGAAGCACAATTTGCAGACCACTTGATCAAAAGGAAAAGAATTGAAAATAAGTTTCATGGTAAATATACCTGAATTATAATTCTTTCAGAAAAAATATCTATTTTCTTTATAAAGGAGATACAAAATTCATTCAAAGAAACTTGATTTTTTTTTATTAAATATCCAGTTAAAAAACCTCCATTAGTATTATGAGGTGTTTGAACAACACACAAAAAGTTTTGCTTTAATATTTAGTAAGTGGCAAGTCAAATTTTCAGGATTAGTCAAGTAGGTTTTTAAATACCTCTGCCAAGTAACTACAAGGAGTTTCTTGTTTCAGTCATGATTTTTGTGTGAATTACAAGCAGTTTTGTTTATATGTTGTGTTAAAAATAAAAATCCATTAATTATAATTAATTAAATTAATTAAATTAATTAATTATAATTAAAAATAAAAATCCATTAATTCTTTAGAAATTTTTCAAGATATATAAAACAAGAAAATTAAGAACTAAATGCTATATATCTATTTTAAATGAAGTATTTGAAAACTAAAGTACTAATGTTGTGACAATGCCTCACAGTACTAAAAGTACTAATTAGTTAATTATTCATGTCAGATAAAAATTTTAAAAAAATAAAAGTTTGTGTAGGTATACAAGTTTTCTATCAGGGAGCAAGACTTACAAATATTTGAATGAAGTGGCAAACCAAATTTTCATGATTAGTCTAGTAGCTTTCTGAATTCCTCTGACACGTAACTAGAAGGAGTTTCTGTTCTTAGTCAAAATATTTGTGTTAATTATAAACATGTGACTATAAAGTAAAGATTGTAACAGTTTTGGCAGAAACGTATACAAAGATCACAGAAACCTTCTTATTCTTTGCTTAGAATGGAAAACAGTTGAAGAGGAGTTAGATTGATCATAAATTGTTTTAAAAGATCATAGAGAAAATAAAATGAAACCTATTTTTATGTATTTGAATTTCTGAAACTTACAAATTAATTTTTAATACTGACCTTTTAATTCAATTTTTTCAAAATAAAACATTTTGTTTTTTTCCCCTTTTGCTTATATCATAAGAATGTAGAAAAATAAGACAAGGGTGTGTTTAGGCCAAGGGAAATACTTAATAGATTGTTTCTCCTTAATTGTTAAGAGAACAAACAGAGAAAAGAGAGAGAAGGAAAGAAATAAAAAATTGAATAATGATGAGTGAGGTTACTGTCTAAAAAAAAAAAAAAACACAGCATAGTGAGTGGTATTGGAACAAAATGTGCCAAGGGAACATTTTTACAAGACACCAAATTTCTGATAATATCAAAGCAAGTCTTGCAAAAGGCATACTTCTGAATGCTAGTTTTTCCTGTTACTTTTATTAGAATGAGAGTGTTGACAAAGATCCAGATCTGGACAAGTTGCATAGAGGCACATCTCTGGATTGGCCAAGCTGTTCTGCTGCTAATGGAGAAACCCAGATGTAACAGACATGTCTGCATGTGACTCGGGATCTCTTTTGCACCTGTACTAGTATGTATTTGCCAGAAAGAACACTCAAAACAATATATATAGCAAGAAAATTAAGATACAAATGATATATCCATAATATATTAATTAAACCATTTGAAAACCCCACAGTACTACTAATACTGTGACAATGCCCCACAGTATTAGTGTTAAGGATTTCATGATAAACAATGTTTTTAGTTTCACATGAAGCATATGCATAATTATTTTTGGGGCTTCTAACATGTGAATATTCTGTGATACTATGGACACCCACATAGAAAAAGAAGAGACAGTTTTATCTCAATTTCAAATGTTTCTGTTTGATAGACCAGCAGATGGATCCTTTTGATGTTTGGTCTTCTAAGCAGCATCTACTTTAACCAAAGAGTAATGGGAAGGAAAAGGGTAGGTGATGAATTTTTAGGGATGGGTTATATCTGGGTGATGGTCTATATTAACATTCATGCTTGGGATTGAGGAAAGTTCTGGTCTGCCCTTGGACAGACGTATCCATGTCATGGTTTCGAAGTCTCCATTTCATATTGCTAGCCACCATATCGAAATGAGTAAATGGGTAAGGAGTTGGTAGAGGGAAGAGATGACATAGAAGAAGTTATCTCAAGTATCACCTACCTGCCCAGGTGAAGCCTTAAATAAAACACCTACATATAATAAGGAAAACAAGGTTCGCATTTTTATTTCTCAGTGTAGCATTTTTTCTTTCATAATCTTACTTTGTGAGTATACAACACATACTTCCCCAGCTTTTGGTGAACACCAACAAGATCAAGAATCAAAATGCAATGTGGGATCAGTGGAAACTCAGGTGAAGATCTTGTTGTATATTTACAATTCAACATAGAACTGTTCATGAGAAAAAGATTCTACAAACTTCATGTTAGCTACCATCAATGTCTAATGTTGTGATTTATTAATGACTATGGAAAAGCTTAAGCAAATAGGAATCTGTAGTCTCATAAACTCAAATGGTATTGTCATATAAAATTGTATTAGGAACAACTAAACAGAATAATTATACATTTAAAAATATATATATTATGAAAACTGGACATATTTGGGAAGTTGTAAGATGAGTGAAATTTATTTTCATAATTTTTTCACCAAATTTTGACAATGAATACTGTAATTTTCATCAGTTTTGTTTTCCTGTGACCTCAGATGGCCTCAAAAGTTAAACCAACAATTTCATGACATTTTTTAATGTAAGGATAGTTCAAATTGAAAAAAATTCTAATTTGAATGAAAAATTTACAATTGGAAAAATTATAACGATTATGAATGATCATGTAAACAAAAGCAAAAATTCATGAACGTACACATCTAAAAAAAAATAAAACTCATAAACATGCACACAACAGATTAAAAACGATGTGAAAAAAATTGGAAATAAACTTATTCAAACAACAGTCACCTTGCAGAATGGACAACTCCAAGTAACTTCAATGTTGGGGAAACATCAAAAATTGATGTTTACAGTTAAATAACTTTATCATATTATATATGTACTAGCACTAGAGCCCAGCATTGCCCGGGGATGTAACAGTAAGAGATAGATCAAGTATTGACCATCATAAAGACTGAAAAATAAAATTGACAAAGATTATTGTTTAAGGTTGATGGACATAAAAGTCTTAATTAGTTTTTTTTTTTTTTTTTTTTTTACGAATTGGTCAAACCCAAACTCAAACAAAAACATTGTTTTCAATCATTATGAGTCTACCGATTGAATAGAATTTTATTATAAACAATTTTCTTGTAAATGGAATTTTTAAAGCATTCTGAATGTAAAAATAAAGAAAAAAAGTGTGCAAGACAATAAGAAACACTAAAAAAAAAAAAAAAAAATAAGTGAAATTTTGTTGAAATCAGTTGAAAAATGTAGGAAATCCGATCCCATATATAAACGAACACATACACACACACAACAAACAACCAACCTGGGTTTTATAATAAGTATAACTTGATATGAGTTGTCCCCCTTTCATTAATGCCTCTTAATCGTGTTTTCAAATTGATTTCGTGCAAAAACAATTGTTTTTCCAATTTTTGGCGATGTCAGAACCACCAAAAGGTAATTTTACGTAGTCCTGTGAAGTTTTGCTGAAATCAGTTGAAAAATGTAGGAAATCCGATCCAATATATAAACGTACAGACACACAATCTGCGTTTTATAATAAGTAAGATGTATGTATGTATGTATTTTTCTTTTCTTCTAATATAACTGTAACTACAGAGGTTGCTCTGAAAGTAATACCTTCTGTTTATTTTCCTAGAAACTACAATAACATAACAATTTTCAGCTTCAAAATACCATTTTACCTCTTTGGATTCACATTTCTAAACTGATCATTTCATTGGTTGACAGCTGTGCCAGACCACCTGGAAAATGGCTATCATTATTACTGAAACACATTACATGTATTCACATCCACTGTTTGGTTACCATAAATTTTCACCAAGTGTTGATGAATTTCAGTGGGTATAATTTTTTTCTGCATGGAGGAATTCAATGATGCACCTATGTTTTGTACACACTTTCATGTCAAACACTATTCTGCCAAACTTATCTTTAATAAAGTAAAAGTAAATTATAGAAAGGTTCAACTTTTACTGTCGTATCAAAATCTACTTGTGACATGTGCCAATATAATAAAACAGAAAGCATTACTTTTGGAGCAGCCTAAAGTTGCAAACTGGTTTTAAAAGTGTTTCAGGTGTATCTAACAGAAGATTCTACTTTTTGTAATAATTCCTTTTGAGATTACTATTTTTCAATTATCCTTTTCTATCAGGTTCAAATACAGATTTTAAATTACAAAAAAAAATTTCAAATGCAAATCTATGCTGTGCAGTGAATTCAGATATTGAGCTGAAAATTTTACAATTTTCAAACAAAAGAATTTCATATTAAATTCTTTTTAGTTTTATTTTTTTATCACTTGTTTCTAAGGCAGTGAGTCATTAAATATTTCAAAAGTTTTTCATTTTCCTCCCTTTTCAATTTATCAATGTAATTCCCCAATTCAGACATAGTATGGCTTTCTTTATTTTTTTATTTAATCACCTTGGCCAATACTGAAAAATAGAGATTAACTCTTGTGGACTATGATGAATACAAAAGAAAATTCTTTCAGGCTGCAGCTTTTACTCTGAGATGCATTTACCACCAATTATTTCAGATTTCATGCATACTGAAATAATTTAAAAGAATATAGGAGAAAGTTCTTTACAGAAATGGTGTATAATTGAATAAAGCAGCTTAGGTAAAAGAATGTTACACTGAAGACCACAAAAACTAGAGACTCATTTCTAATTATTTTAAAAATTGCTATATCAACTTCATCCCAATGAAACGAAACAAAGGAATTATACCATTTAGTCATCAGGTACATTTACTTTACTGGTCAACTAAATTGTTTTCTTTTATGTGCTATGCCCCTTCAGAACATGAGCGATTATGGCCCTTCACAACTTCCTATCCTTTGTAACTCTATGTAATATTTGTCCCAGTTCATGTTCTGTCATCTTTTACACAAGTTTTTTTTAGGTACGTTAATGTTTCCCTCTGTACCTCTTATCTTCAATAAGCCCTGGGACTGTTAAATTCTCCAAGCCCACTTTCCTTATTATGCACCCCAGAAATTTTCATTATATGTTTTTTGGGGGATTTTTTTATCCTAAGCAAGAGTGTCATTTTAATTCCCATTTTCCATACAACTTCCTCATTGCTCACATGTTCTGTCTATGGTTTTAGCACACAAACTTCTTAAAAAAATAAAAAAGAGAGTAGTTCAACCACAAAAATATTTGCCTAATTGTAGGGCATAAAATTCAAGAGATGAAAAAATATACTTTGGTGACTGGTGCTAGTTAAGTTTGTTACCTTTATAAAGTAAGAAAGCAAAAACAGTGATGCCATAAAAACTAAAAGCAACTGTTAATATTTATATAACTAAATTATTATATATTTTACTTGTATATAAATTAACTAAATGTAAGACCCCACCACCATCCTATTATAACTGTCTTTGCCCCTTTCTTCCTTAGTTTGCACAACTATTATGCTCTGCCAATACCTCATAAATAATGGCCTATTGTTTTGATCACGTAAAAAGAGAGGAAAAGACACTACTTGGTTTCAGTGAGAAAATAAAGGAAAGATAGAAGTGGAGACAGAGAAACAGATTAATCTGATAAGAACTGATACTACACTTTAATCTTAGCCGACAGCTAAGAATTGATGACGATCACAATAAAGCGCCATTTTTCAGACACTGTATCAAATTTTGAATTGCCATTTCCTTCTCTTTCACTTCTGGTGGCCAATTGTGTCTCGGTGGCATTATCTCCTTGTTTTGAGTGGAGCCTCTTACTCTATAACCATCTACCTTGAGTAGTTCTTTCACCTTTTACAGGGTGAACATCATTGTAAAAAAAAAATGGGAGAAGGGTTAGGAAATGTTCTCAGCCGAAGCAAAAAGGGATTATAAAAAGAAATTTTAAAAATAAATAAATTGATTGTTTTGTCAGATTTTAGGAAGTGTTTTGGGCCCAAAAACAATTCAGCACCTTGTATTATGAGAAAAGCAAAGACTTATAGTAAGTATAAATAAAAGGCATTATTATTTGAATTAGATCAAATTTGACTATATTTATCAAGCTTAAAAGAAAACATATTCACTATTTCAAAAATGAATGATCAGTGAGGAAATTGTCTCTTTGATCTAAGATTTCAATAGTGTAGGGAAAAAGTTTCAAACATTTTCCCATTGTTTTTTTCTCCTTTTGCGATATTTTGGCTAAAAAAATTTTGTAAATACGAAAGACTGAGAAAAACCACAAACTCAAACTATTTCTTTATAGTGAACTGTTTATAGAAGGAAGAATATTCTGTGGTAAACGTGATATGCTGGTTAACTGATTACACCCACTGCTACTTAGAATGAACTGGTCATGACAGTTTACAGTTATGCTGTTGAATTGATATAAAAAGCTTAAAGCTTTGACGAGAAGAAAAAAAACAGGTTTAAAAGTGCAGTTAGTGACAGATTCTAAGTCAATATTACAACCATGGGATTTATTTGTTCTTCAGTAGTATAAAATGACTTTTACTGTAAAACTAATTGAATGTTTAGATGACTCACGCTCATGTCAGACATTGGATCTAAGGACTAGAATTTAATATCAGAATATCAAAGTATATATTATTGATGCCTCTATAGATATTACTCTTCCCTTTATTCAGAAGAGGAAACTGATGACTCTACTGAGAATTTTTATGCAATGTTTCTCTTCTATTTTTTTTTTTGCACTTTGTTTTTGTTCTAATGCAAACTAAGATTAAAATTACAAAAGCTAAAGAAGCCTAAAGATATGCCTAAACTGAAATCTGACAAACTTGACAGGGATTCCATTTGCAAACAAATACATGTAGTCACAATTAAGAACAAATATGAAACTCTAACTAGATCAGGGAACGCCTTAAGAGAAATCACTCATGACAACAGAAATCATCCCAAGGAAAGAAAGACAGAGGAAAAAAAGAAATGGATGACAAATGAAATTCTCCACCTAATGAAAGAAAGACAGTAGATAATTCCAAGATTGCTTGCTTGATTGATTTGTTTTTTTATGGCTTATCAACCTTTGTGGGTTATTTAAAGCCAAAGCATTTTTTGGGATTGTAAGAATAATTCTTTTTTTGCAAGTAAATATTGCATTAAATTTTTTTTTTTTTTTGAGAATAACAATGATTTTCTTCTACAAGTATTACTATTTAACCCATAGCTGGTGGGAAGAGATGGATTCATATGTTTCCCATGGGTAATTGCTTATAAGTGTAACAAACCCAACCAGAATTCAAACTCAGCTCCCTGATTTCTCATTCCAAGTCATTATCCATTACATCACTTGCACATTTAATAATTCCAGGAAATGTCAGAGAATATGTTGAACAAAAACATTAAAAATAAATGACTCTATGAGAAATAGGCAAAAATCAAAAAACTGCAGAACACAGATGTAGCAGATATAAACAACAATTTAGTACCTATGCTGATGACACAACTATTTACTCCTGTCTTAATAGTAAGTCTGATTGGTTCGATAGGGTCAAATTGGCAGCTGATCTTAAAAATGACCTAAAATCTATTGTTTGCTGGGGTTAGAAATGGCTTGTAACTTTTAACACCTCCAAAAGAAAACTATTCTCTTTTAATCACCTAAGAAAACCATTTTTACCTTCCATTAGAAGAGTGACTCATTGCATCTTCTACAGCTGACATTTTCTGTTGACATGAAATGAAAAGATTATATTGAATCAATTGCTGCAACAGAAGTTGGGGCTTAGAGCCATATCATGTTGAAACATTGGTTCTAATACAATCACCACAGTTAAGCAATGTTGAACCTAATCAGTACCTAGATGAGTGACTGTTTGGGAATACAAGGTGCTATTAGCATGGATGTGTGGGTGGAATAATGGATAATGGGTCAGAGATGGAAATTGGAGAGCCAAGTTCCAATTGCAGTGAAGTTTGTTATATCCACTTATGCTCAAATACCCTTGGGAAAGATAGGAATCCACCTCTTCTCCCACCAGCTATGGGTTAATTATTAGGAATTGTATCAGTAAATCATTATCTTAAAAAACAATAAAAAAAAAAACAAATTGTATAATCAAATATTATTTCTGGCTTTAAATAACCTGCAAAAGTTTGATAAACCATAAAAAAATAACAAATCAATCAATCAAGTTGGTTCATGGCGTCATACTAGACAATTTTTCTCACCAGAATCTATCTTCCATTCATCCATGCATTGAATATTGCTATCACATTTGGCCTGGTGCTTATACTTTAGAGATTTGAATGGAGTTAATCTTTTTCAACATGTAGATACAATGGAACATTGCCCACTGATGTATAGTTCTGAGTATAATGATAAACTACATCTGGCAGCAAGGCTTCTGATTGGGAGATTGGAGGTTTTGAGGAGCATGGATCCACCTCTTAATTGCTGTTAAGGTCCAAGCTATGGGCAAATAGTGAACCCCCAAACAGAAACAAAACATTATGAAAGTATAAAAAATAATTTTATTTGCTGAAGATGCCATCAATACATTTTATATAAAAGAAATTACCAATACATTTTTAAAGCAAAATGACCAACAATAACAGTAGTTGAAGCCATAAAACTGTGTTCAAAATATTTAGATTTCACTATTAAATAACACATAGAGGTTGATATGCCACTAAACAAAATCAACCAACCAAACAACCAACATGAAAGAAATCTTTCATGACATTAATCCATATAATATTCTAAAATTTCTTAAAGACATCAAACTGTATTCCAAAATATAACTTCAACAAGACAACATAAAACCCATAGATCACCACCTCTAGTAATTATGTCCACACAAACATGTATATATACAAAAGCTGAGTATCATCTACCATATATTCAAATGCGAAAACAGAATAACATACATCATATTTTTATTAGTTCAAAGTTTCCAAGAAAATTTAAATTTCAGCATTAAATGACACATAAGGAGTTGATATGCCATTAAACAAACAAATCAAATCCCACAACTGTAGAAAAATTAAACACTTACTTTTCTAAACGTTCTTTTCACAAATGTATACCTTCAATAGAAATTAACACTATTTGAGAGTTTTAACAAGATGAATGGATCAAAGAAGTAAGAGGCTTTGATTTGATTCTCAAAAAACAGTCAACAGGAGAATGAATTGAAAAGATGTTGAAAATATCTTCTACATTTTTCACACAAAGTGTATACTCATAAAATTTAATTATTAGGACCTTGAATAAGTTCTTGCTGTTTTCCAACAGATGGCATTCCCAGAACTGCAGGTGTGTAGTTTCAGATGGTAACACATCTATAAAGAAGCACTATATGCTAGCTTGAAATTCAATGTATGTCATTTTGCCGATGTGTAAACAATTTTGTTTTTCATAGCATTAAACATGTCAGATTTTGTGCCAAAGAAAGTGTATTTGCAGGGAATTTTACTGCACTACTTTATTCAAAATAAGTCTTCAGCTGAAACACACAGAATTCTTGTTGAAATTTACAGTAACCATGCTCTGTCAGAAACAACATGCAGAGATTGGTTTAGATGCTCCAAAAATAATGATTTTGATGTAGAAGATAAAGAACACTCTGGCACAACAAAAAAGTTTGAAGACAAAGAATTGGAGGCATTACTTCATGAAGACTCATGTCAGGTGCAAGCTAAACTTGCAGAATCATTAGGAGTTGATCACACAACAGTTTTGAAACATTTGATGTGTTTGAGCCAAGCATTCAAGAAAAAAATGACTGCTATATGAGCAGAGACACAACAAAGTGATTTTGCAACTTAGGCCACATGTTGCAAAACAGGTGAAAACCAACTTGGAAACACTTAAATGAGAAGTCCTACCCCACCCACCGTATTCACCAGCCATTGCCCTGTCTGATTATCACTTGTTCCAATTGATGGCACATTCTTATGAAGAAGCCAAAAAATGGGTCAACTCATGGTTAGCTTCAACAGACATGTACTTTTACTGATGTGAAATTCAAATGCTGCTAGAAAGATGGGAAAAAGTAGTGGCTAGCAATGAACAATATTTTCAGTGACATGTTTCTTACTAATTTTTGTAAATAAAACATTACTTTTCATGAAAAATCAGTGAGAACTTATTCAATGGTCCTATTACATGGAAAGGATATACATATACATCAATAAGTCTGAAACTTTATGATAAAAAAAATATTTTATATAAATATTTATAACCTTACAAATAACCTTCTTCCATGTCAATGCACTTAACCTAATGCTTTTCTATTAATCTCATAGAGTTTTCAATAAAAACTTCAAATCTAAATTTAGCTAATAATTGTGTCAAGCTACAGACTTCTTGATGAGCCTTCATATAGCCTTTGGCCTGACATTAGATTCCTTTTGAAGGAAGAAAAATGAATCACTCAGTCCCATCATATTCTATTGGTGAGAAATAAGTTCCACTCAAACAGCTTCTTCCCACAAATCGCTACTTTGTGGAACTGACTCCAAAGAGAACACCAATCTTAAACTATCTAGGGTTAACTTATCTTCCCTACATATCCTCATAAACTGTGCCTCTTACCTATTACTCTGTAACACTCTACTACGAATGGCTCTTAGGCCTTGTACAGGATGAACATTATTGGAAAAAAAAAAAAAAGAAAAGCATCATGGATACAAATTATAAGCAGCATTTATCTCTGACAATGTTCACAAATTCTGGTTTATGTTGACAGAATGAGTGAAACAAAAAAAAATCTCTGTAAACTTTAGATGAGCTGAAAATGCTTTCAGTTATTCTTCAATAAATTCCTGTTTCTCCAAATAAACAAAATAGAACTGGAGAAATCTGTTACCCTCAGAATGTGCATGCCAATGCCGTTTGAAAGACCACAAACTATGTGTTCTCGCAAGAATTGCTTAGAAGAAGAAAATGAATTAGCCACTTAGTTTTTTAAATCATAGCTAATAAGCTCAAACTCATTAGCTATGATACCGTCAGTTTGTACCAGAATCAGTTAAGCATAGTAAATGTATACAAACATGACCTGTATTATTAGATCAAAATCCTGTCTATACTAAGTAAAAAGTAAATAAATAATTGTAAGTATTTTCTAAATTTAGACTGATAAAAGCACACAACATATCTTCTATGTGCCATGTTCATTCAGGACGTAGGCAATCATGGCTCTCCATAACTTCCCATCTTTTGTAGCTCTTAGCAGTGTTTGTCTTTTTATTATCCATCCCAATCCCTGTTTTGCTATTGGTTACTTGCCATTTCCCTTTGTCCCTCTTGCCTTCAGTATGACCCATGAATGTCAAATTCTCCAAGCCCTCTTTCCTCATTATATGTCATAGAAATTTCAACTGACTCTTTTTCTGATTTTAAATATATTATTTTAATTCCTATTTTCTTTAAAACTGACTCTGTAGAATCATTTCACTTTTGCCTCAAGTCTCCTCTTCACCTGTGAGGAAATCATCCAACATTCATTGTCATATAAGAGGGTTGATATTACATAGCAGTTCAGCAATCTTTTCTTTGTTTCTAATCAAATTTTCCTATCTTTTCATACTTTGTTTAGTCTCTGGATGGCTCTTTTTCATCTGAGGAAATTGTCCAGCATTCACTGCCATATAGGTGGATTGATATTACATAGCAGTTCAGGACACTATTTTCTCTGTTTCTAATAAAATTTTCCTGCTTCTTCAGACTTTGTTTAGCTTTTGGAAGACATTTTTCACTCTTCAGATTTCAGTGTTACAGTTTCCATTGTTTGTTTTGCAATTCATAATTTGCATCTTGGGCTGTTCCTCTTACTGAAAAACCATACATTTTGTCTTCTTACAACTGATAGTCCTTTCTTCCTGTGTTCTTTTATTACCTTGTTTAGGAGTTCCTGTCATTTTCTGTGTCTGCCATCAACATGGTGTCATCTGCATATCTTATGTTGTTAAAATTGTGCCTATCAAGCAGATACAAAAAGAGAAAATTTTGCATAGAATTTATATCAGTTGAGGACAGTGTCTGCTCCTGAATTTAGGGTTTAAATCAACTGATAAATTGTCTGTGTTTGGAAGATAAATAATCATTTAATCTTAAATTATCCAGACAGTTTTATTTCATTTTTGCTATGAATTTTCAATCAATAGTCTGATCTTCATTTTATGGTAGATAACACTTGCATATCAATAAAAAAAAAAAAAAAAAAATTTTTATTTAATCTTATTTAATCTTACACTGACAGGTGAAAAATAATATTTTGTCAATTCAAATTGATTTTTCATTTGCAAGAAAAAATACATTCAGATAACTTGTCAAAAGTAACAAAAATAACTAGTACTATATTCCAATAATACAGGTTGAATTTCTGGTAATCTAATGACAAATTATATATATATATACTAATAATAAATACACATTTTGTTCCTCAACATTAGCACAACCTGAGGCAAGAATGGCAGCTACTGTCTCATAAAAGTGTATGTATCAGC
Source organism: Acanthosepion pharaonis (assembly GCA_903632075.3). Classification (NCBI taxonomy): domain Eukaryota; kingdom Metazoa; phylum Mollusca; class Cephalopoda; order Sepiida; family Sepiidae; genus Acanthosepion; species Acanthosepion pharaonis. The sequence continues at coordinate 560,239 of CAHIKZ030001075.1, forward strand.
AAGTAAGGTGCATCAGGATAGCAAAGGTTGCCTTCCAAAAGCTAAACAAAGTATTATGAAACAGAAAAAATTTGTTACAAACACTTCCATTACATAACATCAGTCCTCCTATATGGCAGTGAATGCTGGACAATCTCCTCACAGATGAAAAAGAAACTTGAAGCAACAAAAATGTGATTCTATAGAAGGATGCTGAGAATACCATGGATCAAACATCTGAGCAATGATGAAGTTTTAGAAAAAAATGGAAACAAAAAGGCCAGGAAGAGATAGTTTAAATTTCTAGGACACATAATGAAGAAAGAGGGGTTGGAAAATTTGATACTCACATGTCAGATTGAAGGCAAGAGGACCAGAGGAAAACAACACATAACCTACCTAGTAAGTTTGAGTAAATGGATGGTGGAACATAGTTTAGGAAAGATGGCAAGGAAAAAAAATTATCAAATGCTACAAAGGACAGTAAATTGTGGAGAGCAATGATTGCCAATATCCTGAAGGGATAGAAGAAAAAATACCATATTTATGAGCAGGAAAACTGAGTCAAATCATTATGGCCTGAAACCTAGGTCTGGGCATTTCCAAAGTGGCATGACTTGTGGGGTGCTCACATTCAGTAGTTGTAATTATCCTTGATTAAAGATGGGAAAAAATCACCAACTACCAATACAGCATCAAGTGACTAAGACTTATTGATGCAATAAGTGAATAGAAGCTCCAAGTATAAGCCAATAGAAAAAAAACATTTTTTTCCTCTTCTCCACCAATAGGAATATATAAGTTCACTTATCCTCTGGTTTACAATCCTCCCCATCTTTTGGAGTAGAGGTTTATCCCTTGCTTCCTGTTTAGTATTGGGTTTCTGGCACCTTCTACAGTCTGCTTCAGCCCTGTATTCCTAATGTCTATGCCTGGACTCTGAATTTTGATTTTATAATTTTTTTCTTTCCTTCACCAATAGGAGTAGATATGTTTGCCTATTGTATGTTTTTTGAACAGGAGTAGAGGTTTATCCCTTGTTTCCTGTTAAGACTGGGTTTCCAGTTTCTTCTAAAGCCTGCTTGTTCTTTCCTATGCTACTATAATTACACATAGTAACCCTCTACCTTGAATGACTCTTGGACCTTGTATTAGGTGAACATTAGTAAAAGATAGTTGCAGCTTTAATCAAGGTGAAGGAACAAGTATATCACAGCACATGGTACATTGATACTTGTTACATATGGTGCTACGTAATGGTCAGCTAGAGTACTCGGAATGAGCAATCTCCATGGTTAAAAGTGTCTTCAATGAGCATATGTGGGAAATGTAGGTTGTGTCAATGAGAAAAGGTCACCTGAATCTCACTTTCTTCTGAATAAGGTAGACAGAAGGATGCATATATGCCATTATTCAGTGGAAATAATGGCACCAAGATGCACTTAAGGAAAACAATAAGCAGGTGGCGATAGCTTGAGCAACATTCTACTTGGAAACATTGCAGCCTATCATTGATGTCGACAGCATGTTGTCACACCTAGTTCAACATCACAGATGACCAGGTACACCTCTTTATATCATCAGTCTTCTGTGATGGTAATAGCATTGTTCTGCTAGATAACGCACCGAACCACATTCCATGAGCTGTATAGAAATGGTTTCAGAAACAAAAAGATTTCAATGTGCTGCTCTGTCTGCCAAATTCCAGAGATTCCATTGTGCACTTATGGATTGTTCTGGGCCAACAATTTAATCCTGGAGAATTACTATGACATAACTTGTGGCAGTTTAAAGACCTCCAGGTTACTATACTGGTCTTGAAGAGTCCATGTCTGTTTTGTGAGCATATGATGGACCAACGCCTTATTTAGCAGGAGATCGGAGGTCATACTATTTGGTCCTATCAGTGCATACACTCAACACTGAATAGTAAAGTAGGTATCTGTTTATTTTGCAAGATAAAGGTAGGGAACTGTTTGATCAAAATTCAGTCCTTTTGTGGTGAGACTATAATGACCTCTGGCATAAGCCTGGGTGATGTTATATGGAGGCCATGTACTGCCCAGACTACATGACCCCCCACCCTCTCAACTGTATCAACAAGATCCAAGGGAATACAGAACATTACATCTGGGGACAGATTGGCTGCAGGGGTTGCCAGAAAGTTTTCAGTATTAGCAAGCTAACCACATTCATAGTTCCACTCTGGGTCTTCTGTGTGGATTTACTTCCATAGCCTTTCTTATGTTTAGATATGACTGCAAAACAGTTGAGGTTTAAATTCAGGATTTTCCTCCCTTTAGATGGACTGCCTTCCTGGGCTGTTGAGCTCCATCTACCTGAAGCAGCTGGTTATGAGAGATCAGCTGTCCGACTTCACCTATTCCCCAACAACACTGAGTACAACCAAATAAATTTGAGTATTTTAAGTAGTAAAATGACTTCCTCAATTAAAAGAAAAAAAAATTAAAAATAATTTTCTTTTCTTACTTGAGTGATTTCAAAAGATTTGTTAAATGTCCAAGACATGGAAAACATTGACAGTTTAAAGTTGACAGATGAACACATCAGTTAATATGTTCAAACTCCCTGAACTTTGGGGTGGCACCTCATATATGTATATAAAATACAAAAGACTTCCAAAGTACATCAAATAAAAAAATTATTTATGGTAGGTTTTAAAGATTCAATTACCAAATTTTCAATTTTAATTTTTACCATTTCCATAATTCCCAACTACTGAAGATCCAACAGAAATATAGACAAAAACAGAAATAGAAATAAGATCTCAGAAATATAGACAGAAACAGTTACCTTTTTAACAAAATTTCACACAATTCATCATTTTAAAATGTCAACATAAAATTACTAGTCTCAAAATTACAGCCTTTTCGGAATGACTTAAAAATCCTTTTATTCATTTTAAATAACAAGAATAAGAATGTTAGCATTTTTTTAATTGACATTTTTTAAGTTTATATTTTATTTTGTAAACTTATGTTGGAATGGCACCATTCTATAAATATTAGGTGAATTAGATAAATTATGACACAAGGCCACATTTATAGAGTACTCAGGAATGGCCTCACTATCAATGATTTTCACACTATCACTATTACATTCTTTATAAGGTGAGAAAATGTTTTTACATTGAGCCATAAATAGAAAATTATGTTGTATTTGAAAGCTTGCCATTACTAAATTTTGAACTTTCTTCTTATTGATAATTCAAATTATCCAGCTTATTTAAATAAATAAAATACTATGTTACTAGTTTACATATTAAAGGATGATTTTATTATAAACAATTTTTCCTTTTGTCATTTTTAAAAACCTACGTGCAAGCCCATAAGATGGGTAAAAACAGACTGATTCCTATTTTTCGATTTCAGTGAACTTAGCTATTATAAAAGATAGAATAAAAATGAATATAAATGCCAAGTGAATATAGGTTTTTCTCTTTTACAGATCTATCAGCTTAGAGGTACAAGAGTTTATTGAAAGTACTTTCTGTTCAACATGAACTTGCCTATAAGAAAAAAATTGATCTAAAAATAGGAGTAAGGACCTTTTTCTGAAACTATAAATCTGCAATACATATTGTTAGTAATATAGATTTTATAAGCAAAAAATAGACATCAGAATCAATATTTTATTGAACTTATATCAATACCAATAGAGAAAATAAGAAATGTTTTACTTATTATTTTCAATCTGACTAATGTCCTCATGTTTATTATAAAAACATTTTGATCATCGTGTCCTCTGATCTCTGTCAAGTGTTTATCAATCCAAGTAATAAATACTATACATTTGTCATTTTTTTAATGTCTTATGAAAACTGTTGTATCCTTAAAGAAGGTTACAAACACACAAAGGTAGTACACAAATGAAAGGAATAGCAACACAGGCATAGATGAAAGAAAGAGAGTTTTATTGTAAAAGAGAATACACTACTCAAAGACAGGGAATCGGTTAGCAAGCTAGTAATTCCCAAAGCAAGTCTGCCAGGTATATCCTGTGCTTACTGTATATATCTACTGATATAGTCAGTCTACATATGTGATAAGGAGTGTGGGGTATTCCATTAAAACAAAAACAGTTCTAATTTTGGCAAAAGTTTGTTTCTGGTTTCCTCATCTCTATGCTATCTTGAGCATTTGTCATTTTTTGCAGTGCCTTATGAAAACAGTTCTGCTAATTTGGGCAAAAGTTTGTTTCTGGTTTCCTCATCTCTATGCTATCTTGTGCATTTGTCATTTTTTGCAGTGCCTTATGAAAACAGTTCTGCTAATTTGGGCAAAAGTTTGTTTCTGGTTTCCTCATCTCTATGCTATCTTGTGCATTTGTCATTTTTTGCAGTGCCTTATGAAAACAGTTCTGCTAATTTGGGCAAAAGTTTTTCTGGTTTCCACACCTCTGTTATCCTGTGCATTTGGCTTTCTGTATTTTTCTCTCAATTGTTAGTGAAGAAATGTCCATTAAGATGCAGATTATGGTTGCTCCACAGTCTGCATCTTGAAGGAAGTTTCTGTATCAGTGTCTTTAAAGCAATGTTCTGCATCAATGACTGACTTGTAAAAAATGCCAAATGCAAAAAAATACTGGGAACTATAGTGACCAAAAAGACTTAGTAATATTAGCAGAACTCTTTCATATGACACTGAAAAGAAAACACAAATATATGGTAATTTATTACCCAGATTGACAAACATCTGAAGAAGGACAGAAATCACAATAGCTGAAATGTCATTCATTAATTTGATTTTACAGTTTATCAACCTTTTGTCAGTTATTTAAAGCTGAAACATATATTTTGGATTGTAAGAATGATTCTATTTTTGTAAGTGAATATTGCATTTTGGAGATAATGATTTTTTTCAGATACAAGCCCTGCTATTTAACCCATAGCTGGGGTAAGAAGAGATGGATTCATACCTTCCCTGAGCGTATTTGTGTATAAGTGAATGCAACAAACTCAACTAGAATTCAAATTTGGCTCTCCAATTTCTCATTTTGAGCCACTATCCATTATACCACCTGAACATCCTGGCTAAAATGTCATGATAATAAAAAGCAAAGACAAATCTATTAGTCCAACTGAAAATAATAACAATAACTCCTCATCCCAGAAATTCTGACAGACAAAAGGATTGTTTTATCAAATGTATACAAGAAAGAAATGATGACCAAATTATTTTATAAACAGAAGCAGAAAATTTAACAAAAGAAGATTGCTCTAAAATTTATGCAGTTTAATTTTGTTTTATTTTGCCTCTGTACCTTTGCACAACTAAAATTTAGCTAATTTTTCAGATATATTCAAGTTAATGGTGGTATTTTTACTAGAAACTAGATTTTGTTTTCTTTTACATTTCTTTCTTAAATATTTTTTAACATCTCAATTTTATGTTGAAATATTTTATAAATAAATCTGATTTTCTATTTTGTTAAAACAAAAGAATTTTTTAATACAATATCAAACAGGTTTCCTTTTATATCTTTTCGATTAAAATTATTTACACCATGTTTAATTAATGCTAACATAATAATACTTACACAGGTTAGCATAGAAGGAATAAGGCTAGATGTTAGAGAGAGAGAAGATTGTGTTACACTAATCTTTTCAAGTAGAGATGGTCTGTATACCTGCCTAGAAATTCAATATTCAGAAACCTGGTTATTGTGGGAAATACATAACTATCTCAGCCATAAGGCAGACTCAAGCTTATTAACTATTTACACTACTTATATTGGTCAAACTTTTGTCCTCATCTTTATTGTCATATTCACATTTTGGCCATTGTACACTCTGGGCTTCTTCAGGCGATGTACATTGGAATTTCAAACAGAACCTTTTATTTAGTCCACAGGGGTAGATTGTTCTAATTCTATGTGTCATGCCTTTTCTGGATATCTCAGTTTTAGTTAATTCCCTTTATTGACTCAACTTTCCAAGTTTTTGTTCCCTCTTCTGTGACCAGGTATTGAACTCACAACTCTTTTGGTCAAGTCACTTTACTTCAACAAATGCTTTTATCCACTGGATCATGGTTCAAAATTCCAACGTATATCTACTGAAGAAGACCAGAGTGTAAAACGGCCGAAACGTTATGAATATAGCAATAAAGATGAGGACAACTGTCCAAACCATGTAAATAGTGTAACTAGTTAGAATATGTCATCTCAGAAATATAGACAGATCATACTTATTAGTTTTAGCTGAGAGTCAAGTAATGCATAAAACAATTTGGAAGAGTGCGAACAAAGGGTGCCAAATAAAGATCCTTTTTTCATTTTGTTGCAGATATATACAAATGTTTTTCATGTCCTAATTCAGGAAATAATTTTTCTATTCTTCTTCTATGTGTCATGTCCCTTCAGGACATAGGCGACCATGACTCTCCACAACTTCAGTTCCCTTGTGGCCCTTAGCAGTTTTTCTCACTTTGCTAAATCCCCAACCCCAGTCTACTATCCATTCACACAAGCTTATCATGTAAGTGGCTTGATGCTTTCCCTTATCTCCCTTGCCTTCAATATCCCCTGTAAGGCTTAAGTTTTCCAAGCCCTCCTTCCTCATTATGTGTCTAAGTAATTTCAGCTGTTTTTTCCTGATTCTGAGAATAAGTGTTCTTTCTGTTATCATTATCCCAATTATCTTAGAAATACAACAAAAATAGAAACAAAAAAACATTTGAAAATGTTGTGTGGAGCAGCAGCAGCCATCATATTAAATATTTTTTCCAACATCTGATAAATTTTAACATTTTTTTTATTTACACTTTTTAATATTAAATTTGCTAATTTTAATTTAAAAGAAATTTTTAAAGTCAAAATCAAAGAGTGGAAAAAAAATTTTGAAATCTTAAAGCATGTGTGTGCCTAGATAAGGGTTGAGAATTAATTAGATTACAATTTCTAATATGTTTAACTGAATAAGATTCATGCAAAATTTTCTAATTACAAAAACCTCCAAATTGTAATCTTGCATAAATTCTCTGAAGGTTACAGTTCTTGAGTTTAGCAGACTGTATAATCATTCTCAGGATTCATGAATTGTTGGAATTATTTAGAAAGGTTTTTATGTATTTTAAATAAAAAATGTTAGAATTATTTTTTTTAATTGAAAGAATCAAGACAAGGCCTTTTTTTTAAAGTTTCTACTCTAGTAAAAGTTATTTTGTGAACTACAGTTAAATTTTTTTTTAACAATGATGTTCACCTTCTACACGGCCTGAGAGCCATTCAAGGTATAAGGTTACAGAGTAAGCAGCACAGATTATGCAAACATGTGGGGAAGATAATGATTAACCCTAGACTTGAACGGGTTAAGATTGTATGATCAGGGAAGTATCTTTTTGGGGTCAGTTCTGCAAAGCAGCAGTTCGTGGAAAGAAGCTGCTTGTGTGGAAATTACTAGGTGAATTAGATAAGTTTTTGTACAAGGCCACATTTATACAGTACGCAATGAGGAATGGCCTCACTATCAATGATTTTCACACTACTATCACTTTTATTAAATTCTCTATAAGGTCAGAAAATGTTTTTACATTGAGCCATAAATAGAAAATTACGTTGTATTTGAAAGCTTGCCATTACTAAATTTTGAACTTTCTTCTTATTGATAATTCAAATTATCCAGCTTATTTAAATAAATAAAATACTATGTTACTAGTTTACATATTAAAGGATGATTTTATTATAAACAATTTTTCCTTTTGTCATTTTAAAACCTACGCAAGCCCATAAGATGGGTAAAAACAGACTGATTCCTATTTTCGATTTCAGTGAACTTAGCTATTATAAAAGATAGAATAAAAAATGAATATAAATGCCAAGTGAATATAGGTTTTTCTCTTTTACAGATCTATCAGCTTAGAGGTACAAGAGTTTATTGAAAGTACTTTCTGTTCAACATGAACTTGCCTATAAGAAAAAAATTGATCTAAAAATAGGAGTAAGGACCTTTTTCTGAAACTATAAATCTGCAATACCTATTGTTAGTAATATAGATTTTATAAGCAAAAAATAGACATCAGAATCAATATTTTATTGAACTTATATCAATACCAATAGAGAAAATAAGAAATGTTTTACTTATTATTTTCAATCTGACTAATGTCCTCATGTTTTTTATTATCACAACATTTTGATCATCGTGTCCTCTGATCTCTGTCAAGTGTTTATCAATCCAAGTAATAAATACTATACATTTGTCATTTTTTTAATGTCTTATGAAAACTGTTGTATCTTTAAAGAAGGTTACAAACACACAAAGGTAGTACTCAAATGAAAGGAATAGCAACACAGGCATAGATGAAAGAAAGAGAGTTTTATTGTAAAAGAGAATACACTACTCAAAGACAGGGAATCGGTTAGCAAGCTAGTAATTCCCAAAGCAAATCTGCCAGGTATATCCTGTGCTTACTGTATATATAGAAATAAAGACCTTTTTCTGGAACCATAAATCTGCAATACCTATTAGTAGTAATATAGATTTATAAAGCAAAAAATAGACAAATAAAGTAACCAAAACATTGCAAAATTTCAAAGTCACACTCAGCTTTCAAAAGCAGCACAATCTAGTAACTTTGAGGTAATTAAGGAATTATTCATTGAGAAAAGTAATGGTAATATTAACTGATCAGTCAGCACTACTTTTGATTGAAATTTCTAAAATTTATCCATTAAAAAAGTTTTTCTGGAAAATAGGTTACTCAAGTCCACTGTTATCAGTCTTTCCATTATTTATATGGGGGTTTCCTCCCTAACCTTTTGTTTGAAGTAGTGTGGAATGCCAATATCTTGATTATTTTCTTTTTGAGTTACATGTGCTGTCCATTTTAGTTGTTGCTGATGCAGTAGAAAGTCCTCAGGTAATATGGTTTTTATTATTTGGTATAATTCTTTGTGATTCCGTAACACCAGTCGATGAGTTACAAAGAAGGATTTTCCTTGATAAGACATACAGGCTTCATTTGCTGGAAGTCAATTTTAATCCTTGATTTGAGAAAGCGGTTGGATACAAGAATTTATTTATCAAATATGCAAACATGAAAAGAACTGATTTTATCAGAAAGCTATAATGAGAAAATTATCCAACTATATTATACATGAGCATTAGTCATATTCAATATAACATGCTTAAAAGATTATTTACAACCAAAATATACAGGGATAGATGCCAGTATATAGACATACACCAACATTATTTTCGTATTTGTAAACTTAGAGGATAAACTGTTTACTGCTATTTAATAAATGAACTTGGCAAACATGGCTACCTCTGGCTGGATATAATCATGTCTGTTCTAGGAGTTATTCTACCTGAATATTCTGTCAGGCTCTGGATGACTCAGCTGTACCAATCACCAGACAACCAATGAATTTCAAATTATCCAAAATAAAATTCCATGATGCTTAAGTGTACAAGCATCACCGGCTTTTCTCCTTTAGCCATTTGGTCAATGTCTGAAACTGACCTGCTGAAGAGTGGTTGCAAAAAGTTCAAATCCTTAGCATTCAAATCACTGGAACACATCTCTATGCAATGCTTGATGCTGGTGATCAGAAGACACAGTAAAGGTTATTCAAATCTCTATTAAAATATGGCACCCATTAATTACCAATTCTTGCAGATTAGAAAAAAAAATCCTCAAAATTTGTATTTTATATTTATTCATTTTTCTCAGTTGCAATTCTGCATTTAAAACAGGATTTTTTTTTTCAGTTTTTGTAATATAGTTTCTAGGATAGTACCATATATAGATGCATTAACATATTCCTCTATGTGTGTGCCTACACACACTATACAGTGTGCACCTGATATTTGAGAACACCTTTCTTTTTCTTCTATGTGCCATGTTCATCCAGGATGAGGGCAATCATGGCTCTCCACAACTTCCTATCCTTTGTACCTCTTAGCAATGTTTATCTTTTTACTCTCCCTCCTATTCCCTGTTCTTCCATCCATTTACACAAGCACATTAGGTAGGTTATTTGCTGTTTCTCTCTGTCCCTCTTGCCTTCAATATGTCCTGTGAATGTTAAATTTTCCAAGCCTTCTTTCCACATTATGTGTCATACATATTTTAACTGTCTCTTTCTGATTCTAAGTATAAGTATTATTTTTGTTTCCATACCAGGCTATAAATGTAAGATGACCTAAAATATTACTATGCAGTATGCACCAAATTTTGATGTCATTTCCCTTCAGATGTATCAAGGGCTTTAAAATAACTGCTTCTAATTTGATACAGGAAATGAAAAGGCACTAACCATCAACCACAGTGACTTGATGATAGTCAGTTTCTTGAAATCATCCAGGATCTTCATGTTCAAGGTCAAAAATAAGCTGAATGCTTCTGGCAGAGGCATGCCATCTATGATCAAAACATTCTAAGTAATCAGATGTCATAAGGAAGACTGAGTTCATCCTGGAGTCAATTTATCCATGACTCCAACAAGTCATTGAAGGCTATCACCATGGAGCTCAAGGTGGTAGAATGCATTATCAGACATATGGTGCATGCAGATATCAGGTACAAGTCCTATATGATAAGAAAAGAGAAGTTCATGTCTGATAAGACTTTGATGCACCTTATGATCTAATTGAAACACTTGCTTAATAAATTCAAGAATCCAAAAGGGCCTAACATGCTCTGGATCTCCACTAATAAGAACTTTGACTAGAACCATATTGTGAACAGGAGGAATCACAACACAGAATACATTCACTGTTATAAAGTTAATATGATAGCTTAAGTTTAAAACAAAACAAATTACAAAATCCAGATAGAAAATATAGGTCCAATGTCAAAAATCCCAATGCACATAAAACTGCTAGAAATAAACAGCATCATCCAACAGTCACGCTCTAATTGTATTAAAAAAAAGTAGCATCACACATGTGTAGAGGGGCAATTGCAAATTGATGCTCCTCACAGCGACACGTGACATTGGCCATATTGTATTTACATATCAAACAGGTACATATCTGCTTTGCCTGGCATGGTAAGTATTTTCTCACTACATAGATACTGAATGCTAGATTAAGAAAGTGGCTATACATGTTCCAACAGAACTACTTGCTTCCACATGATCCAAGAGTGGCTAACCAAGTCTTTTATAATTGTGTCACCCCAAACATGTAACCTCCTAGTTCTGCTATTTTAAATCCACCTATTACATCTGGGAGTGAACAACAACTAGTAACAATAAACTGAATTCATTAAAGGTTGCCATCATAGTTGTAATTACCAACATGAACAATAACCACTTGAGCATGCAGTCCCTTCCAACATCACAATATAGCTGTCCTCAAGGTTAAGGGTAATTTAAGGGCATTTTTCTTTTTTCTAATTTGTACTTATGTACAAATGTTTTGAAAATATACCGTTTTTTTTTTTATTGAATATCTTTATTTTCCTTTATATTATAATTTGTTTTCATTTACCTGATGTACGCTCTCATAAATATAATTTTGGCAGCAGTTTTTCCTTCAAACAGATTTTATTGAAGACGAGATACAAGGATTGCCTTAACACTCTTTTTTAGAGATTTTCTCTTGTTTTTATACAATATAACAAATGTTTGGTTCCAGTTTGTATAAAAACTGTCCATTTATGTATGTTCAAGTGCTTTCAAGCATCAGGAATTTTGTTATGGCTTTGAAATTCAAAAGATTTGTCTTTCCATCATGGTATTTGATGTTTAGAACATTTAAATTATGTTTTGAATGTAATAACCTCATTTGCAGGGGTAAGAAGCTTACACAATATATAAAGCCATTTGTAGTATTATACAGACTGAGCCTGTGTATCTATTAATTATTGAATATATGTAATACAGTAGTTTCAAAGCTGAAATATTTTATATTATTTTTTGAGGGGTGGTGTATGAGTAAAGCTTCAGGCATTTGTAGTCATTTTTGCATCTAAGTTTACATTATCAAATTGGACTTAAGTTCAAATATTATTGTATCTTAAAAATTACTCCTAATGGATGAAATAGTTTCTTCTCAAAGAAACAACCAGTGTTAACTATTTTTTAAATAAGGCTTTATTTTACTTTTTATAATGTAACCTCAAATGCAACGCTATCTCAAAAAATATTTGCATGTTCATTTAGTTCATATATATCCATTGGCAGTAACTAGAATGAATATTATATCACCTAAGTGCAAATGGCCTTTCTTTAGAAGTTCTTCTTGCAATGTTATGACTTTTGATACCTTTAAATTAGGAGAAGGGTGGTTTTCTTTATTTTTGTTTTACAACTT
>CAHIKZ030001075.1:577500-620628 GCA_903632075.3 Acanthosepion pharaonis
TGTGGCCCAATTTAGCTTCCTGTATTTTATACAGGTTCTTTACATATCTTCTTTTTCTTATTCTTTTTCACTCAGTAACCCCTTGTGTCTTAGTGGCTCTATTGCCTTGCTTGGAATGAAATGATTAAAGACATTTTTTTTTAGGCAGATTATCTTTTTGATACTTAAAATCCTATATCACCCACCAAAATTTCTAATTGCTCACCATTTTGTTCAGTTGCTCATCTCTCACCCAACAATTGAAATCTTCTACTGGTGGGCAAAATCACCCAGGTTGCAAAATCCTGATCTAATATTTTTTCATCAGCTTAAAATTAAAAACTAGTTCAAAATTATTAATCTTTCTCTTTGGTGTTAATAAAGGAAAATATAAAATTAGATATTAAAATCTTACAACTCTATCTCTCTGTAAGCAGAGAGAACAGACTGGTGACATTTCCTGTAAATTCTGTCTGCGAAGGTGATACTCAGTGATAGGGCTACTAAAACACTTGTGAGTTAATATAAGTAATGAAGTGGTTTGGGCAAGTGTATAGCTTTAGGCCGTTTCAACAAAGAAGGCCAGTGCTAATGAGACCACAACAAACAACTTACTGACACAAAATATACTGACATGTTGCTTCATATGATAAAAAAAGCATCTGTACTCCTATTCAATTCATATTATCTGAATGAGAGAGACAAGAAATGGAGAGAGAAATGTAGCTCTGTTAGATTCTGTGGTTAGCAAGATCCATAAACATCATGAACACATGATACAGTTTAACAGCTTTCTACTATTATTGGTTGTTCTGAGCAGAGGCAAATAGATTGTAGGATTTTTTTTTCCTTTTGGTTTTGTGGTGAGTGTGAAGTCAGAACTGGCTGTGCTGAGAGGTTAGAGGTTGGCAAGATCAATCATTAAATTTGTCCCCAATATTATGGTAATTATACAAATTTAAATATTAATGAAAGGAAGAAAGAAGGCAGGATTAAATACAAATTTTAAAAATTATTTCAGAGATGAAAACAAGAAAAGGAGGAAAGTGATAAAAAAATGTGAAAAAAAGAAGTGGGGGGAATAAAAGAATAATTTAGAATAATTCTAAAAAAAATATAAAGTTAAAAAATACCATTGGAAAGAAAATAGAAGAAAATAGTAAAACAAAATAAAATGAGAGATGAGCAACTGAACAAAAACGGTAAGCAATTAGAAATTTTGGTGGGTGATATAGGATTTTGAGTATCAAAAAGATAAACTGCCTAAAAAAAAATATATATATTAAAAGACATATGAAGAATAAAGAAAGTCGGGAAACAGAAAGAATGAAGAAATTAATGCAATAAAAATGGAGAATAATAGAAAAAGATAAATAAATGTGGAGCATTAAAAGAAACAAAAAATAAAGAAGAAAAATAGGCAAAAGCCTAAATAATACAGAAAATAATTTAAGTTAGAATAAAATTACTTCCGTGTTTTTTATAAATAATATAAAACAAACTAGACATTTTATATATATAATATTAATGGTCAATATATATATATATATATATATATATATATATATATATATATATATATATATATTTCCAAGAAGATAAAATTCAGGTAAAGCTCAATGTATAGTGCAGAGCAAGAATATAATATAAAAGCCTCAAAAACTAATATTCCACGGTTATAATTTATTACATTGGAATCGTAATCACGATTCAATTCATCAGACCTTTTTGGTGATCACACTGTAGCAACAGAATTAAACACAATTTTATAATGAATTTTTGGCTGCTTTTATAAATATTTCCAATACTGAAATAAACCAATTAAATTTGAATAATTTTATTTTTACATTGCTCTCTGGAGAAAAATGATAATAAACAGAAAGATAATGCAATAAGAAGAAAAAGATAAAAGAGAAGTTGAAGAAAAAGATATAAAGAGTATTAGAAAAAAGAAAGAAAGAAATTAAAATATATAAGAAGAATAAAGGGTAAGAAAAAATTGTTAAAAAATTTAAGAAACAAAGACTATATATATATTATAAACTGTTATATTGGAAAACGCAAGTTACCATGACAAAAATGCATATTTGTTTCAACATCTAAAGATGTCTCATCAGGTGGTTAACCATTGTTAACCACCTGACAAGATATCTTTAGATGTCAAAACAAATATGCATTTTTGTTGTGGTAACTTGCATGTTCCAATGTAACTGTTTATAATCAATATTTTTTGCTCTACTCTTGTATTGTGCCCTTTTTTAAATTAATGTTATTTGAATTTATATTCTTTTCACTCTTTTACATTTGGATTATATATATATATATATATATATATATATATATATATATATATATACAAAAAAGGTTCATCTACAAAACTCTGGAATCAGGAAGCTGAATATAACATCAATATCAATCAGCTAGGTGACAAATTTTATATTTGTATTAATCTTATACTGAGAGAGTGCGATGGGTAAATTGTCAACATTTATATTTTTCATTTTGTGCATGCATATTGTTTGTTTTTTGCCAACTGCACAGTATAGTAGGGTCAGTTGGGCACCATTTGTGAGAAAAAGAGCACCATGATGCAATTCACTTCACCAGAAATTTGGAAACGGCATGCTGTACTGCTTGACATTCAATACAAACATTTCAGAGTGTTTGGATGTCCAGCTGAGGACAGTGCAGAGAATTCGGAAAGAGTTGGATGAGCCTAATGGTAATTACAAAGATACGGCAGCTCAGAAAACTCACTCTGGTATGAAAAGAACTCCCAAATTTCTTGGTGAGGGCTTCAGACTCAACAATGAGGCCTACATCAAATGCCTTGAGTTGGTAGTGCTGTCTTAGCTCAAAAGAGTGGCTGCTGGAAGACCCTATGTCTGGCAAGAGGACTTTGCATTATACTACATAAGCAGGAGAACCCAGTTGTAACCTCATTGGTTATTATGTGTGGGGTGCAGTTGAATAAGACCAACAAAACTCCTTGTAACCCCAAAGTTGAACTGAACACAAGGATTATAAAGCAACATTTATTTTTTTTCCAATCTTTTGTTTAAGACTGAAAAATAGATAAATAAAATTGTCAAAATAGAAGTAAAACCATGTTTATATATAAATATATCTCTTATAAATTGTCTTGTAATTTAGATTTCTTCTCAGGAAAATGATTACAGCACAACACCAAAATAGACTGTTGTGTTACCAAGGAAAAAAGGAAGCAGGAAAAAAAGGAAGCAGAGAAAAAAGCTTTGCTCCAAGACAGTCTCAGGTTTTATCTATATAGGTTATCATGATAAGTCAACACTGTACCATCTGTATAGTGCAACTTTTACATAAAGCATGACTTGATTGCTTGTTGTATAATTTAAACTGCAAATATAAAATGAAAATAATGTCTCTCACACTCTAATATTAGCATTAAACTCAAAATTTAAAACAAAGAACTGTTTCATCATGACACTGATGTATATATCAATGAATGCACACCTAGAATTAGAGTATGGAACTGAAAATTTCAAACTTAGAGGTTATGTTAAGAACATTAACATACAAAATATTAAAAGTAATGTCAAAGTAATTTATTTTATTTGCACAATAATGTAATCAAAACTCTAGGGCCCTTGGTCTTTCACTGACCAGACAAACTAACCAACATTGAGAAAGACCCAGTGTACATTCACAGGGGAACAAAAGGTGAAATAATGCCACAGGAAATAAAAACACAAATCCTGTTTCCGATAAAATTATGTTATTCCGTTATGGATTCATCAAGTAGGTGACACTTGAGGCAACTTTGCTACTACTTCTGTCTTCTCCTGCAATAGACTAATGAACCTGATCTTCCATTTGGCCAATGAGAATACTGACACTCTCTTACAACTCGTCTGCTAATTTCTACATCAGAATACACAGCTAGCAACTCCCAAATATAACTCTACCTATATAAGCCTATAATCGGAACTTCCTAACTTCCAGCTAAATGGCATCTGATCTTAAAAGTTTTCATTTATTTATTTATTTAGTCATGTCCCTTCAGCCAGTGAATTGTTGCTTTGTAACCATCATTTCTGGATTTTACAGTCTATACAGTCATAAAACCCAGCCTAGATAAAATCATTCCCTGTCTACATAATGGGTGTTCTAAGCCGTAGTTGAGTTCCATTGTGTTAAAATAATACAACATTCAATTATAATCTTAGAATAGAAATAGAACACAGGAAAAATCTGTACAGAATATCCCAAAATATTTTTCTACATTTACCTTCTTCCATATCAGATATTTTTTATACTTAACTCATTCTAGATTGAATTTATTTCTAAATTTTACTAGTTTTAAAGTAACTCAAATTTAAATTCTTTTTGTGAGCTATCTACCAAGACTACAGGCTAGCTCTTTTTACTATTGTCCAGGAACTGAAACAAAAAACAACTTTAACTGTCATGAAAAACTTTTATATCATCCTAAAATGAAAATGTTTATTTTTAATTTTGTTACCATTTAATTGGTAGTAGTATAATAAAAGCATCATTAAAATGTTTACAAAATAAATATTTATTTTGATCAATTCAATCTTTAAACTATAGTTCCCATGTCTGGCAATCACTACTTAGCCATTACTTCCATTGGGTCATATTGCTGAACAGGAGGGCTATGAATAGAGATTTGCAGGAGGTAGGTGAACACTTTAATTTAGTTTATGATAAGCAGAAAACATAACACATGAATGCCTTTTGTTAATGGTTCATTTAAAATTTTTAAACAAAGATTGACAGAAAAAAAAAAAAAAATTAGTTTTTAAGTTAGATCCTAATGTCTGACTTGTAAAATTTAAAAATCAATTCAGCTTTAAAGTAACTCAAATTTAGGTTTAATTTCTGAGCTATCTACACACTACTATCACTATATCCTATATAACATATATATTCTAGTAGAATTATACTCAGGATATATGTGATAGATGTACTTTTTATTCATTAATATCTGCTTTTGGTGGTTTCGATGGAAACAAAATGCAATAAAATTGCTTAAAAATACAAAGATATATTGTAAATGCATTCACTTGGTCTAGTGTCAGTGCTTTGAGAGACATCACTGAAACTAAATTCATCTATTTACCCAGCTCAAGACTCAAAGTCAAGACTGACCTGCAAGGCTTCCTGGGCATTTGTAAGTCTATATCCGGTTGTCATGGTACTGAAATTTGATCATCTATCTATGAAAAATCACAAAATAAGTAACTGATTTTGAGGTACAGCTCTGCTATTTACTGGTAGCTTTGATCCGAAAGCTACAAATGGCGGTGAAAAGAAAAAATTGATCTTCCAGAAATACTGTTTGTTGCCATTCTGAAAAAAAAAAAAAAAAAAAGAAACTGCTTCTACCCCAGTGATCACTTTTCATCTTGTCTGCCAAAAAGCTTCAGATGACTGCGAGATGTCATTGTTAAAGCAGTATATCAGAATAAAAATACGCAGTATATAAGAAAAGGATGTAAAAGTTTCATTCTATTTTACTTTTCACACAAGATGCCTTAGAGATAAGATATGTTTTCTCCCCTCGGGTGAGGTGGGGTTGTGGGTCTTTTCATCCCCAGTGAACCTCATGTTGCATTGAACACAATAGAGAATAATACACAGAATACAATGCCATAAACCTACTTAATTACACACAAGAATATCTTATAATTCTATCAAACCAACAAGAACTTTTTAGAACTCTTTTAAAATATAAGTCTTTCAGAATATGTCATAGAAACTTAAAATATGCATACTATAAGTATATCTCTATATACACACCTTTATTCAACTCTTTTGTATTTTTTTTTATCATTCCACCCCAAGCAATGTGATAAAGCCATTAAGACATAAGGAGTTACTGAGCATGAAAGAATCTGAAAAAAAAAATTATTAAGGAAAGAGGACAATAAAAGAACAAGAATTAAAGGAGACAGAAGATGATGATTGACAATAAAGTTAAAATCTCATTCTCTCTCATTCTTTTCACACAGGATGTCTTAGAGACAAGAAATATCTTCTTCCTCTCCGGGGGCACCTTTTGCTCACCAGTGAACATTTAATTTAATTTGTTCAGGCAATAAAATATGTTGTTAATTGTATGTAATTGTTTTTATACTTATTCTTACTCCCTTGTTTGAGGAAACCTCAAGGCATCCACTATCTTATTAAATATACCTCAGCAATGGCAAGTAAATGTATACACTGGTAACACCCAATATTTCACACTTGAGAAGCTGAAACAAGCAATCATGGATGCATAGAAGAAAACTTCTCAATTTAGCTTTTTAAGTCGATAAACTCAAGAACAGATTGTACCATTCAGGTTTTAAAGACAAAATGTACAGCCATAAAGTATTAATGTTTTCCTAAATTATATTGAGTTCATAAAAACCATTGACTTTTCTTCAGTTTTTATAATCACTAGACATCAATTTTGTTTTTCATTTTTTTTTTTTGATTCTAAAAAAAAAAAAAAAAAAAAAAAAAAAAAACAACACACACACACACACACACACACACACACAACAGCACTCACCTAAAATGAAGAATCATTATAGCCATGTTTTTTGTTGAGGCAGAACTGGGATTAGGCAAGGTGGGTCCTGCTTGACAGAGGATCTCGGTTTACCTCTCCACATATGCCTGTCAACATACTAAGACTTGTCATAATGATTTGAGGCATGATTTTACAAGGCTGAATTTTATGGTAGACACCATCTCAAGGAAAGTTGCCATTCAAGGCTTAAGACCCTATCCTACCTTAAGTATAAAAATTTAAATTTAAAAGAATGCAGAAAATACTTTAAAATAATTTAAAAACACTTTATAAAAAAACCTGGACTTACTTTTAAACAAATTCCAATAAAAACTTAGGAAATTTATGTTGTTTTTATAATTTCTGGATAGAGTGTATAACAAAATATAAGGATAGGCACATGAAGCTATATACATATAGTTCCGAAACTGATTTTTGGTCAGAGGCTAGTGATCTAATTGAGGTAGTAGTAGAAAATATGGATATACTCTAATATATGAAGGTATAAATATTTGTACTAAACTAATTTTTGGTCAGGGGCCAGTGATTTTCTAATTGAAGTAGTGGTAGAAAAATAGAACACAACTGTTTTGTAGCTGAGTGTTGTAACTTTATTCAGGCATGGTATGAAACAAGAAAGAGGGCTCAAAAGTGGGACATGGTTTCTTTATTTCAAATCATCTGGGTCAAACAGAGACAAGTTTTTTTTTTGTTTCAAATCTGACTACTTTTCAAAGTGCACATTCATGCCTTCCATACCTACTTAAATTCCTGGGCCTACAAAAAGCAAAATGGAAATATCTCTGCATGAATACCAAGAGAAAAATACAATTTTTTTTTCTTTAAATATGTACTAGTCACTTTATATACACTCTCTTAGATTTTATTAAGTCAATGTTTTATCAATAAAATTGGTATTGGCATTAACCATCAAATGATGATAAAGTTTTCAGGATATATTTATTTTTATCATTTAAATATAACATGTGAATTTCAACATGTAATAGCTGTTTTTATTAGAAATATTTACAACAACTTATTTGTTAGTGTCAGATTTAATTACACAATTGAAAAATGGTTCTTTTTTTTTTTTTTTTTCACCCTGAACAAATTGATAATGCTACTGAGACATAAGGGGTTACTGAGAGTGAAAGAAAACAAGACACTAGTGAGGAGAAAGGACAATAAAAGATCAGGTTTCAGAAAGATAAAAGATAACAATTGATGTTGCATTTAAATTTTTGAAGACTATAGGTGACAAGAAAAAATATTAGAATGAAACTTATAGTTACATCTAGCTATTTCAACAGTAAAATGGAGAAATCTAGTTTCCAATCTGATAGTATGCTTAAATTCATGTTGTAAATAAGTATATATAATACAGGGTGTTCCAGAAGTCTTGGGCACATTTCAAGTCCTCATATCTGCTGAACTATGAATGGTAGTAAGATGAAACTGGTACCATTTTAAAGCTAAATTCATTAAGTTTTTTGTAATGCTAATGATTTTTTTCATATTTTTTCAGATCCAATAATGGAATTCACTCAACCAGAAAAGGCATTTTGTGTCCTTGAATTTGCAAAAACATAATCATGAACACTTGTTCAACATGCATTTCCCAGGTCTCCAGATCTCACACCCTGTGATTTCTTTTTGTGGGGGCTTGTGAAAGGACTGGTCTATGTGCCTCCCCTTCCAAAAGACATGGATGAATTGAAGGCATGAATAATGGAACCATTGAAAATGCAATGCTAGAACGCATTTGGCATGAATTGGACTATTGGCTTGATGTGTGCCATGTGAACAACAGTGTTCACATTGAACATCTTTGAACATTCCATGTAAAACTTGAGATTAAATTCTTTCAGAATATGTCAGTTGCATTTTTATACCCTTAATAGTTTTCGAGATATTCAATGTCAAAATGTGCCCGAGTCTTTTGGAACACCCTGTAGAATAGTTAGTTTTTTCTTAATTTCAGACATATAAAGACTGCCATGGGTCACAGGAAATATATAATCTCAAAAGAGTAACAAAATATTGTAAAGTTATTAAGTGAGAGGAACATAACTTTGGAAGTTGTAAAACTGTTGAACAGAGATCAAAGAACAATCAGAACAGAAATTGAAAACATTGGTAAAATAATAAGAAAAATAAGTGCATTAAGTATGCTACAAAAAGACATTTGATAAAAAATCAAAAAGAATAATAAGCAAGAAAAGTGAATTAACCATCAAGAAAATATTTGGAAAAACTTGTTTTATGAATATAAACAGAGAAACAGAATATTAAGAACATTGGTTAAGACATGAAAGCAATCAAACCTTTAAGTAAACATAACAAAGAGAAATATATAAATTAGATGAAGAAATACATCAAAGCTGATTTCTTAACAGAAGATACCTCTACAGATTTGCTTAAAAGTGAGTAGACATGATGAAAAAAATGCCCAAAGCCTAATATAAGTTTTATCATCAATATCTCCACGTTATTATTAAGGGAAAAGACAAAAGGATATTTTTATGTAAAAATTATTTTTTAATTATTTTTTTTTTAATCCTTTTAGGAACCTTTAAAATTTTGATTAAAAATCTTGTTTTTCTGGTGTCAAAGATTTGTATGTGAAATTTTAATGTCTTTTTGTGGTGAAAAACAGACTGATTTGGAAATTCTTGCAAAAGTCAAATTTTAATTGAACTTTCAGGTCTTAAATTCACAAACATTTTGAAATCTTTCTTTTTTAGAAAATTTTGGTAAAAATATTGTCTTTTTAATCACAATTATTTAATTTTATGAATTTTGAGAAATTCTTTGTTAGCATTGAATGTTTATATTAGCTATAAGGACAAGTCCTAGGAGAATTTAATTCATTAAATTTTCTTGGTCAAACAGGACCCTCAGTTATAAAAAATCTGCTCTGAATCATAAAATAAAAAATACAATAAAATAAAGACATTGTTCAATTAGAAATTATTTTAATTGGTTTTATGAATAAAATATATTATGAACACTATTGACTAAAGAAAAAAATGATTTTTCATGAATAATGAATTTTTATAAGAATTGTTTTCATTTTTAAAAAAATTTAATTAGAATAATTTATAAACTTTTAATTCTTAAAACTCTGTATTAATTTGTAGAGGTCAAGTGATATTGTTATTAACTAAAAACTATATTTACTAATCATAAATGGAAAAGCTAACTACAATCCAGCAAACTTCAGTATTTGAAAAAGAATTTTATTTTTTTTGTTTGTATAAATGTACTGATTTTTGTAAGTATGGATGCCTGTACACAACATTATCAGAAAATTAGAGTGGTAATTATAGTAAATTTAAAATTTACTGGCAATTTTCTAATATTTCATCAAGAAGTATCTTCATAAGCTAAACTATAAAGTCAAATGACGTAAAATTCAATAAAATATTAGATTACTTAGAATATTTTCCTTAATTTTTATGATTGCTGAGTAGTTAAAAAAAAATTATCTAAAAAAGATGTTTACATTGTATTCACCATGTAATTTTACTACAATTATTTCCCTCTTACATAAATCTTGCAAACATCAGATTATCGATAGATGTGTCAACACATAAAAACACCCACCTCAATGTTAAAAAATGCTTTCCTGTAATATTTTAAACTAAAAGTAAGTAATATTTGTTTTAACCCTTTAGCATTCAATCAGCCCATATCCACCCTGTAAATATCGACTCAATCTGTTCAACCTGCCATAACCCACCCCATGTATACTCTGCCATAATATATGATAGCATCATTGTAAATAATACAGGAAGTCAGAGAAACAGTGAGACTTTGAGAACCAATATTTACTGGGCAGGTTTGAGCATGTTGAATGCTAAAGGATTAATTCAAATTAATTAAACATTAAATCAGTTAATCTTCCTCAAATAAAGTTTCAAGAAAGTATATTTTATTTTTTTAGTAAAGAGAATTATATTGTGTTGACAAATTTGTCAATATGAATGATTTTAGCAATAATAAAAAAAAAAAACAGCAAAGTATTTTGCTTATTGGAAATGAATTGAATCTATTAGCTCTAAGTTAATAGATTAAAACTAAAATAAAAGCTTCAAGAAAGATTTTTCATTTTTAAAATGCATTTTAAACCTTAGGTATCACTTTTTGGGTTGGTACCTGCTTAATGGTAGTTGATATTTGATAGACCTGATGAATGGGTAAGATTTTCATAGATATTGACAACCAATACAACTTACATAGAAAATGGCAATGGAGAGGTGTAGTTATTTGTGTATTACAAGCAGTAAAATTATAGGTCTCTTTAAAGTTGATGATACCATCAAAATAAATGCAGACAGTTATTCTAAGTTTTTGGATGAGACATTTTTAGTGGCACAGGTCATAATCAAGAAACAATAAGCTAAAGAGTATATTCATGCAAGACAATGCCCTTTCATATTTTACAAAGCTGACTATTGCTTACCTTGCCAAAAAGATTTTGAGTTAATGGAATGGCTTTCAGCACCTTCAGATAGTAATTTAATAGAAAAATTGTGATCCATCATTAAAAGAGATATACTTGAAAATGAAAAATAATATTCAAAGCCTCTGAGAAGCACTAAAAACTTCTGCAAGTAATGTAAAAATCAAATGGATAGAAAAGTTAATACCAATGGTTAAAAGACTGATAAAGGTCATAGAATGTTAATGAACCTGCATTAGCATGTAAAATAAACAAAATAACTAAAATGAGTAATAATTTATTCAAGTATACAGAATATTGTGTTAATCAAATATTTCTATGGTCTACATCATTTGAATTTATTGAAAGTTGATGTTGCACAATAAAACCAGACACCACCATAACAAGTTATTCTTCTTCTATGTGCCATGTCCCTTCAGGACGTTAGGGGGTCATGACTCTCCACAATTTCCTGTCCTATTTATTAATGTTATTATTAAGGTTATTAATATTCTTAATAAGGATAGATATAATCAGCTGAAACTCATACAATGTATCCTAAACAGTTCACCAACATAAGTTGGTTAATACCAATATTATTGTGAAAACTTTGACTTGCATAATAAAATTTGACATTTTGCATGTGTCCCATGATCAAATCCATATCAGCGTGATGTGTACTCAATAAGTCACATGGTGCCTTCCTTTAACCCTGTTAATTTATCAAATATGTGATATGGCCTTTCGGTCTCAGGTTGACTGCTGACCTGAGATGGAACAAATACATTGAGTCAATTCTTCCACAGTGAGGAAAGTTGGCTCTTTGTGCTGCGCCAGGAAATTTTTCTCTCCTGAATCAATACTTCAAATATACAAAACAACCATTCGCCCTTGCATGGAGTATTGCTGCCATATATGGTCTGGCGCACCTTCTGCTTGCCTCGGAGTTCTTGACAAGATCCAGAGACGGATATGTAATATAATTGGCCCTGATCTGGCGTCTTGTCTGCAGTCACTCTCTCACAGATCTTTAATCGCCTCTGTCTTTTTTCTGCAAATACTTTCATGGTAATTGCTAATGAGCTGCTTTCACTGGTTCCCAGACTCCATGAATTCAAAGCGCCCTACGAGGCTTAAATCCAACTTCCACCATTACACTATAGAAATTTTTAAATGTAGCCATCTCTTCTACTCCAGTAGCTTCATACCTCTCGCCTGTGGAACACCTTTCCCAATTACTGTTTCCCTGAAAGCTATAATCTCCAACTATTCAAATATAATGTCTATCGACACCTCCAGTTACCTTGATCTACACACTATCCTTCTCCTCATCCTTTCTTCTATCACTCCTATCTTCTCTTGCTCCAAATCTTCCGCAACCCCCTGCATCCTAGTGGCTTCACGCCTTGTTTGGGGCGTAATGCTTAAAAAAAAAAAAATTACAACAGATGTGACTCACTTTGGTCGTCATATTGTTGAATATAATACAATATATATAGATTTGTACCAATGCATAAACATATTTAAAATATCTATTATACAAATGTAAGCAGGTATATGTAGATCAGGTTAAATACACACACACATATATATATATATATATATATATATATATA
This sequence comes from Acanthosepion pharaonis, assembly GCA_903632075.3. Taxonomy (NCBI): domain Eukaryota; kingdom Metazoa; phylum Mollusca; class Cephalopoda; order Sepiida; family Sepiidae; genus Acanthosepion; species Acanthosepion pharaonis. The sequence continues at coordinate 590,099 of CAHIKZ030001075.1, forward strand.
ATGATGATAATGGACTCTCCTGTCAATTTTAATGTATGATGATCCAACAAATTGATTCATTTTTTATGTTTGTGTTGTATGCGACACTTTAGTCCCACATACAAGTCTACATATTGTGCAACAGCAAAGATCTTGGAACATAGCAACAGGAATATTTGCTGATGATTTTCACCATTGTCTTTTGTTTCTTAGTCTCTTATATATATATATATATATATATATATATATATATATATATATATATAATAAATATAAAAAGAAAAGAACAGTAAGATATATAATCCAATGTTCTTATAGATATTTTTATTTTTACAAAATAGTGCTCAATGTAAATTTACAGAGCATTAATATTATAAATTAATTGATTTAAAATATGGTTTTTTTTCACTACACAGTTCTAACCATGTTTCAAAAATGGAAGCTAAAAGCTCCGAATTTAATTTTCTAATTAAATTAAAGACATTAGTTCCATTTCATCTTCAAGCAAATTTTGGAGTAACTTTTAAAATTACTGGTTTTTAAAGACACAGCAAAAATCATAATTCACGTTTCCAAGGATACAGAGAAATCCACTTCAACCAGACAAGGGGTGTTTGCATGTTCATTAAGGCTTTATTTTGATGTATCAGTTATTAGTTACATTTTGGTAGGGGTAGGGATGTATTTTTCAATGAAATCTGACATCCGTTAAATGCATGTCGTCTGGATTTTTAAAAAGTTTTATTGTTAACGGCAAAAATTCTTACGGCATTTTTTTCTATTTGTATATTTAAAGATTTTGGGGGGGGTGTCTAGGTTAGAATACGCTTTATTTAACTACGATTTGAAAAATATTTTCACTTTTAATTTTTAATATACTATATTTCTTTTAAGAACAATTAAATGTATTATAATCCCTTACAGTATGTAGAATTATTTTCACATCAAGTATGTACATTATTAGGTAACAAATTTTTTTTTTTTTTTTTTATATTTAAATATTATTTAAGTAAAATTTATGACAATGACGGCAAAAATAGCTAATTAATTTCACTGATTTAATAAACTTTTATTTTTTATATAAACCTAGTAATATATTGTTTGTCATGTAAGTACAAAGGACATGGGTCATTCAAAAGCTTACATCTTCTAGCATTTCATATTAATTTCATTTTACTGTAGGTGTTTTATTGGATTCTTTTAAGTGCTTGTAGTACTAAGAGGGAGGTCTTTAGGTTAGAATACGTTTTATTTAATTACAATTTTAAAAAAGTTTAGGTTAGAATTCGTTTTATTTAACTACAATTTTAATTACAACTTTAAAATATTTTCACTGTTAGTTTTAATAGACTATATTTCTTTTTAAAAGAAGTAAATGTATTAGAATTACTTACATTAAGTAAAATTATTTTTCCATATCAAGAATAAGTATGTATATTATGATTTTTAAAATTTTATATTTAAATATTATTTAAGTAAAATTTATGACACTTACGGCAAAAATAGCTAATTCATTTCTCTGATTTAGTAAACTTTATTTATTTATTTATTTTTATAAACTTAGTAATATATAGTTTCACATGTATGTACAAAGGACATAGGTCATTCAATGGCCTACAACTTCTAGCTTTTCATCATAATTTCATTTTTCAGTAGGTGTTTTATTGGATTCATTTAAGTGCCGGTAGTAGTTTTTGAGAGGTGTTTAGGTTAGAATACATTTCATTTAACTACAATTTTAAATACAACTTTAAAATATTTACTGTTATTTTATTAGACTTTTTTGTTTTCTTTAAAGAAAAAACAAGTAAATGTAATAGAATTACTTACAGTATATAAAATTATTTTTTCATGTTAAATATAAGTATGTATATTACCTGGTCGCACTTTTTAAATTTATTTTTATTTTTAAATATTATGTAAGGAAAATTTTTGACAATGACGGCATAAAATAGCTATTTCATTTCTCTGATTCAGTAAATTTTTATTTTTTATAAATTTACTAATATATAGTATGCACAAAGGACATGGGTCATTTAATGACCTACATATTCTAGCTTTTCTTATTAACTTCCATTTTACTGTAGGTGTTTTATTTCATTCTTTTAGGTGCCAAAGTATTTTGAGAGAGATGTTTGATTTTATATTTATTTATTCTAAATGAACTTTGATGTTGGTTGAATCTTTTTTTGAACTCATGGCTAGTGCACCCTATTTATATTTTTATGTTTTCAGGATTTTCAATCGAAGAGATATTGCATTGGTATACTAATGATTCAGTGCAACATTTATTTTGTAGAGGGCAATTATGAGGGTTTCTACAGTTACAAAATTTTTGTTTATTTTCATCAGTTTTTTATTTTTCCATTGTCTAAATTTTTTTTTTTTTTTGGTATAAGTGTTTATTTAAGATATTAGCATTATGTTAATTAATAATTTTTTCTAAGTTTTCCATACAGCTGTAACTCAATTTTAGTGTATTTTATTGAAAATAGTACTTAGTTTACTTTCACTAGGAAAATGCTTGACTATTAATGCAAGGAATTTTTGTCCTAATTTGTTCTTTACCATTTGGTTGTATGAGGCGTATACCAAATTATTTTTCTACATCTGTTTTTTCTATGCTTTTCCATTTTCATTTTTATATAAGTTAGTTTTGGGTTTTTGTAGCCACTCACTTTTAGAGCCTTATTATAGGAATTGATATGCTCATCGAAAATCTTGTCATTTGCTGAATTTGTACTAATTCTTTTACTGACAGATAACGGTATATGTTTAATTATAGATGGGGGTGATTTGATTTAGGGTGTATATATAAAGGATTGGTGTTGGGTTTTTTATAAGGTGTGTATGTATTTTTATTTAATTCTAATGTTATATCTCGGAAGTTCACTTTTTTTAATTTAGTGCTAACCGTAATTTTTAAGCCCATGCTTTTAAATTCTTTATATAATACCTTTCTAATTCTATCTATTTTGAAGTTAGTTGAGTTTCTAATAACCATAAGTCCATCGTCTCTGTACATTTTTGGTGTGTCTTTAAAACCCAGTAATTTTAAAAGTTACTCCAAAATTCGCTTGAGGATGAAATGGAACTAATGTTTACAAAATTAAATTCAGAGCTTTTAGCTTCCATTTTTGAAACATGGTTAGAACTGTGTAGTGAAAAAAAACATTTTAAATCAATTTATAATATATATATATATATATATATATATATACATATACACACATACATTAAAAACTCAATAATGTTGGTGTGACCAACAAACGATTTGCCAGAATACTTCATACCTTAGACAAGAAAAATATCCCAAACTAGAAAAGAAAAAAGACCAAAAGGCAAAAACTATGTAGTAACTTAAAATGCTCAATGCCTAGACTGTCTAGACAGAGCAAAAAATGCTTCACAATGTCAACACTCAATGAAGGACAGCTCGAGTCACTGCTCAAGTTTCATGCTCTTGTGATCTTCAGCCAACTAGAACCATATATCTATACCTTATTCCAGATAAAATTGCAATTATTATCAAATTATTAGAATTGCATACATAGTAATATCTATTGTAAAAACGACTGGCTTTTTTTCTTAATTTCTATATTTGTTCATTGTGCAAGTGTTTCTTTTACATATGTATGTACTAGCACATCCAGGACATTTTATTTTGTAATGTTTTTATGAATTAAGGATAGTCTCTTATATTACAGCTATGTTTTTTTTTCAGTTAATTTTGATATTTTTTTAATAAATTGTCTTATTTTCTTAACACATTTTCCTGCCAATATATGGTGTATGAAAGTGAATCTTAACAAGATGGCTAACTTTTTAATTTGTATCTTCTATCTATATTGCACAGACTCATTTTCCCTATATATTTCAGAAAGCCCGATATTTCTCTGGTCATGTTTACAAACAAAAAAAGGAAAAAAAATGGTAAAAAAAGAATGCATAGGAAGTATAATATTGATAATTACAAATAATAGTTTAAAGACATACAAGGTATTTCAAGAAAGCTTCCTTAAGCAGAATTGCCTTAGACTCCTTCAAAATATTCCTATTGGGACCTCACACTCTTATTCCAGTCTGTAAATTTGACATCACCATTAGCTGCCTCATTATATTCTACTTTATTTTGTCCATGGCATTTCAACATTGATTTTAGACAAAAGTTGCAAATAGCCAAATCTGAACTGTTGAGGGATTTACAGAGTTGAGTAATGTGAAGCTTTAACAAAAAGCCCAGCATGAGATGTAAAGATTCTATTTGCTTGGTCATTTTGATTGTGATAGTCATACAGTACACAAGCTCACTCAACTATATGTCACTGCTGAGTAACCCTACAAGAGAGTGTATGTTTATACATGTGCATTAAGGTCCTCTCTTTTTAAAACTTCCTTTCATAATGCTCTAATAATAATATAAATAAACATTGAAATATTAACTAAACTGCCAACAAATCATTTTTACTCAATTGTTAATTATCTATAAGCATATTATTAAGAGTTACTTTTACCAAGAAAACATATAATTGTTTAAAATTTGCTATATTTATGGGGGAAGAATGCTCAATAGCGAAGGTGGAGCATTTGGCATTTAGAGGTATGAACAGTGTATACACAGAAACCCATACAGCTATATATATATATATATATATATATATATATATATATATTACTAGCAGTAGAGTCCAGCGTTGACCGGGGACAGTAACAGTAAGAGCTAGATCAAGTATTGACCATCATAAAGACTGAAAAATAAAATTGACAATGATTATTATTTAAGGTTGACGGACACGCATGTCTTATTTTTTTATTTTTTTTTTTTTCACAAATTGGTCAAACCCAAACTCAAACTAAAACATTGTTTTCAATCGTTAATAGTCTATCGATTGAATAGAATTTTATTATAAAGAATGTTTTGTAAATGGAATTTTTAAAGTATTCTGAATGTAAAAATAAAGAAAAAATTCTGCAAGACAATAAGAGACATTACCTGCCAAAAAAAAGTGAAGTTTTGTTGAAATTGGTTGAAAAGTGTAGGAAATCTGATCCCATATATAAATGAACACATACACACACAAACAACCTGGGATTTATAATAAGTATAATTCGATATGAGTTGTCCCCCCTGTCATTCTGGCGACAGAATTGTGTTTTTAAATTGATTTTGTGCAAAACAATTGTGTTTTTCCAATTTTGGGCGCTGTCAGAACCACCGCAAGGTAATTTTATGCAGTCCTGTGAAGTTTTGTTGAAATCAGTTGAAAAATGTAGGAAATCCGATCCAATATATAAATGTACAGACACACACACACAATCTGCGTTTTATACTAAGTAAGATTATTTTTATTATAAGGGATTATAATAAAAACATGTTGAAATCACTACACAAACGCTTTTATGTTTCAATACATTGATTGTACTTCTTCAAACAATGGTAAGTACAATCAAAGTATTGAAACATGAAAGCCTTTGTGTAGCGATTTCAACATGTTTTTATCATCATCTCTTATAATAAAAATAATAATATATTGCTCTACTTTGTATTGAGCACTTTTTTAAAAGTAAATGCTATGAACAGTGAAATTTTACTCTATCTGTCCTTTCTCTCATTTGGAGATATATATATATATATATATATATATATATATATATATATATATATATAATATATATATATTGTATATAATTGTATATACGGAATGAATTCCAATAACCAACAATTACTATTCTTAAAAGATTGCTCAATACAAAAGTAGAGCAGATATAATTATTATTTATAAAAATTATAACATAAGTATGTTATAAAATCACTACAAAAATAGCCATTTTGTTTCAACACACTCCGATGTCTTATCAAGTGATGATGTTGAAGATATCTTCAACATCATCATGATAAGACACCAGTGTGTTGAAACAAAATAATATTTTTGTAGTGATTTTATAACATACTTATGTTATAATTTATATATATATATATATATATATTACGTGCAAAAAAGATAAATTGTAATTTAAATTACACAAAAATGAAAATAACACTAACATCTCATTTTAATAGATATATTTACCAAAATTACACAAAAATATCTTGAAATATTAAAGAGTAAATATTCAATAAATTGCCATTGGCTTCAACCACAGCCTCCAGATGACTTCAGGAACTCCTGCAACTTTTCTGGACAGTTTCCTTGTTTAAGTTGGTGAATGCTGCCATAATCCTTGCCTTCAGTTTATCTTTGGTATTACAAGGTGTTTTGTGGCTCTCTCTCTCAACTACGACCTACACAGAATAATCAAGGAGGTTGCAGTCGGGGGAGTTAGGTGATCAGATGTAAGGGTTAATATGGTCGCAGAAATTGTCTCACAGCCATGACTGGGTTCTTCTGCTTGTGTGGCATGGTGCAGAGTCCTGTTACCAGACATAGGATTTTCCAGCAGCCACCCTCTTGACCCAGGGTAGCACTACCTCCTCAAGGCACATGTAGGCCTCTGTCTTGAGTCTGAGGCCCTGTGGAAAGAGGAATAGAGTCATAACATCGCCATCACTAATGTTCTCTCCAAATTAACCTTTAAAATCACCATTAGGCCCATCCAATTCTTTCTGACTTCTCTGCAATGTCCTTAGATTGGCACATAAACACTCTGAAATATTTGTACTGGAGTTTCCGGCTTGAATGCTGAGCAGTACAGTACAGCATCTAAATTTCTGGCAGAGCTGATTGTATCATGGGGCTCTTTTTCTCAAAGATGGTGCCCAACTGTACTGTGTAGTCGATAAAATCAAAAACAAATAACACACATGCGCAAAATTAAAAATATAAAATGGCAACAACTTCTGCATTGCACCCTGTATCTATAGATAGAAAATAGTAATAAATAAAATGAAATGTTCAGTTAGCTTGTCCCTACAATTATGATCTTGATAAATGGATGTAATTTCTGCAGAATTGTACAGGGCAAGATAAGTGAAAATTTAATTTTATTTGTTTCTATTAATGCTCCATCTTTTGATGCTGAGCACTAAAATTACAAAGGCTACTTGCCTGAAAAACATATCTTCCAGAAATACCCTAGTCAAGTGCTTTTGATATTCTTGTCTTGTTGAAACACTATCTTCATTACATTATATATATATATATATATATATATATATATATATATATATATATATATATATATATATATATATATATATATATATATATATATATATATATATATATATATATATATATATATATATATATATATATATATATATTATATATATATATATATATATATATATATATATATATATATATATATATATATATATATATATATAAATTTATATATAAAACAGACCATATATATATAATATTTCATAAAAACAACCAAAGTTTCATTTCGCCACAGTCCTTTTAAAGGACTGCAGATCAAGGACTTTACTTCCAAATGTTGAAACAAAAATGAAAAAAATTTTACACATTTTTTGACAGCTGTATTAAGCATATATAAATTAATGAAGTGAGGAAGTGAGAGGGGAGAAGAGAAGACATGAGTGAGTTAGATGTAATTTAAAATTTCTATTCTTTCATACTTAAAAATTACTAAGTACTCTCTCACCCCTCACTTTGTTAATTTACATATGCTTAATACGACCCGTCAAAATGTGTCTTTTCTTTTTCATTTTTCGTTCAACCTTTGGAAGTAAAAGTCTGATGATCCACAGTCCTTGAAAGGGCTGTGGTGAAATAATTTATTCTTCAATTTCAAAGTGGTCTGTTTTTATTTAATTATTTACTCTGGATTTACATTGAGCTCTCTGGATTTTTATCCTCCTTGGGTCTACCCATGGATTACCTAGTTTTTATCAAATTATATATATATATATATATATATATATATATATATATATATATAAAAACACAAAAGAAAGAGACAGATCCTACTATATTCCTAACAACCTCAAAAGATTTTCTCATCCATCATCTCCGTGGCTCAGACTTGAAAACAAGTTATTCTGAATTACTTAATCATTAAACTGTCATTTAAAAAGTAAAAAGAATTATTAATTGGACTAGTTCTAAAATTGACGGAAGAGGGTTAAAATGCTTGGGTGTTAACAAATCATGATCTCTACAAGTTTCTTACCGGAAATATGAACCCAATGTAATTGCTAATATAAAAAAAATATGTCCTCTTTTGTAAAATTTAATGACATGTGTCAAGGAGAACTTAATACCTCAATATGCAACAGCAAAATATATATTGATTTAAAGTGAGCTATAGAGATATAGATACATTTGCCTGGGCATGAGCATCTATCGACATATATTTTAATTGCATATGCATGACTATATCTATCTATATATGTAACCAGATTAAATATTGTACATTACAAACAAGATGGGTTTTAACAATCTTTACATATCTGTTTGAATATTTCCAACCATCATTGGCCATTTTCAAAAAAAGGAATTATATGTCATGGTTTTGAAATTCAAAAAATGTTTGATGGATTTGTCTTTTCATCATGGCATTTGGTGTTTAGAATATTATAAAGATAGATCATGTTTTGATTATGGTGACATATTTTCAGCTTATTTAAAAAACATGATTTAAATTTATAACATTATAAATACCAAACATTATGTAGTTGAAAATGACCAGTGATAATTAAATGTGCTAGAACCTATATGGACAATTTTTACATATATTAAAAGCAAGCAACTATTATTTAGTAGGAAAACAAGGGAAATGTACTAAAATTTAAAACAAACTTTGTAGTCTTCAAAAAATCTGCTTAAATTAAAAACTGCTGCCTAAATATGTACATATAGACACATGTATATGCGTTCATATGTGTTGTAGCATACCTACGGACAGTAATGGGTATGCACTCATTCCCATAAATACAGTAGTGAATATTGTACACGGTCTGGGGTTGGAGATTCATTGTGGAATTCACTTACTTCTAGCAGCTACTTCTTCTACATGCCACTAGCAAATCTTATATGTGTTGTTCTTGTCCTAAGTATTATTGTTCATTACCAACCTTTGATTATTCTATTCAGTAGCCTTCCCTAGGTTACAACAATATGTGTATATATTAGGGTTATGACTTTTTGTAAAATAATTGATTTCCTGTATCATATTTAAATGAACTTTTGTTAAAAAATAATGAAGAATGGTTTAATTCAGTTTATTTTTTTAAAAATGTCACTCCCAACATGAAATTTCTAAAATATATAGTATGTAAGTATAATAGTTCTTTGATTTTCTGAAACCTTCTAGAACTTGTTTTTGATTATTTGTAAGTTTGTATGTTATACTATAGCTATAAACCGTTAAATGTGTTAAAAAATACATAAGTACTATCTGATTACATCATTAGCAAATTGAAAATTAAAGCTTCTGAAAATTTTGATTTTTTTTATCCGTATTGCATATATGGTAAAATTGAATTTTCGGTTTGGGGTGACCTTTTTCAAGAACTAAAACAAATTAATGCCTTTTTCATTACTTCTGAAAAATAGTTTGATTTATGACACAGGAACATACGGTTGCAAAAAAGTCATAACCCTAGTGTATATATATATATACAAGGGTGAATCAAAAAGTAATGCAATTTGTTTTATTATATAAGGAATAAGGAACCCAATCAAACATATCATATATCAAGATATAAGTATACATCACAGGTTCACATCCCTACTTCTCAACATAGTCACCATCTCTTTCAATGGCAGTGTTCCACCTATGAATGAGTACATGTATCCCATCTTTGTAAACCTCAGCTGGTTGCTGATGTAGCCAATTCCTTACAGTAGTTTTTGCTTCTTCATCACCACCTGACTTAGCACCCTCAGACTTCCATCTCTTTGGTTCAATGAAAGAGGCACTGAGGACCAAATATTATGGTGGTGATGAAGAAGTGGAAACTGTTGTAAAGAATTGGCTACATCAGCAGCTGAATCTTACAAAGCTGGGATACGTATAACTCATCATTAATTGTTAAAGGTATGTTCATGCTGAAATGAGATGTGAACTTATGATATACTTCTTTTGATGTACGATATATTTGATTGTGTTCCTTATTTTTTATATAATAAAACAAATTGCATTACTTTTTGACTCACTCTTGTAAAAATTTATTTGTTTATATGTATGTTTTATGATAAATACACCAATCCTTATTGCACATGGATACTCAATGTTGGTTTGTCTCAATGAGATAGAATATTTATCTGCTGTTTTTGAATTAGTAGCTCCACCAAGCTTTGAGAGTGGAAACAGAATTATTATTAAAGATACAAACGGGATTTAGAAAGAGATTTTGGTTGCCTGCTTACAAAACTGTATTACTGCAGTCTATAATCAATACTCTACAACTATCTCAATCTTGGCATTCACTAAAATCTTTCCCAGAACAGCTTTCAATTTTCACACTCTCTAAATACTTTATTTGAATTTCATATGCAGCTCCATTTTTTTTTGTTTAGGAAAGATACTAAGGTTAAGAGTGTAATCTAAAATAGTAATAGGTTTACAGAAGTATAAATAAGTTTGAAGTGTTCAAAGTTTATCATAGCTGGAAATACAAACTTTAGGAGTTGTTTGTGCATAGTACTGTTGGGTAGTTTACAAACAAATTAATTAAATAACATTTAAGATGTGCAGATAACATATTGAATATCAGTGTGGAAAGTGAAATCAGTGAATAGAGTTCAAATTCCAGACTAGTCTGTTGTATTCCCTTTCACTCTAAAGCCCTTGGGAAAGGCATGAATCTATCTCCTCTCCCATCAGCTATAGGTTAAATAGCAGACTAGCGTGGATTCTCTACCTTTAGGTGGCAACCAATCTAAGAGAAGGAAAACTGAATTCCAAACCATAGAGAAGGTAACTGGAATCCACTCCATTCATCATAGAAAAATTTCTCTGCCTATAACTGAATATCTGCTCACATGACAACTGACTCCAGAGTTCATGGTTTTGGGTGGCTTAGGGATCCAAGATCAAGCTATGTTCATTTGATTGTCATGCTACCTTCTTTGGAGGCCCACCCTGCTTCTTTTTCCAATAATTATCCTTTCATTACAATCTTTCCTAAAAATGCATGGCAATTCACAGATAATAAAGAAAAATCTTTTGGAAGGCATTATTGCCTATATGTCTTGAAGGGAGATGGCATTAACAAAAAAATATATAAATAAATAAATGAATGAATGAATGAATAAACAACATTTGAAGAAGAATTTAAAAATTGTTTTGTCATAATATTTAAAGCCAAGTGTTCATTTTTGTATGTGAAAAAATGTCTTGGGGCTCTAAACTCACAGACAGATCTCAAAGTTTCCAGATAAAAAGCAAGATAAACTTGCCAGATATTTAAAGAAAAAAGTTTCCAAATACAAAGCAGAAATAAAAATAGCAGATTATCAGAATTTAAATCTATTATAGAAAATGAGCTGATTCTCTGTTTGTCACACACTGAGTATGAATTTGCATGTATAATGTACATGTATATGCTTGTGACTTACATGTATTTAATGTATGCACAAGCACACACAGATATACACACAATGTATGTGTTTGAGTTTGTAGTAAGACATTGGAATACTACATCCCTCATCCACTTAGTCTAAACAACTCCTACCCTGTGCTGAGCAATAAAATAATAAAATTGGATATAAAAAAATTGATTTTTTAAATTCTAAAAAAAAAGAAAATCAGATAATCATAAGATTTTTCTTGAACCTTTTTAAAATTATTTTGTAATAAACAGAATTATTTTTTAAAGTCTCTTTTTTGTAGATATACTTGGCAATGTTTAACCTTCATGTCCACTCCACAAAAAAAAAACAAAAAAAACAGTGTTTCAAAAGGACAGTTACTCCCTTGACACCACTATTACTTTAAACTACTTAGACTCCCTTGGCAATGTTTATTTACAAGACTATAAAAACATGTGAATTAAGTACAATGTTGATATGCATTATTTAGCATTTTATAAAGAAATAAATTTAAAAAGAAATCTTTTTATTAAAAAATTTATAAAAACCTACAAAATTTTCAATGAATTATATTCTTTGGAATGGTTGGCCAAATATCAATGAATTGATAATTAATTCAAACTTTATAAAATGGTAAATAAAGATTTTTTATAGTTGATTCACATATTTTCATAACTTAGTAAATTTTTAATGAGTAAAAAATATTTTCATATTTATTCCTTTATAAATTGATAAATGATAAACGTGGCATTGTATAATATGGTTTGCATTTTTAGAATGCTATTAAATTATTCTTGTAAATAAATAATATAATAAATAAATTAGTGCTTAATATTTTTGCTGTAAATTCTCAAAGAACAAAGAAAATGTATAAATTCACTTTCATATTTTTGTGTTTTTATTAAAATTTTAATCATCAATTTTTAAAAGAATAAACACTGCCAAAGGAGTCAAGGTAGTACAAAATAATAGTTGGTGTCAAGAGAAAAAAAATGTCCTTTTGATACACCAAAGACTAAACTTTGATAAATATTTTTACATCTGTCATCAAATTAAAATAAACATATCCACATGCAAACATATATATATATATATATATATATATATATATATATATATACACACACACACACACACACACACACACACACACATATTTTTAATATTGAAATGTACATTTCTGTCTCAAGGACTAATTTTGCTGTCTGTAAAAGCTCTTGAATAACAGGAAAAGGGTATAAGCCCAAATAGTCCTTTTTTAAGTAATTTTTTATGATTCAGTCTGTATTTAAATGAAACAGACATCTATATTTACTATATGGTAAATTTAAGGTTAATTTTCCTTTCAGTCTGGCAACAACCTCTGGGTGACAGGAAGAGAATATAAGACAAAATTTGCAGCCCTTTCAAGTCATTTTTATGATTTAGTCTGTATTTAAACTAAATTTTTCTTTTTATGTGTCATGTCTCTTCAGGATGTATGCGATCATGGCTCTCCACTTCCCCCTATCCCTTGTAGCTCTCAACAAGTTTTGTCCCTTTGCTACTTCCCCCAGGCCATGTTCTGTTATCCACTTGCTTAAGTCCGCTAGGTATGTCATGAGTTTTGCTTTTCCCTGTCTCTATTTCCCTCTATTCGACCTGTGAGTATCAGATTCTCCAAGCCCTCTTTACTCATGTGTCCCAGCAATTTCAGCTGCCTCTTCCTGATGTTAAGTATAAGCTTCCTCTTTGTTTGCATCCCCTCGAAAACCTCATCATTGCTCACACACTCGGTCCCTGACATCCTCAGCATCCTTCTGTAGAACCATACCTCCACTACCTCAAGTCTCTTCTTCGTCTTTGAGGAAACCATCCATGCTGCTGAAAAGGAAGACAGATGTCACATAGCAGTTCAGTACTGTTTTTTTGTTACCAAAGAAATCCTCCTGTCTCGTAATACTTCGCCTAGCTTTTGGAATGCATCTTTGGCCATCCCAATACGTCTTCAGATCTGAGCATTGCACTTGCAGTTCTCTGTCAAAACACTTTTCAGATATTTAAATTTCTGCACCTGCTTGATTCTAGTGTCCCGACCTGTAAGTTGCATTTCAGGTTCATCCTTTTACTGATGACCATGCATTCTGTCTTCTTGTAGTTTATGCTTAGTCCCTTTTACTCGCTCTCCTTCACTACCTTCGGTAGGAGGTTTTGTAATTTCTTTTCCATGTCTCCTATCAGTACTGTTGTATCATCTGCATATCTTATGTTGTTAAGATTGTGACTGCCAATGACAAATCCTAGTAGGACTTCCAATTCTCTCAGAATTGCCTCACTGTATAAGTCCAGTGAGAAAACACATCCTTCCCTTACCCCCCTTTCTATTTTTGTATATCCACTGAACTCATTCTCAGTGTGCATGCATACCATTTGCTGCCAGTATAGGTTCTTGATTATTCTAATATCTTTCCCAAATATATAAGGGTTGCCAAGCAATTCCAACAGATCTTTGCGGTGTACTTTGTCAAACGCCTTTGCATAGTCTGTAAAACATAGGTACACATTCTTTCTGCATTTGTATTACTCTTTCTGATAACATTCTAAGCACGAATATTGCGTTCCTTGTTCCGGAGTCTTTAACAAGCCCACACTGTTTTTGTCCTATCTCTGGCTTGATTCTGCTGCATGCTCTATTCATCAGAATATGGATGAGGAGTTTTGTTACATGGCTCATTAGGCTGATTGTTCAGTAGAGTTAATATTTATTTGCCACCTGGTTTCTTAAGCAGTGCTATGAAAATAGATCTGTTGAGATCTTCTGGTGTATCTCCACTGTTGTAGATTTCATTTATTATTTTGGTAATCTTGTCTATGCCAAAAGTCATCTAAGGCTGTCAGCATTTCCTTTACAATTACATCTGGCCCTGCTGCCTTGTTTTTTGGTAATCTTGTCTATGCCAAAAGTCATCTAAGGCTGTCAGCATTTCCTTTACAATTACATCTGGCCCTGCTGCCTTGTTTTTCTTCAATTTGGTCAGTGCAGCATCTACTTTGTTTTTTTTGTTAATTTCAGGTCCGTCAGTAGTTCTGTGTATTGCTGGTTGTTCTATTTCATTGTGAAAGAGTTCTCCAATATACTTGCTGAAGAATTTTTTCCTTCTCTAATATGAGCGTTCCATCCTTTGATTTTATGCAGCCTATTGATAAGCATGTCTTCTGTCCTGTTAGTTTGCTTATTTGTTTATGCATAAATCCTTTGTTGGTCGTACTCAATCTCTCTATTTCTGCACATTTTTTTTTTTGTTTGGCCACTCGTCTTTAGCCTGCCTGCATTTGGTCCTTATTTCATTGTGTAATTTTCTGTATTCCATTCAATATCTTGGCAGAGTTTTCTGTCTCCTTTGCATAATATTGAGAATCTCATCAGTCATCCATTCATTTTTTTTCTTCATCCATTCTCCTTTGGGATGATATCATTTGCTCTATGTCACTAAAGTGTCTCTTAGTGCATCCCATTTCAAGTTTCCATTGTGTCTCTCGTATCTTCTTTTTACATTGTCCATATATTTTTCTTTCAGGTTTGGGTCGCTCAGGAGTTTGTTGTATTGCAATTTAGGTGCTGCATTAGGCTTCTTCAACTTCCACAGTTTCACTCTTAGTTTACATTTAACAGGGCAATGGTCACTTCCACAGTTGGCACTTGGTTTGTTTTGCAGTGAACCATTGCATTCCTGAACCTCTCGTTGATAGTTATGTAGTCACTTTGGTTTTTAGTTCCTCCTCCTGGGCTCTTCCATGTCCATAATCATCTTGGATCTTCTTGGAACCATGTGTTGGCTATTAGAGACATCTATATTTACTATATGGTAAATTTAGGGTTAATTTCCCTGTCTGGCAACAACCTTTGGATAACAGGAAAAGTGTATAAACCAAAATGTGTGGCCCTTTGAAGTCATTTTTATGACTCAGTCTGTATTTAAACTAAACATATTTTTTAATAAATGTAATATTTTAATTAAAAAAACAATTTATATTTTAAATTTGATCATCTTGCCATCAACTATGCAAAAGCGACAAGTATAAAACTAGTATAAATAAAAAATAAAAAAAAGATCTTGTTCAAATCACTAAAACAAATAACATATCTTATGACTATCAGGCACTGTGTTTAATTAAAATTGGCACAACTGTACCTTTAGATGATAGTAACGTTTAACTTCCATTTGTATTATATATTTCCTTGCAAAGATTTTTTACTGGGGAATGCTTTCAATTGTTTAGTGTGACATGTGCCATCAGAATGAGCGGGTGGAAATGAGGTTAAGGCAGTTAACACTTTTTTTTTTCATACCTTGTTTTCAAAGAGATCAGTTGTCTGGGCACAAAACCTTTTGTTTTCCTCTCTTGTAACATACTTAACTCTTTAATAAATGACCTTTGACACAGGATAGCATTTACTAAATTGACAGCAGCTATTATCTACACATCAAATGAGGTCTGAGGTGATATTGGCAACTAAATTATCTGACTCAAAATTCTACCCTGTTCCTAACAATTGATAAAATAAAAAGACAAGCAATTTATTGTTTGTTTAAATCTTTTAGTCTAAATTTACTGTACTGGCCTATAAAACAAATGAATTGCTTTACAAGGCATTTTTTAGATTATTGCTCATCTAAGTTCATTTTAACCTTTCAGTCCTAGAGCATAAGCTTTAGTTGTTCAGCCTCTCATGCATATTACTAAGGGACTGGGTGTATAATTAGGATAATTTTTTTATTTTACTATGTTTTATGAGCCTAAGATACTATACTTGTGGGCCAACAACATCAATCCATACTTTTTTTTTAATTTTTGAAACTTAAAGTTCAATTTTAAAAATGACAGGCTTTAAGTAGGTACCTCCACTAATTCGTTGAAAAAGACCATGACATGATGAAAAAATGCCCTAAACTTGATAAAAAAACAAAATTTTATCATTAAAATCTTTGTTATTATTAAGAGGGAAGACCAAAGTATTTTAGCATGTTTGAAATTTGTTAATGTTTAGTAGAGGAAATTTTAGAATTTTTTTTTTTTGGTAAAAAACACATTGATTTGGAAATTCTTGAAGAAATAAAATAATTGTTTAATTTTAATGAAAATTTCAGGACTTATGTACAAATGAATGAAATTACTTCAAAATTTTTTTTTTTTTTTTAGAAAATCTTGGTAAAAATATATATTTTTTTTTTACATTTGTTACCTACTACTTACCTAATTTTATGAAATTTCAATAAATTAAATTTCACCACCTTAATATTTATATTAGTTAAATGCAGAACTGCTTGAAGAATTTAAATCAAAAAAACAAACATTCTTCAAAAATCTGCTCTGAATCATAAAATAAAAAATGCAATAAAATTAAGACATTACTTAATTAGAAAAGCTTCTAATTGCATTTATAAATAAGATATATTAAGGACACTATTGCCTTAAGAAAAATTTTGGTTTCAATGAATAAATGAATTTTTTTTTTAATAATTTATTATTAGAATAATTTATTAAGTTTTAAATCTTTTAAAATTCTGTATTAATTTTACTCTTTTAAATGATATTATTCTTAACTTAAAACAATATTTACTAATCATAAATTGAAAAGCTTAGTACAATTCATCAAACTCCAATATTTTTAAAAGAATTTTGAATTTTTTTTTTATGTATATAAATGTGACAATTATTGTAGATACAGTTGTTCCTACATAACTATTGGAAAATAAGAGTAAGATAACTATAGTAAATTTAAAGCTAAAGTATCTAAAATTCAATAAAACATTAGATTATGGAGAATATTTTCCTAAATTTTTAAGATTACTGAGTACTTAAAAATTATATTAAAAAGTGTTCACATTATATTCTTCACTTATTTTTACAGATAAACCCAAACCCACTGCGACAACATTAGATAAACATCCATCTGTCTATCAAGCTGTCAACACATCAACAGCTTAAATAAACAACTACTGTCATGTTAAAAAATGCATTTCTGTGATATTTTAAACATAAAATAAATAATATTTATTTCAAATCAGATTAATTATACTTTAAATCAGCCAATCTTTCCCAAAGTTTCAGAAAAGTATATTTTAGAAGATTTTTTAATAAAAAGAATTACATTGTGATAAACACTGGCTTAAAGTGGTACTAAAATCAGATTTTTAGCAAAAAACAAAAACAAATCCTTCCAGTCAATTTAAATTAGTTTTCAAATAGAGAAAATTATTTTGCTTATTGGAAATATTAAATTTAATCTATTAACTTGAAATTAAAACTAAAATAAAAGCTTCAAGATTTTTTATTTTTAAAAATTCATTTTAAACCTTAGGTATCACGCTTTTTGTAGAGGTTTATGTGATCAGGTATTTCCACGTATTTCCACATTTTTTCACTCATTGCTTGACCTTACAACCCCCCCCACAAGCAAACACACACACACACACACACACACACATGACCATAAGCTTTGAAGGGTAATGGGATGTAAGCTGATAGATAATTTCACCTCTTAATGGGTGTCAACATACCAAAAGTTGCTGTTTTAATTTTTAGAAGACAATGAAACTTAAATTATGTTAAAATCTAAATAAGTAGTTAAAATCCATTAAGAGAAAAATATAAACCTCTGTCTCTGCCTAAACTCTGAAATTTTATTTAATATTTCTTTCTTTCTTTTCTCTCAATGGGATTAGATAAGTTCACCTATTATCTGATTCACACTCTGGCTTTTTGAACAAGAATAGGGGTTTATTCCTTGGTTCCTTCTAAAATCTACATCAACTCTATACATGTAACATCACCACCTAAACTCTGAAATTTTATTTACTATTTATTTATATTTCCTATATAGGAGTAGATAGATTCATCTATGAACCGGTTCATGTTCTTCATTGATCTTTTGAACAGGAGTAGAGGTTTATCCCTTGTTGTCTGTTTAGAATTGGATTTTCAATTCCTTCTAAATTTTTTTCATTTTCTTTTACTCCCAGTAGCTTCTTGTAACATTATCACCTTGCTTGGGATGAATTGATTAAAAAAAAATCTGTACCTGACCTGATGGAGCACATATCTAAACTGTAACAAAGATCCACTCAAGTTGCAATATAAACCAAAGGTTAAATAAATGGACCCGAGCAGATGGACATATTCAGAAATGAGCAGCCATGTTGAAGATGAGAAGTCACATTGTTTTGCAGTGTATTTTCAAGTTGTAACAGCTCTGATGACAGGTAATAAACAAATATAGTATCAAGAGACATTAATCAAGTGACAAAAAGGAACAATAAAATTTATTTGTAGCAGGATAATAATATTGTCTTGTAGCTGGTGTATGTTCACTCTTAAGTAAATATCAAATAAAAATTTATTCATTTTACACTTAAAGATTTTGATTAGTTCTATATAGTGTCATTTTTAACTTTAGGTTCCAAAAAAAAACCTGAAGAACGTTCACTAATTAAGTCCATTTCTAAACCCACAAGTAAAATTTCTTGAAGAATGTACTTTCTCAACTTTTAATATCACAAACATTATATATTAGATAAAAACTTCTAAAAGTAAATTTAACTGGTTGAGTAGTTTTTATAATGAGAAAGAAAAAACACCAGACATACACAGTTGGTGCTCTTGTAAATCCAGACATTCATGCAATGAAAGCATTGGGAAATATTCTGAATAAAATGTCAATAATTATAATAAAGTCTCTTGCATGACTAACCAAAGTGTAATGGCTGCTATCATGAAAAAGTGTGCTTTGGCAACAGTTCAAAAAGCAGGCTTCAAAACAAGCAATATAAATGACATTACTCACTCAAGAAAGCTAATGCTTGTAATATCAAAACTTCAGTTATATACTCTGTGGATATTACACATTCTTTTTAAGAACAAGACTGATGACTAGGTGAATTTTCTTTTTTTTTTTTATTTGTTTTTAGATACAGTCTTCTATCAATGAGCTGATATTTAAAAACAGATGGTTAAATTTAAGATTGATGGCTAAGAGGAAAAAAATTATACATACACTGATGAATCAAAACATTAAGACCAATAATAACATGTCAAGAATGTCAGCTACTGTCTCATAACAACTGCATCTGTTAGAGTCAAAAGTAAAAGCTGGCCTGAAAGTATTTAATTTTGATTTTATTTATTTATTTTATTTTTTTTTTTTTGCAGTGAGGTTCAAGGCCCTGGGGCCACTCAAGATAGAGGGTTATGTTAAGGGGTAACTCATAAGGATAGGAGTGGAAGATAACAGTTAACTCTAGACTTGAACAGGTTAAGGGAAACATCCTGTAAGGAGTTTGTGGGAAGGAGCTGTTTGAGTGGAACATACTTCTTGCCAATGGAATACAGAGGGAATGTGAATGGTTTGCTATTATGTAAATGGCATGACAGGTCCTAGCCATGAAGGTCAAACCTGGTGGAACTAGGAAATGCAGTTCAACTGAGCACTTTCCATGATAGTAGTAATAGAGCAGTAAGAGGTTCACCACATCCCACTTGTTAGAAAGAGGTTGGAGTATGGAAAATAATTCTTCTTGCACAAGGACTGAGATACTTTTGAACTCTATCAAGACTGGAAAATGAGAACTGGGTAGCTCTTGCCCAAATATGTAAACGGTACTCCATGTTTGACCTGATTTAGTTCTTATAAAGGCAGAGATTAGTATGGGTCAGGTACTTACTGGAGCGGTACAGGGAGCCAGTCATTTTAACTGTATCTTTAGCAATGGATGGATGTGTTGAATAATGCAATTATGAAAGACAATGTATTGTTCCAACAGGATAATGCCTACCCACATGATACCCATGTTACTTAACATGTTCTACAAAATGTTTCACATGATGTCCATGTCACTTAACATACTTTACAAAATGTCTGACAACTCTTTTGGTTGACATAATTGCCAAGTCTGTCTGCCAATGAATATATATTGGACATGATGGAATGACACCTTACTCTTTCAGTTAGCCTACCTACAGCTCATGCTGTATTTTGTCAACAGGTGCAAAAGGTATGAAATAATATATCACAGGACAGTATTTGCCATCTGTATGATTGTATGTATGTGAGAGTACATGCCTTTGTTAATGTCCAAGGAAGATATATAGTTTATTCATATGGGTTTTGAGTACTGTTGATATACCTTTTATTTTGGAACATATGCTTGTATTAGTCTGTATATGTGTAATCCAACTCTTATTATCTGTAGATTTAATCTTGTGTAAATTTATATTCATATTATATTACAATTTTGTTTTCTATCAGTGTGTGTGTGTGTGTGTGTGCGTGTGTGTTAAAGCTTCATAAATTTCCATCGAGCTGACATTGGAATACAAATTATTTTACAGGTACAAGATGGTTACTTTCTTGAACAATTTAATCTTGATCTCTTCAAGTCAAAGGTCAATTGTCATCTTTCCTCCTTATCCTCATAATCTTCTCTTTATATTACACATCTCATTCAGCGTTACCATTTTGTTGAGTGGCTCTTGAGTGAACTTTGGTATAAAAAAGACTAACCTTCATAACACTGGGTTGATGAGCAAGATGATCATGTTAGTAATTACATTCTGTTGTAGATAAATTGACTCTTCATGTATAACAGCAATATTAGAGGGATATACAATTAGCTTCTTTTTTTAAAAATCATTTTGCCCTAAGCAAGGCAATAAAGCCACTAAGATACAAAAGTTACTGAGTGGGAGAGAATATGAGAAAAAGAAAACATTATAAGAACAAGAATTAAGAAGACAGAAGATAACACTTAACATTGCATTTAAAAGTTGACTGGAAAGCAAGAAACTGGAAGAGAGCTCCATAAGTGAGAAGTGTGATAGAAGAAACTGTTAACATAGAACTTACAGTTACATCTATCCATTTCAACTGTAAAATGATGAGACTTTGCCACCAATCTAGTAGTACACTTAAATTCATAAAGTCTAGGAACCATAGAAGAAATTTCATCAGAATAATTGCCATGAAAATCTTTATAGAAAAGGCACAGGGAAGCTACATTACAGTGATGAGAAAGTGATTGAAGCCAAAATACCAGGTCAAGATCAGTAATATTGCAGATTCTTCTTTGGATTTTATAAAGAATTTCTATAGTTAGAAATAGCAGAAGCACCAGACCAGGCAGCAATATTCAATGCATGGATGAATAGCAAACTTATAAATATGTAAGATCAATTGTCTAGCACGACACAGTGAACCAACTTTCCTAGCAGCAGACCTAGCAATTGATTCAATATAAACTTTCCACTTAATGTCAGTGGAAAACATTAGCCCAAGAAGGTGCAATGAGTCACTCTCCTGGAAGGTTAGCATCAGCCATGTAAGACAAAAAAAGATTCTCTAGGGTGTTTAAAAAAGATCAGTTTTGTTTTGAAGGCATTAAAATCAAAATTCTAATTCAGTTATAATTTCACTAATTAATACAATACACAAAGTACAAATAATTATAAATATAAATGAGAAGTAAGATTTTTTTTTAATTCTTGAATAATAAGCAACAAACATTAATCAATGATACAATGTCTCTATCCATGTCTGACATTTTTCTTTTGTTACAAATTCCATAAAATTTAACAAAAAGAACATGGAAAATCTTTTAATCAAAGCTAAAATTTCTCAAAGATATACATTGTTTTTATTTTTCATGTTAGTATTTCTTGCAATATTTATAAGTTAAAACTTAAATGCTGACATACAAATCTGCTTGAATTGCTGTCATAATAAAATTCTAATAAATAAACTGAGATGACATTTATTATAAACATCAGTAATTCAATGTTATTGTTATATAACAATTGATGGAATTTTTAAACTATAATATCCAAATAGCCTTTCTTCTTTTATACCAATTTGAATACTGGACATTTCAAAAACAATGTCTGCATATATGGTATGTAAGAATAACAAAAAAAAACCTTGAAAATCAAAAGAATATATTTATAATCAAGAACTTATCATATCCAGAAAATTATAGCAAGGAGATATCTCCACTCAGAGAAAAAAAAAACAAGTTTATATAATTCTTTTAACAGAAAAAAATTACAATATTAAACTGTGAAAAGAGATCAATTGATTGATTCTGTTTTTTTTTTTATGCTTATCAACCTTTTGTGGGTTATACAAAGCCAAAATATTGAATTGTAAGAAATTTTTTTTTTGCATTAACAAATTTTTTTTGAAGATAATGATTTTTCCAATTACATCTACTATTTAACCCATAGCAGGGGCGCAGAGATAGATTCATACCTTTCTCAAGGATATTTGCATGTAAGTGAATGCAACAAATGACTGGAATTTGAACTCGGCTTCCAATTTCTCATTGGTGCTATCCATTACATTACCAGCATATTCATTGAGAAAGAGGAAAGCAAAAAATGAAGATTTTTCACTGCACAATTAGTATGACTGTTACAAAACTATCAAGTCCCTCATATGAATAACTAATATAAGAGTGATTCAGAGACAGATCAGATAAAAATCGTTTGGGGCAGTGGGAAATGAGGTGGTTTAAAGCTTTTGTAGCCAAGCAATGAAATTCTTTCTCTTGGATTGATTTATTGCAAGCATTTAATTATGACAAGTCAAATACTGAAACAGAATTATACTCACTTAAACCAGCTGATACTTGGTATACCACAGTGGTAGACTGTAAGACAGGAGACTTCAATTTCTGAGGCTTCTGAGGATATACGACCATTTTTTTTTTGATAAAAGAGAAAGAAAGTTTTAGTTTCAAACCAGAGCAAAGTTTCCTTGTCTAAATCATTAATTTTTTAAAATCTCTATCTCATTAATAAAAATATAATTCTCAAACCTTCTACATTAGTTTATTGTACTATTTGTGTAATTTACAAATATACACAAGAAAGAAGTATATTTGTCTTATCACAAGATTTTATTTTATTCTTTGTTGAGTTATTTTTATTTTACAGTAATCTCTTATGTCTTAGTAGCTTTACTGCCTTGCTTGGGATGAACTTGGATTTTACAACTTCATAAATCCAACCCACAACTTGAAATCAAATTTCAATATGTTAAGCAAAAACTCTTATTTATATTACTATAGTATATCAGAATCTGTGGATTATTTTTTATATTATTATGCAATAAATAATGATAAATGTGGAAGAAAATAAACAAAAACAATATTTGATTATTACTTTCAACAATATATAAAACTTCTGTAATTTATATTTTTTTTTAAAGATAATGTTCATGTTTTGGTGAATATTTGAACTGGAGTTTAATTAGAGTCATTAGTAATTAAACTAATTAAAAAAATAAAGGACTAAAGCAGAAAAATATATAAAGTAACCTTTCAGTTGAATCTAAGAAAGAAAATGGGGGGATGATTCCACTGAACTAAGAACAGAATAAAAACAAAAATATTCGAAAAACAATGAAAGCAAAAATATTTGTGACTAATTTGTATTTATGGCTTATTAACTATTTGCAGGTTATTTAAAGCCAGAAATATTTTTGGATTGTAATTTTTTTTTTTTTTGAGATCTACTTATTGAGTGGCTACACTACACTCATCCAGGATTGCACACACAGCTTTGCCTGGGCTGTTAAGTTTTTCAAGATCATTAACTGTGAATGAATTTTCAAGATTGAGACAAGATAGAAGATGCTGCATAGTTTGTAATTGCACACATTGGCAATTGAAATCAACATTATTGTCATATTCCCATTTCTGAAGGTTGGCTCTACAGTGATAAACAGCTGTTTGGAGGCAATTCAGGCAGGACCAGAAAGGCCAGACATCACTGAAGTCAAGTGGGGAGGGATACTATAGGGCTGAGAGAGAAAGCTTGCATTCCACATTATTAAGGTGGTTGCACCACAGGGACAGATGCTAAGTGCTCTAGTTTGACTGAATGCAGAAAGCTGTGTCTTAACTTGAGCTTCTTTGTCACCGGTTCACAGCCATGGAGTAGATTATGAGGATCAGTTTCCTGCTTCAACATCAGGTTGGAAGTGGACTGCCCTTTTTTTGGAGATAATAATGATTTACTACTATTATTACTTACTAATTAACTCATAGCTTAGAGAGAAGAGGTTAATACATCTTTCCCAAGGGTAATTGTGCATATATGAATATAACGAACTTGACTGGAATTGAAACCTGGTTATGCGATTTCCAATTCTGAGATGTTATCCATTACACCACCCATACATCTAAGCTTATAGCACCTGGTATTCCCAAGTGGTTACTTATTTAGGTACTGACTAGGCTAAATGTTGCTTAACTTTGGTGATCGTATAAGAACCGGGGGTTCAATGTGTTATGGATGTAAGCCAAAAATATTTATAAAGTTTTATTTTAATTTATGCAAGAGCAAGTGTTCAAGATGAATGTTATGTCTTTTTAAAGTTGATTTGAACCCTGTTCAAGTGTCCTCTCTAGCTCTTTCTGTAGCTGATCGTATTTGCATAGTTTTATCTTGATTGGTTGTTGCCAATATCTCGTCATTCTAAAATCTTTCTTTTATTCAGTATTTATTTTTGAAATTTCTTATCGAGGGTTATCAGCTTCCAAGTTTGTGAGGATATTATCCCAACAATAGTAATTTTCATACATTTATTCTCACATTTTCAAAAGGTTATAGTTCACAATTCTGATTTTATCTCATTGGAAGAATTACAACACATACTGTACATTGATCTTAAGATTTTGTATTGCACTGTCAATGTTTTACTAGTCTTTAATTAATTGTAAAATTTAAATCGGTCAAATATTAGTTGTAAAAACAAATTTACTAATAATCTATGATATATTTTCATTGAAGAAAATGCAGAATAATAATTTACATATAGAATGAAGATCATTATAAATGTCACCATAATGATAACGGATTTTTTACAGATTATCAATGTTTTGCAGTGTATTTAAAGCCAGAATTATTTTTAAATTGTAAGATTTTTTTGGTGGTAATAATGATTTACTGATACAAGTTCTACTAATTAACCCATAGTTGATGGGAGGAGTGGATTCATACCTTTCCCAAGGGTAGTTGTGTATAAGTGGATATAACAAACCCAACTGGAATTGAAACTTGGCTCTCCGATTAACAATTCTGAGCTATTATTCATCACACTACCTGTACATCAAAGCTTACAATACCTGGTATTCCCAAGTGGTCACCCAGCTTGGTACTGACCAATCTCAATGTTGCTTAACTTCGCTGATTATACTAGAACTGGTGTTTCAACTTGATATAGCCATAAGCCATAATGATAATTTAAATGTATTGTTATATTATATAAAATTTTCTTTATACTTCACAAATATTATTATTTATATGTTTTAAAACATCCATAAAATATTAAGCAAAGCCACCTAATGGCAATATAATGGTTATTATTACTAAAGGTGTTATTATTACATCATTGCATATTTGCTTCCCCATGAAGGCAAATACGACACAAGGTCATGTTTAAAGTGGGAGAACATCACAGCACATATATGTTGAGACAAAAATTGTCAATGTTGCCTCAGCTCTTTCCTTTTAGGATGCTTCAAGATTAACCCTGACTCTACAATTTCATAGTGCAATAGAGAGGTACTGCCCAGAGGGATAGTTCTATGAAGTTAGACCTTGGTTTTTGGCCAAAAGGTTTGAAACTGGAGCTATGCCAGGTAAGTAGCTTATATCATTAAGTATTATTACATCATGACCATTGTTCTATCACTATGTGGCAGACATTAAAACCTTTTTGCTAGACATGCTTGCATTGATAACCATGTCAGCAACAACCACTTTTCAGGTTTGGGATATGCAGGGTTTGAATCCAAAGAGGCTAGCACACTTTCTTTCACTTTTGGTTAAGATCAGGATATAAGAATATAATTAACACTTTTTGCAATAGACATACATGGCATAGACAATTCACATGACTCAGCCTCTAACTCACCAAAAGAGTAAGTTCAATTTTTTCTTTCCCATTTTCACAGAGAATCTTTTAAGAACATCCCTCAAAATTTTCTCTGCACAAAAATGTTTTAGATAAGATAAAATTTCTATCTTGTTTTGTTTCAGAGTCTTGTTTGTCTTTTTTTTTCAACCAACTCAACACTTTTAGTTTTTGTTCATCAATACACAACACCTTCTTAATTTGAAATAACTATTTATTAAATAGTATGTTTGGTATACAACATTACTATTTTACTATCAATCTGTAAATGGGAAAGTTCCAAAGAAAATGAGAACTAGAATGACATTTATACTTAAAATCAGAAAGAGACAATTGCCATAAAAGATTTTAAAAACAACAAATTAATGGAATAGCATCTAACCTTTCCAGATATTAACCCACTGGGAGGGAATACCATGGACACAACATGTGAGCAATGAGAATGTTTTAAGGAAAACGGGGGGGGGGCGGGGAGGACAAAATCAGAAAGAGAGTTGAAACACATTATGAGGAAAGGGGGCTTGGCAAATTTAAAAATGTACAAGAAATATTGAAGGAAAGGGGAACAGTGTGAAACAGAGTAATCTAACTAATGAGTTAGGTGGATGGATGAAGCAGGGACAAAGAGGGATTGTAAAGGGTCAAAAGTTTCTTAGAGCATCAAGGGACAGGAAGTTGTGGAGATCTGAAGGTACATAGCACATATTACACAAATATTATATCATCCACAATATGATTATTATATTATATTCATCTAATTATCATAGCTAACACTTATTGAGTGATACAATTTATTATAATTATTAGTAGTTTCTTATTATCAATAGCCATTTTTTTTTACTAAAGGATTGGGTTAGATTATTAAATAAAAAATTTAAAACAAAATATTCTTTTACAAAATTCTAATAAATGAATATGTGAATATATTCATTCTAAAAAAATTTAGTTATATCATTCATTTAGGACATGTAATAATGAAAAGGCTTAGAGAGAATTTGACACTCACAGTACACACTGAAGGTGAGAGGGATGGAAGAAAGTAGCGAGTAACCTATCTAATAAACTGGTGTAAATGGATGGTAGGACAATGACTGGGGTGGTGAAAAGACAAACCTTACTCTAAGCTACAAAAGATAAGCTGTCGAGAGCAATGATCTCCCACGTCCAGTAGGGACATCACACAAAGCAAAAAAAAAAAAAATATTTCAATAGTACCAATTATTGCTTTTTGTCTGAATTTCTGGGATAAGGAGTTATCATTATTTGAACACTATTTATATTCAGACTATTGTCCTCATCTTTGTTGTTTTTTTGGTCATTGTGCCTTCCGGTCTTCCTCAGCTATATACAGATCTGGATAACCTACAGATATGGCACAAGGCCGAAAGTAGGGAGCACCCAGTGACGATCAAAGTCACTACTCAGTCATAATTGATCTAGAGCGAGACAAGCTTGCTATGACAACACATTGATCTCTAGTGAGACAAGCTTGCTAATCATTAAACCATGTTTCATTGCTTAAACCCATTTGCCTACAATAAAAATATCCTTATTGCAATCATTTATTAAAATATAAATGGTATGTAACCCGTACTGCATCATGACAATAAATGAAATCTACATTTTACAATGATCATTATTATAACCAACAATTAATAATCAGAAATCAAAGTGATTTTTAAGTACTTTTCACTCTGTCACCTTCTCATTTTTATTTATAGTTACTTTAAAATCTATAAAACAACCTCTGCATAAATATATAGACTAAGTAAGTAGTAAACTACAATAACCAAATTAGTTTATGTCTCCATCTGTAGATTTTTACTGAAAAACCCTTTTATAATTAATCTGAGATACTTAAAGGAAAAAAGGTGACAACCCCATTTATATATATATTTCAAATCTTAATTCTATATAACAATAACCAGTTGAGTTGTGGATGAAGAAAGAAAGAAAGAAAGAAAAGGGGAGAATCCAGTGGTCATGAAATCGGATTACATACAATAAGCATGAATGGAAACTATGTACATGAATGGAAATGTACATCACACTATCGCACCAGTCACTCCAAATCCCTACCCCATCATTAAAAACGACCCTGGCCACTTCTCTTCTACACCACTGCATATCAAGCAACAGAATATAAGGAGTCGACTTGCCCATGACTAAGCACATCATGGCTGGCTTGCTGCTATCCAACATTCAGTGGTGGATGACATCACACCAGTCTGCAAAATAGTCTTAATCAATGAAAAATCATATACTGAGAAAGATAGGGTGTGAGAGAGAGAAAAAGCACTTTCCTTATCAGATGGAAAATATTCCAACAATCAACTTACTGCAATTAAAACAATTTTTTTTAAATAGGCATTGGCTCAATAACTATTTTTGACATTTTCTTTTCTTAGTGAATTAAGGAAACAGTGCATTAATTTTAATTGTTATAAAAATAATCTGTTTCAAAATTGTTTTATCTACCGACTCAGTCATATAAGAAGACCATGCCATTTCAAATAGATATTGTTGGGGAAACTGTTTGCAAAATACAAAATGACACTGAGTAATCATTAAATCATCAAATTACATACAATTAGGCAATAAGAAAATTCTCTTAGTTTAATTCTTACAAAAAAAAAAAATGCTCATTATTTTGCAACAAAATATGTATCAAGTTTACAGTAATTAATTGGTTGATAATCAGTAATTTAATTACTCTCAATAAATAATTAATGAAAAACTATCAGAATATTATTTAAATGCCTTCAATACCTAAGAAAACTGATGATTCTGGAGCCAGGGAGGAAATTCCTGTGATGTTATAAATAAGCATGTTTTTTTTTTTTTTTTTTTTTTTTTTTTTTTTTTTTTTTTTTTTTTTTTTTTTTTTTTTTTTTTTTTTTTTTAAAAATAAAATAAAAACAAACAAAACAAACAAATACATAACAATAACAATAAATACATATAATATAAAAAAAAAAAAAAAAAAAAAAAAAAAAAAAAAAAAAAAAAAAAAAAAAAAAAACAAATAATAATATATATAATATATAATAATATAATATATAATATATATATAATATATATAATATAATATATATAATAATATAAATATATATATATATATATATATATATATATATTTTAATTTTTAAAATTTTTTTTTTAAAAAAAAAATTTTTTTTTTTTTATGTAAAATTTTTTGATCTTCTGATAAGTTTGATAAATTATCATTAACCAAAAAAAATTTTCTTGGGTTTTTTCCATTATTTTTTAATATAATCAAGCTTTTGGGTTATTTGCCAATTTTCAAAGATGTAATTTTAAAAAATATCAAACAATATCGGAAAACAGTGATGATAGTCTGTCATTGTTTAGTTTAATAGTGGGTCACTAAAACGATTTTGCATATATGGTTTTGAAGCGAAAAACGCACAAGGTTTTCATCACGCCCCACATGACCACGAGGTGAATTGGGGAATGAAATAAGGAAAATTTTTGGTATAAATAATGGCTTCTTTACCCAAATTTTAGAAATTATAGACATTTTAAATATATTTTTTAGAGATTATATATATACACACACACAATATACAAAATAAAACACACACACATAAAATAACACACACAATATACATAATAAAACACATATATAAAAATATACACAAATATATACAACATATAAATATATATAAAAAACATATATAAATATATAAAAAATATATATAATACATAACACACATATATATATAAAATAAAACAAACACAATATATATAATATACATACAAAACACACATATATATATAAAATACAACATAACACACATATATATAAAAAAATAATACACAACATAAAACAAAATATATACAAACAAACACACATATATATAAAAAAACATTAAACACACAAAAATAACAACAAACACACATATATAAAATTTAAAATATATAAAAAAAAATATAACAATACACACACAAATATAACAAACACACAAATATAAACATAAACACACATATAAAAAAATAAAAACATATAAAACCCTATTTTATTAATTTTTGTTTTCCCCCTGTTTTCCTTAAAGCCCTTTTTTCTCCTTGTT
>CAHIKZ030001076.1:0-17500 GCA_903632075.3 Acanthosepion pharaonis
TAAGTAAAAGCTCTGTTTATAATAAAACAGTATTAACAAAATTTCTATGAAAGTTTTCAACGGACATTCAAGCCGGTGAATGTTGTTATAAACAGAGCATTTACTTAAATATTTGCATCTATAAAAATAAAAGAATGTATAAGCATAAAAAAGTCTTAAAATAATTGTTGACTTTTTGTCCATTTCTATAAATATATATATATATATATATATATATATATATATATGTGTGTGTGTGTGTGTGTTCTACTTCTTCAAATCGGATCACCTAAGCAAGCAGAGCATTTGGGAAGATTCGTCATCGCCTAGGAGAGAGACATCAATTTGGACACACAAGTACGGGTTTATAGAGCAGCCTTTCCTACTACTCTCTGCTGGATGCCTTCCGCAAAAGTTACCTCGGCGCGATCTGTGGCTATACTTTTGACGACACGGTGTCCAATGTTGATCTTCTCGCATAATGCAACATTGGCGGAATTGAGATGTTCCTGGTGCAGTCACAACTTCGATGGTCATGATGCAAGTATGAGTGACGACAGAATACCTAAGATCCTCCCGTATAGCCAGCTTCACAGTGGACAAAGGTCAGTTGGACGGTCGTGTATCAGATAAAAAGACAAGCTAAAGATTAACCTCTCAGCTGTGAATGTGTCTCATACTAACTTTATGCGAGTTGCTCTGGATAGAAATAACTGGAGATATTTGTGCCAGACTGATATCAGAAATGTCAAAATCAATTAGATAGACAACAGCGAAGAGCGTCAGCAAATATTCGTGTGGATATGTCATGAGATCCTCGCTGTTGCACAATATGTGGACTTGTATGCAGGTCACTAGCAGAACTGAAGTGACACATTAGACACAAACATAAAAACTGAATGACGTTTTCCGATCCTCATATGCTGAAGTCGACGGTAGAGTCCATCATAGGCTCCTGAAAAATTAATTTCAGTTGAGCTCTCTGGGGAAGAGGTGTAGGTTTGTAGACAGTGACTATTATAGCTGATATAGCGAGACTCTTCGGCAAAAGCGAATTAAACCACTGTCGGTCACTGTGTGTGCTTATCTAAAAATAAATACGCTAAAAAAATTCATCTTCATCCCTGCTGTGCGCCGACGGCTTAGTGGTAGAATCTCCGACTCACCAATTAGTCGGGTTTCGATCCTAGCTAGAGACAACAGGATGTTGGCACACTGAAGAGCTGTGAAAACAGCGAAACAGTCTGTCTCAGATAACTTTATATATATATATATATATATATATATATATATATATATATATATATATATGGGGAATAATAATATGTTTGGCTAAATACTAGTCGCCATTTTGGAAGATTTATCCTGCAAACAATATTAGCGGACCTAATGTAATTACAAGTAAAAATTGAATAACACAAAACAATATATATAAGCAAATGACAGTACATGTATTAACAAAAAGGAAATTATATCTGACGAAATGAAAAAAAAGATGAAACTAGGTAAAAAAATGTATTGTTTGCCTTTTCCGTGTGTGCGCCCCCGCGAGCGTCACAAGCGTGTGTGGGAGGGTACAATAAAGTCAAGACAGAAAACCATGTAAGTGAACGTACCCCAATAGTGAACTTTACCCACGTGTCACTACATCAGAAAGCTAGACCTAAAAAGATGTAAAAGTGACTAAGGAGATAAATGCACGCTTTTTCATAGGCTTAACGAGCACCTCCGAATGACGGTTGTTTGGGAAAGTCAAGTGGGATACCCCACCACCAGACATACACACACACACACACACACACACACACACACACACACATATATATATATATATATATATATATATATATATATAAACAATATTATATATATATATATATATATATATATATATATATTCTTCAGGTAGTTGGAATGTTGAAATGAAACCTTTATTTCGCTCACTGAGGTAGACTGTTCTAGTTCCATGTGCCATGTTTAATGGATGTTAGTTATCTCAAGGACACATAGCACAGTGGATAGAGGCGTTGGTTAGATCCAGTGACAGAACTCAAAGAGTGTGAGTTCAATACCCGGTTAAAGCAGTGGAGAACTTTCAGAGGGAAATTAACAGGAGATAACTGATAACTGATAACTGACATCCATTAAAAACATGGCACGTGGAACTAGAACAGCCTACTCCAGTGAGCGAAATAAAGGGTTCAGTTCGACATTCCAACCACCCGAAGAAGGCCGGAGCGTACAGGGGCCGAAACGTTGTAATAAATATGGCGACAAAGATGAGGACAATAGTCCGAATAATGTAAATAGTGTACATAATACCTCATCTCAGAAATATAGACAGATACTGAAGGATCGGATAAATATGGTGACGAGGATGCGGACAATAGTCTGAATAATGTAAATAGTGTACATAATACCTCATCTCAGAAATATAGAGAGATACTGAAGGATTGGATAAATATGGCAACAAAGATGAGGACAATAGTCCGAATAATGTAAATAGCGTACATAATACCTCATCTCGGAAATATAGACATCAAGCGCTTTTTTTCTTTTACGTGCCACATCTCTTCAGGACGTAAACGATCATGGCTCTCCGTTTCCTCCTCTCCATGACATCCTTAGCATCCTTCTGTAGAACCACATCTCCGTCGCTTCGAGTCTCATCTTGACCTTTGAGGAAATCGTCCAACATTCGGTGCCTCTTCCTGATGTTAAGTATAAGCCTCCTCCTTGTTTGCATCCTCTCTAAGACCTCACCGTTGCTCACACGCTTGGTCCATGATATCCTTAGCATCCTTCTGTAGAACCACATCTCCATCGCCTCGTGTCTCTTCTTCACCTTTGAGGAAATCGTCCAACATTCGCTCTCATAAAGAATACAGAACTGAAGGCAGAAATACAAAATATTTGAAAGAAATTTTATTCTGTAATATACTTTGATCATTTTAATCATGAAATAATAATGCAAAATGAAATTTGAGCTCACTAGAAAAACAATTAACTGTTAATAACTCATTCTCGACTTGCCACTTTATTCTGTTGGCATAGTAAGCGGAAGGGTGCACATCCTACACATGCCCCCACCAAAATATTACCATGCCCCACCGGTGGGGCTTCCGCTACACTTTGGAAATCTTTAGTCTATTTAGTAGTTGGTATTAAGCTTCCTCCTTGTTTGCATCCTCTCCAAAACCTCATCGTTGCTCACATGTTTGGTCCATGATATCCTTAGCATCCTTCTGTAGAACCATACTTCCGTTGCCTCGAGTCTCTTCTTCATCCTTGAGGAGACCGTCCAACATTCGCTGCCGTAAAGGAGGACAGATGTCACTTAGCAGCTCAGTGCTCTTTTCTTTGTTACCGACGAAATTCTCCTGTCTCGTAATACTCTGCCTAGCCGCTAGTTCATAATGGCGAATATTGAAGACGACAGGAAGTATGGATAGAAAACTGACTTTTGGGTTCGTATACAAGCAGAAGAAACTATTTTGAATGCTGATTTTCTAGGCAGACACCGACGGATTTAGGCCGAAGTAAAACAAACATCAGTTTAGGGTCCCACAATCCAGAAAATCTGAAAGCGTATTCAATTTTGAGACGGGCATTTAAATGTTAGCTCAGTTTTCGTATTAGTTTGGAGCACTTCTTTCCTTATGCACCCTGTTCCTTCATGGCTCTCCACAATTTCCTATCGCTTGTAGCTCTTAATATTTTTTTTTCTTTTTGTTGTCTCTTCTAAACCTTGTTCTACCATTTACTTGCATAATCTGATTCTTCTTCTACATGCCGTGTCTCTTCTGGATGTGGGCGATCATGGCTCTCCACAATTTCCTGTCGTTTGTAGCTCTTAATAAATTTTGTATTTTTTGTTATTTCTCCCAAATCTTGTTCCACCATCCATTTACTCAATCTCGCTAGGTATTTTATGCGATTTTTCCTCTGTCTCACTGACCTTCAATCTGTCCTGTGAGTATCAGATTTTCCAAGCCTACTTTCCTCATTATGTGTCCTAGAAATTTCAATTCTCTCTTCCTGATGTTAGGCGTAAGTGTCCTTTTTGTTTCTGTTTTCTTTAAACTTCGTCGTTGATCGCATATTCGGGCCGTGGTATCCTTAGCATCCTTTTATAGAATTGTATTTCTGTTGTATCTAGTCTCTTCATCTTTGAGGAAATTGTCCAGCATTCACTTCCATAGAGGAATACTGATACTCTATAAGAGTCCAGTATTCTTTGTTTCTGTTGCTTCAAGTCTCTTTTTCCTCTCAATTACATCATTTGAAACTATATATATGTAACTGTCTTTATTTTGTTTTTTTTTGTTTTTTAATTTTTCTCTTTCATGGACACCGTGGTCTTTGGAGGCTTGTTTAGGTACCATGTTAATGGCCTTTTAAGCTTCCTTCATGTGAATTGCAATAGAACTTTGAATATGTAAGAATTAAATATTGCAGGGGTGGCGCCAGAATTTTATAAATACCAAAGTGGACGTGGCCCCAAATAGGTTGGGAACCTCTGGTCTACAGGGAAATCTATCGTCTTCATTAAGCACTAAAAGGTAACAGGAATTATTTTGCATTTTGATAGGCGTCGATTTACAGTGAACATCGACGACACACTGAGTTTTATACTTGAAGAACGCATACGATCTTCGATAGCTGTCTCCATTTATAATATCCATCATATATATATATATATATATATATATATATATATATAATTATTTATTTAAAATATGATTCCAAATCGCTACATAAGAGGTTCTTATGTAGCGATTTGGAATCATATTTTTAAATAAATAATTATATTTATGCTCTACTTTTGTATCGAGCACTATTTTTTAAAAAAATAATAACTAAAATACTAAGG
Organism: Acanthosepion pharaonis; assembly: GCA_903632075.3. NCBI lineage: Eukaryota > Metazoa > Mollusca > Cephalopoda > Sepiida > Sepiidae > Acanthosepion > Acanthosepion pharaonis. The sequence continues at coordinate 4,853 of CAHIKZ030001076.1, forward strand.
GACTTTGGATTATTTACCTAACCAGTTCCTTCCTATTTTCTATATATTTCACACACATATATATATATATATATATATATATATATATATATATATATATATATATGTGTGTGTGTGTGTGTGTGTGTGTGTGTGTATACACATTTCATACACTAAATGTATCAACTATTATGAGATATTTCTTGCTACATCTACACTAATGGTCACGCAGTCAAAACTTCATTCGACGGGAATTCACGGAAATTAACGAAAACGGGAAAAAACTATCAAGAGGTAACTGAAAATGAAAGTGACTTAATTCGGAATTATACATATATATATATATATATATATGTGTGTGTGTGTGTGTGTGTGTGTGTGTGTGTGTGTGTGTGTGGAAAAAAACATATTTTAAATTAATTAATTTATAATATTAATGCTCTGTAAATTTATATTGAGCACTATTTTGTAAGAATAAAATATCTATAAGAACATTGGATTATATATCTTACTGTTCTTTTTTTTTATTTTATATATATATATATATATATATATATATATATATGTGTGTGTGTGTGTGTGTGTGTGTGTGTGTGTGTGTGTGTGTGTGTGTTAAGGAATATACAATATAGCTTACATTTATTGCATAACTCTGAGTTTCATGCCGAAGCAATTATCAACTGCCAGTATATTTGTTTTTATTTTTAGTTTAATTTTGGGTTGACACCTGTTTTGCAAAGTTTCTTGTTCTCACGGGATACCTTATGGTTGGGGTGGAATATTATTATTTTTAAGATATTCAAATAAATTGTGGTTTAATTTTGAATTTGAATTTAGGCCCAAATTAACATTTAAGATTGAAAAGAATGTTGGAAATAAGAATAATAAATTCTAATTTAGAGAGACGACGATGCAATCAAACTAATAAGCAAAATTAGACGCTAGAAATCAAGGGGGGTAACTCTTTTTTTACCATGGAAATCAATAAGTAATTAACAATATTATTAATATAAAGCTGTATGAGAAGGTTTTGGAAAAGTACTATTTAAGTCTTTATATTAGTGAAAAGGGTTCTGTAAATATGCCTGTGTGTAAAATGGATAGTATATGCTTCTAAGGGAGAGCAGGTTTGTTCTTGTACGTACGTTCAGTAGGAAAACTGTCATGTAGTGACTTTTGAGTTAGATGCATGTTTTCTGCAGCGGTTGTGAGTAGATGTTGCAGCAGTACCGAGTAAGTCCTTTGAGACGAAAGAATCTATGATTTTTTTTCAAGTTACCGACACGTTTTGCTTTTGTTTTTTAACTGTTTTCGAAATTACTCCAGGTTCAAGTACTTTCCGGTTTCTGAAATCTAAACAGAAACAAACACTTGACCTCGCAACGTCCACTGGAATCAGCTCAGCTCAAAATAAGTTGATCATTTTTGCTTCGAAATGAGCCACAAACTTTGTGCCTATTTTATTTTGCTTTTTTAATGATCTCTTTTTTTTGTTTTTTTTTTAATAATATTCATTCTATAACGGGCCCAAGAGCTACTCAAGGTAGAGGATTATTGAAGAGGGTTGTTTAAGGACATATATATGAAAATAATATGAACCCAGATTTGAAGGGGTCAAGATTATCGTTGTCGGGAAATCATCCTCCAGTTTTAGGGAAGAAGCTATCCGAGTGGAACTTATACCTTACTTATTGAATACAAAGGTAATGAAGGTAGTTACCTTCAATGTGCGCGGAGTGGCGAGTCTAAGCTGGAAAGGTTGGAGTTGGAGGAACTAAAGAATGAAGAACTGAACGAATGTAGCTCGTCTGAGCACTTTCCATGGAAATTGCGAAAGAGTAGAAAGAGCCATGCCAAGATTCGTCTGTGGGAAAGGGGCTGTAAGGTGGGAAATAATCCATCACCCACAAGGCCAGGTATACGTCTTTGGACTGGATCAAGACTGAAACGTGAAAACGTGAGCAGCTTCTGTCATATATGGCAGCTGTTCTCCATTTTCGGCCTGATCTGGCCTTTGTAAAATTAGAGCATAGAAAGAGAAGTTTGGTACTTACTAGAGCGGCACAGAGAACTGGCCATTTTTCGAACATCTTTAGCAATGGTCTGAGATTACTTTAAATCCTATCAGGCAAAGGGGTCTCCTTGAGATAACACGCGTTCATTGCGATTTCGAATTCGCTTTTTTTTTTTTGTATTTCATCTATACTGCTTGCCATCGAAACTTATGTAGCCGAGTCCAATCTGCTATTTAACCCATAGATATGGAAAATGATGGACATTTTGAACTCGGGTCTATAGTTCTACATATAATGAAGATTTACTTATACTTAGCGAATTTTGATTTGGAAGACGCAAGGTCCATGCAGATGTGCGTCAAGCAAGAACTGAACATGCCAAAAAGAACGCTAGAGACATTAGCTGACGTATTGTTGTTCGATTTGAGCATGTTAAGGTCGATGCACCGACAGATCATTTACTCTTTTGGAAATGTTTTCAGTCTTCAATCAGTAGCAGTCAATCGGTCGCAGACGATTAATTTTGTTTGATGAATGCTTAGAGTAAGACCCGCTGATCTTCACACAAAATCACACCAGGTCTACATTTAAAGAAGAAATTGAAAAAAAAAAAAAAAATTAGCTATTAACAATATTTACGATTTTTTTTTTAGTATAAATTTAGACGAGGTAAACCTGATTGATAGAATCAATTCGCTCAGAGGTCAGACCGATTTAATGGCATCGCTCTATGAACTCTAAAAATATCTACGCATTTAAGTAGAACTTTACATACATACCTACATACACCGTGTATTTCGGTAGCAATCGCTCTTTTATACATGTTTCATTAAAGAAGACAGACAAGGTACTGCGATTAAGGTTTTTATTTCAATTTTCTTGTGTTCAAACAAGTGTTTTCTTTTCTGGACACAGGGTGGGTACAAATTGTTCAAATGTTCTGTAATTCCGAGCGCTTTCGGCAATATGTTTATCCATTATCAAGGATGATTTTAGTTTTGCCTTTTAAATTGGGTGTATGGGTTGTGTGTGTGTATTTTTAAAGTTATAAGGATGCTTTATATTCTGAACACAGCACATTGTGGCCGTGTTCTTAGTTAATGTTATTGAGCGTTGAATTTTTCAAGCCTTCCGTTAAAATAAATTATATGCATGACAATAAAACACGCGTACACACAGACATATATATGCATAGTTAAAGAAATATATACATTAAAAAACACTAAATATATCAACTATTATGGGACAGCGATATTTCTTACTATATCTGTCCCATAATCATTAAGACATTTGCCTGCACATTTCCTAGACAAAATGTATCAACTATTATGGGACGGATATTTCTTATTGCATCTGTACCATAATCATTGAGACATTTGCCTATACACTTCATACACTAAATGTATCAACAATTATGGGACAGAGATATTTTATATTACAACTGTCCCATAAACATTGTGATAACTGACTACACATTTCATACACTAAATGTATCACCTATTATGGGACAGTGATATTTCTTTTTACATCTGTCCCATAATTATTGAGACATTTGTCTACATATTTCATACACTAAATTCATCAACTATTATGGGACAGATATTTCTTACTATATCTTTCCTATAATCATTGACACATTTGCCCACACATTTCGTATACACTAAATATATCAACTATTATGAAACAGTGATATGTCTTACTGCATCTGTCCCACAATATATTGAGACGTTTGCCTACACATTTCATACACTAAAAGTATCAACAATTGTGGGACAGTGATATTTCTTACTGCATCTGTCCCATAATCATTGCGACATTTGCCTACGCATTTCATACATAAAATGCATCAACTATTATGGGACAGTGATATTTCTTACTGCATCTGTCCCACAATCATTGAGACATTTGCCTACACATTTTATACACTAAATGCATCAACTATAATGGGACAGTGATATTTCTTACTAAGTCTGTCCCATAATCATTGAGACATTTGTCTGCACATTTCACATACTAAATGTATCAACTATTATGGGACAGAAATATTTCTACTTAATTTAAAATTTCAATGCATCTTCAATGTCTATATTCAATCTTTCTGAAAACAGTTTCTTTTATTGTCCTTCTTCACTTTCCCTTCCTGTTACCCTAGTGCACCCTAGAAACATTGCCACCTTGTTTGGGGTGGAATTATTTCAATAATAATAGCGCCATGGCCGAGGTTGGGGAGGGCAAATAGATTTATAATATTCCAAGTCTATTGACGCAAATGATGATGCAATATCTTCGGCCGGAATTTGAACACTGGACGCCTATGTCATTTCACGAAAGCGACGCACACGTCATTATATTTATTATATAAACACAGGTGCATACTGATATGTTACTAAAATCGATTTAATTATTACCTACATTATGGAGAATAACAGACACGGCATGCCTAATAAAATCTTACAGATTGTAGTTCGTTTCATCATTTATCTATTATCTATCACAGTTCGATTGCAGCTTTTAATCTCTTTATATCCCAGTCTTTTATCTATCTATTTAAATGGTAATATATATATATATATATATATATATATATATATATATATATATATATATATATATATATATATATATATATATATATATATTGCTTTTTATGTGGCACCCAGTGAGAATCGAACCCCTATAATTGTTTTAGCGAGACAAGCTTGCTAACCATTAAACCACAACCGAGGTATCCCCTCCCTATCTATCTATCTATCTATCTATCTATATATATATATATATATATATATATATATATATATATATATATATATATATATATATATATATATATATATATATATTCAGTCTTTTCATATCTATCTGTCTATCTGTCTATTCTCATCATATATATATATCTATCGATATATATATATATATATATATATATATATATATATATATATATATGTATGTATGTATGTACATATATATATATATATATATATATATATATATGTATGTATGTATGTATATATATATATATATATATATATATATATATATAGGATGCGATGTAAATTGTCGGAATTTTATCATTTTAATTGCGCTCATGCGCCTTGTTTTTTTGGGGTTTTTTTAAATTATTTCGATTGCACAGTATAGTAGGGTCAGTTGGGCACCGTCTTTGAGAAAAGGAGCACCATGACACAGTTCACTCCGCCAGGAATTTGGAAACAGAATGCTGTACTCCTTGGCATTCGCGCCGGAATCTCCAATATGAATGTCTGTGTGTCAATCTGAAGAGAGCGCAGAGAATACGGAAAGAGATGGCTGAGCGTCATGGTGATTACGAAGGTGTTTCAAGTGATCACTAATGATGGCAACATTATGTCTCTATTCACATTCCCACAGGGCCTCAGACTCAACACGGAGGCCTACATCAAGTGCCTTGAGAAGCTAGTGGCACCCTTGGTCAAGAAGGGTGACTGCTGGAAAGATCATATGTCTGGCTACAGGTCTCTTCACCATACAACACAAGCAGGATAACCTAATCCTGTCTGTAAGATAGTTTTTACGATCACATTACCCCTCATCTATCGATCTATCTATCTATCTATCTATCTATCTCTCTCTCTCTCTCTCTCTATATATATATATATATATATATATATATATATATATATATATATATATATATATCCACCAAATCCCACTAATTATGCCTGGGGTGCAACTGACCTAGAGACCAACAAACTCCTTTTAACATCAAAGATAAACTGAAAGCAAGGATTATGGCAGCCTTCACCAACTTAAACAAGACTGTCCAGAAGAGTTGCAGGAGATTCCGAAGTCGTCTGAAAGCCCTGGTTGAAGCCAATAGCGATTTATGGAATAAATTTACTCTTTAGTATTTCAAGATATTTTTGTGTAATTTTGGTAAACATATCTGTTAAAATGAGATGTCAGTGTTATTTTCATTTTTGCATAATTTAGACAGCCATCTATCTATCTATCTATCTATCTATCTATCTATCTATCTATCTATCTATCTATCTATCTATCTATTTCAATCTGTTTATATCTATCTATCTATCTATCTATCTATCTATCTATCTATCTATTTCAATCTGTTTATATCTATCTATCTATCTATCTATCTATCTATCTATCTACTTTAGTTTTCCATAGACAGAGAGATATAAACTCCCCCACCGCCTGTAACCAATATATCCTTGACGACCATCAACCACATATTCGTAGCAGGACACGCATATCATCAATAACAATAGTGCTTATTAACAAGCCTCTGTACTAAGTGACTCATTCTCTCTCCCAGGTTGCTTACACCCTGCCCGGACAGGATGTGCATCGAACCACTGGAGCCCATGTGGCCCACAATGACAGGGTCAAATTCTCCTCCCAGTACCATTCTTTCAGATTTTCGATTTTAATGAATTATATACGCCACCCCCTATTGGCGTCTTGCAAAATAACAATGACAAATTAGTGTCAATTGTTGCGACTACATTAATAATAATAATAATAATAATAATAATAATAATAATGTAAAAAACATTGTATATGCTACTTGTTGAACCGTAATAGGTTGCAGTGCGAAACAATTAATAGTGGGGGGGGCGAGGGTTGCTCAGTTGAGGGTTATTATTGTGACATGGAGTTTTATTTTGATTTTGATTTTATTCTGTTCATTTATTGGGCGTCGGCAAACGAGGGCAAATGTTATTTACACAAGTTCCATCCTTCAACGAATTTGTTAGGGGGGGGCGACTTAATTTTATTAGTGAGCAAGGAATGAATGATGTCTGTTCATTGGAAAATACGTCTCTCTCTCTCTCTCTCTCTCTCCATCCTCTCTCTCTCTCTCTTTGCCCTCTCTGTTAATTCACTCATTCATTTAGTACCTACCATTCGATTAATGGAATATGAAACACGGTGATGTGATATACATATATATATATATATATATATATATATATATATATATATATATATATATATATATATATATACACACACGATATAAGTTCGAACGTACTAATCCTATTAATATCTATTTTATAGAAAATGGCATTAAGGGGTTAATCTCTTTTACTAAAATCTGTCATTAAGTATAGACTCCCGTTGTGTTAATATTATTAGTATTAGGAATATTGAATCAGCGACGAGGTGCTGAAAATTTCTGACGTATATATCTCTCTATCTTTATATATATATATATATATATATATATATATATATATCAATCTGTTAATATTCATCTATCTATCTATTTCTATCTATCTATCTATATATATATATATATATATATATATATAGATAGATAGATAGATAGATAGATTGATTAAAAAGATTAAAACTGGACGACAGAGTTTGCACAGTGGACAATAAGCAACTTATTGGCGAAGCATTTTCACAATGCCAGAATTTAATTGTATTAGTATGTAATCTCAAAATAAATGTTTTCCTTTACTGTCCACCGACATTTGGTTCATCCTATATATATATATATATATATATATATATATATATATATATATATAGAGAGAGAGAGAGAGAGAGAGAGATAGATACATTTCGGCTATACATTTAGTCATTTTCAAGGACGAAATATTTTAACTTAAATAAGAAATAGTTTATTGCATGTATGTTTTATAAAATGTTTTTATTTTTCAAAATAGGACAGTTTTTATATAATTTATCATATATATATATATATATATATTTAAAAGGCAGGATCTGTGTGTGTGTGTGTGTGTGTGTGTGTGTGTGTGTGTGTGTGTGTGTGTGTAACGAATGCATGCCCGCAATTTTTGACGGATTTGCACCCAAATGTACATGCACATGCTCCAAGTTAGTGGGAAGGCCAACACCGACCTTGCATTTCTCACCTCCCATCGATAGTGGAAATAATCAATTTTTCATGCTTCTACGGCAGTTTTCATGTAGTTTGCGGCCATTTTGTACTGGCCAGAGTGAGAGCCTATAGCTGGCTGCCAGAATAGGCAGGAAGATTCTATTGGCCAGCGTGAGAGCCAACAGCTGACTGACACGAATTTTAACTAGCATGCTAGCATGCAAAAAAAAATCAATAGCTGCAATCGTCACAAGTGGGAAAAATTTAAATCTGCATGGCACTTTACTCCAATTGGCTCATTCGCTTGCTTAAACTCAACATTGATTCTGATTCCGCAGAACTGGGTTGGGTGTGAAAAAGTATTTGTTGTTAACATTCTTTTTTCATTCGGTTTTTCCAGTTACGAGTCCTTTTTTAAAGCTGATCGTTTTGTGTTCATTTTGTTTAGTTCTTTTTTCGCAACAGATTTAATGTTTAGTATTAGAAAAAATTCGCAGTGTGAGATAGGCAAGAAGTAAGGCATGTAGCAACATCAGCACGGGAAAAAGGCACTCCTTTAAAAGCAAGGAAGGGCAAAAATATTTTAAGTCAAGGAAAAAAAACAGGAAAAGAAATATCATTTGGTACACCCCTCCGTTCAACCAAAGGGTTAGTATTAAACTAGGACAGAAATTCTTAGCTCTAATTAATAAACACTTCCCCACCAATAGTAAGCTTAGTAATATATTCAATAAGAACACCCTAAAATTGAGCTACAGCTGCTCTGATAATCTTGAACGCTTAATAAAAAAACACAATAATAAGATCTTGAACAAACCCCCATGCCAAAACAGTATTAATAAAAACTCTTCACTTAAATCAGACGATAAAAGGGAAAAATTATGCAACTGTAGAAACCCAGTAGACTGCCCATTAGAAAATAAATGTTGTATTAATTCTGTGGTATACCAATGTACTATTTCATCCACAGAGAGCCCTAGCACTAATATGATATACATTGGGTCCACGCAGAATAATTTTAAAGATAGATGGAGGCAGCATAAGTGCTCCTTTAATAATATAAACAAACGAAATCAGACTTCACTATCAAAATATTTTGGCACCTGAAGGAAACAAATAAGACACCAAAAGTTAAATGGAAAATCATTGACAAGGCCAGAATATGTAAAGCTTGGGATGACCCATGCCCTTTGTGCCTCCATGAAAAATTGCACATCATTAAACTTCTAAATAATAATAATCTATTAAATAATAGACACGAGTTAACGGTTTTTGTAGGCATCATCAGACTTTTTGGTTTGAATTATTAGATAAAAAAAAAAAAAAAAAAAATTATATAACTTGTTTAACAAATAGCCCAATCATCAGATTCATAGTAGGAATAATTAACTACAAACATGCATACTACATAACACACTTCATAATCCATAGCCTAAATTACTAGTTTAAATACCTTACATATAAGATAACCCTTTATGAAGTCATCAAAAAAACTAAACGTTACGAAAGTTTTTTTTTTTTTTTTTTTTTTCTTTTTATATGCACAATCCCTTTCATAATAAAATAAAATAAAATAAATAAATAAATCTCCATAGACAATCAAACTAGACGATGGCCAATACATCTTCCGTTTCATTTTTGACACCCCACCTTTCCCCGACTTGACACCTTGAAAGTATCTCTATACCGCTACTCAATATAAACACCTCACTCGCCTACCCAATTTAGAAAATTCACCCTAGCTGTTACCATGGGGATTTTGATTTCAATTTTAAAACAAGTAAATTTCAGATATACGTTATTCCAACAAAAATTTCGCTTGAGGATGGAACGGAGCCCATTTTACTTTCAACTCAATTTAATTTAAAGGATTATATTGAAGTTTTCGGCTCTAGTTTTGAAACATGAGACCTCTTATGTAGCGATTTGGAATCATATTTTTAAATAAATAATTATATTTATGCTCTACTTTTGTATCGAGCACTATTTTTTAAAAATAATAACTAAAATACTAAGGGACTTTGGATTATTTACCTAACCAGTTCCTTCCTATTTTCTATATATTTTCACATATATATATATATATATATATATATATATATATATTAATAAACAGTATAGTTTAAATCACCTCATTTGGAGAAAAAGCCTATATACATGTATGTATGTATATGTGTCTGCACATTGATGTATGAAGACACATATACATGTATGTATGCATATGTGTCTGCATATATCGATGTTCGCGTCAGTACGATGACAAAACGACGAAGTTTCCCCCACCACTTCCACAATAACACCAATAAACGCAATCTACATAAACTCAATTTTTTAAAAAAATTAATCAGTTTGTCTGACGATCGCAAAAAGCGTAAAACCCAGGGTCACAAACTCACATCTATCCAACCAAATATGTCAACTCTATCTCTGATATTCAGCGCTTTCTAATAAGTACCGAGCATATAATATATGAATAATTATACATATATATATTTGTTTATATTTATATACACTTTTCACACACACACACACACACACACACACATATATATATATATATATATATATATATATATGTTAACCAGTAATACTCTCTCTCTCTCTCTATATATATATATATATATATAGTTTTGAGGTATGCTCCTTTTATGGGCAGAAGTGCTCATTATCGGAGCCAAAGCGTATGTAAATATAAAAGTGGACAGTGAGGGCAAAAGCAAGCGGCAACAGAAAACAAATAAGGGAACGAACCGCAGAGAAAGTTAACAATAAATAAATAAATGAAAATGTAAACCGCAGAGAAACTAAAGCTCATTTATGAGTGACGTCATACACAAAACGATTTCTGAGTGATTGACACGACTAGAAGCCGAGTATCGTATTGTATACTTTGAAATGTTTTTAAAATTTTATATGCATCTTAAAATAGCTTTCGATACATGACGTCATTGATATAATTCACTTAGAGTTAATGGTTGAAATGTCACGCCAGAATGTAATAAAAAAAAAGAAAGTCTGCGGTACTGACTTCGATTTATTTCTTGGTAATAAGAGGGACAGTGGAAGGGACACACATAAAAAATACATAGATATGTGCCAACTAGGATAGATAGATAGATAGATAGATAGATAGATAGATAGATAGATAGATAGATATGAACAAATTGAGACAGAGACATAAGTAGATAGGTATGTAGGTAGTTAGGTATTGCATCGAAAGAAAAGAAAGAATGCGAGTCTATAGAAATCCCGATTGAAGAGGTCGGATCTCCACAAGTGTCTGTCATTTCTGTTGCTGATTTATTGAGCGGTGTTGCGTAGGAAACAAGAAATCACGTGAATAATTGAATCATCGTCTCTCTGTCTCTCTATCTGTCTGTGTGTCTCTCCCTCACACACTCCCTCTCCCCACTCTCTCTCTCTCTCTCTCTCTCTCTCTGTCTAATCATCTCTCGAACTAACATTCAATTCCAAAAAGTTCTGAAGTGTCAATTCCGTTATTTTTTCACCCTATTCACTAGAGATTTGTGATTAACTTTCAACGATGACAGGCTGACACAGGAAATTGAACCTCTTACATCGTTAGCGCCACTCCACTGCTCTTTCTACCGAAAAATATCTCATGCCTTTCGGAGCATGCTGTCAACAACATCTCCTAATTTAAGAGTCGAATCTATTTCATTTACCAACCTCTTATAATTAAAAAAAATAAAACCCAATGATTACTACCGAAATTATATATATATATATATATATATATATATATATATATGTGTGTGTGTGTGTGTATATATGTGCATGTGTGAGTGTGTGATAGAGAGTATATATATATATATATATATATATATATATATATATATAGTGAGTGAGTCAGACAAACCTACCCAGGTTTCACCTAAGCGCATCGTCAGGGAAAATCTGTGCGATTTTTTTCGACAGACTTTCATGTTTTGTAGGTCTTTCTTTTTTAAAAACATTTTTTTCCTCCAGATTGATTTAATTATTGGCAAATCAAAATTGAGGGTTTTACAAAAAAACGTGTATAGTTACCTATATATATATATATATATATATATATATATATATATATATATTGCCACAGAGGATCGTTCGGTTAGCAAGGTCGATTTTATTGGTTTTACTTGCTAAACGAACGATCCTCTCCGCTCAATCGGAATTGACATTTCAGAACTTTTTGGAATTAGATCCTAGCTAGTGGCAACCGTACGTCTAGACACACTGATCAGCTGTGATACTGTGACGTCCCTCAACACAGCCTTCTCTTTCTCCTCGCTGCTTCGTTCGGGTGTCGCCGCTCCAAACGTGACGTCCGCCTGTCTGCGTCAGTCGTGTTGTCCCGTCCTGTGACGACCAACTGGCTTGGTATTGGTCGTGGCACCCAAATGTGACGTTCTAACCTTTTGGTGATTCGGATGGGAATCTGGTTAGATTCGATATCAGCCTCGTCGTTCCCGAATCGCTTCCAACGTCTGGTTACCAAAGTAACTGCGTTGATCTCTAGTTCGCCTACCCACGTTGTGAATTGATCTTAGGCAGACGAAATCAATCAGTCGTTGGGGCCGTAATGCAAATTGAGTTCAAACGAGGGTGGTATCACACAAATATGCATAAAATAAAATAAAATGATAACTCAAAAGTTCAAGGTATCAAAAAAAGGATAACAATACTTTATATCTGGTTGCTGGATACATAGGACTGCGTCTATCTCCCGACCCGCTATATGGATTGTGACACGTTGTTCTTGTTAGGTGAGTTTTAACATCTTAAATTGGTTCTTGG
>CAHIKZ030001076.1:22500-60000 GCA_903632075.3 Acanthosepion pharaonis
ATAGATAGATAGAAACAGAATGTGATAGATAGATTTCAAAAACTGAAGTAGATAGATAGATATATAGATAGATAGATAGATAGATAGATAGATATGAATCAAATTGGAATAATAGATAGATAGATAGATAGATAGATAGATAGATAGATAGATAGATAGATATAAAAAGAATGTGACAGATAGAATTCATAAAACTGAAATAGATAGATAGATATAGGCAGAACAATGTTAGGACAAGTAATATCAAAGGGAAAAAATATACTTCAAAACTTTAAATTATTTGTGTCCCCTCCTCTTCTTGCGCATGTGTATTTACATTAGCAAAAATATCACTTTATCGATGAAGAGCCAAAGGATAACACAGGTCACGCAAAGAATTTTTACTGTTTACCATTAATTTTCCTAACACACACACACACACACGCACGCATATATATATATATATATATATATATATATATATATATATATATATATATATATATATATATATATATATATATATATATATATATATAAAAGGTAGAGATTATACTTGTTCCAAGGAGGGAAAAGTCTACATTTTAAAGAGAAATGTGTAGCAGCAAATGTTTTTGGTTATATAATATATAATTTTTCTCATAATGGGGAGAGTTAAGAATCTAACTTAAAAAAAAAACAAAATTAATAATATCTGTAAGGGGGCACGGTGAAGTAATGGATAACGGCTCAGATTGAGGAATCGGAGAGCCGAGTTCGAATTCCAGTCAAATCCATTACATTCACTTACAAGCTAATATCCTTGGAAAAGGTATGAATCCTCTTCTTCTCCCTCCAGCTATGGTTAAATGGTAGGACAGACTGGGTTCTATAGCCTTGGATAGCAACTGGTCTAGAAGGATGGCAACTCTGAATTCAAACCTGTGGAGGGTCGTTTGGGGACCTTGTGGCACTTCGGCCCTTCAAAAAGTGTGGATGGTCCTGCACGAAACCTTCACCACTATAATCAAATCTCATGTGCTGTTGTCGGGCTGTCGGTTTCCTGGGAACTTATCTGCTTGACCCTCATATGTCGAATTCGACGGGAAAGTCGACTATATATATATATATATATATATATATATATATATATATATATATATATATATATATAAAAGAAAAATCACATTGAGTAAACATTCACTGTACGTAGCATTTACTTTTAAAAAGTACTCAATCCAAAGTAGAGCAATATATTTCAAAAGTTGTTTTTTTTATAATGTCTTATAATAAAAATATAGCAATAAGAAAAGTATAAAATATTTCAAAATATATGCTGGGGGTACTAAATGAGCTAGATGGAAAATCACACGGATAAAATGTTTTTCTATTAATGAAAAAATACATATTTATATAATATTAGTGGAGAATATACATACATATGCAAAATATATAAATACCCATACATGTATATTTTCAGAAAAAAATTTCCAAGAGGAAGAATCCAGGTAGAACTCAATGTCTAGGACAGAGTAAGGATATAATAAAAAGGCTTAAACACTAATATTCCATGGTCATAATTTATTCCATTGAAATCCTAAATACGATCCAATTCATCAGACCTACAAATTCAAAATGAAAACAGAAAAAACCCACTCGGGAAGTGGAAACAGAATTTAGAGAAAGTGTAAATATGAGGAGGAAGGAGATTGAACCATAACAGAGAGAATTTTAGGAGATGTGGGGGGAAGGGTTTTAAATAAGAGAAGAGAATGAATGTCGATGGATGTCTAATGCATAAAGATACATTTCGTGGTGACATATATACACCATAGACAATTTAATGCTAGAATAAGAAGGAGGGGGAGGGGAAAGAGGAGGTGGGGGAGAGAGATGGGACGAAGGAAAGTAAAATTGCGTTTACTTAAAGGGCCGCTTTGTAATTGAGAAAATTTGACAAAATTAATATCGACTACAGGTTACAAATCAAATATAAATATATGAAGATAAATATAACGATTGTCCAATCCAGCAAGGACCTATATATATATCAGGTGGTCAAATACAGTGCTGTTCGATAAAAATAACTCAACTGATTTTTTTTACTAAAAATATTTTTTGTTTATTTTTTGGGGGGTTAAAATAAGTTTTAATCTTACTAATATAAAGACCCCCTTCTCAACCATCTAGGAAAAAAGTTTATTCACCCTAAGGTATTCTATTGATAATTATAAATTTGGATATAAATGAGATTCAGGAAAAAAAAACTCGGTGCAAAAATAGTGACTCAGACATCGCATTCTAATGATTAAACTGGTAAATTTAAAGAGCTTTTGACAAAATATTGAAAACTATTTTACAATACACTCAGAACAATATTCTAGAGAATTCTAGAACGGCTTAAATTAAATCTAGAGTTTTCCAGAATATTCCAGAAAACCTCATACAGTATAAAAACAGCTTGAAATAGCCCCTCAAGTCACTAACCAGATGAAAGGCTATAAACACGCATCAGAACCACTAAAGGCATCTATTATTGCCCTCTCAAAAGCAGGCAAGTCTATGAGAGAAATTGAAGAAATTGCTATAACCTCGCAATCAACTGTCTCTCGAGTGCTTAGGGCATATAATGATGCTACTCCTGCTCCAAGGAAGGAAACAAGGAGAGGAAAGAAAAAGATTGATGATAGAACTGGCAGGGTAATCAAGAGAGAAGTTGCGAAGAATACTAGCGAAGAAATTGCAGCCAGCCTAAGCGAAGAGCAAGGTGTTAGTCTTGCCTCTTCAACAGTCCGTCAGAACAAGGTTACAAATCTTGTTAGAACAAGGCTACAAGTCTTGTACACGAAGGTTTAAGCCGCTAATAAGCAAAGCCAACAAAGCCAAGAGACTTAAATGGACTCACTATTACAAATATTTCACCGTAGAAGACTGGAACAATGTTCTCTTCTCCGATGAAACGAAAGTTGAGCTAAATTCAAAGGATAAGGTGAGTCACTTTTATCGAACAGCACTGTACGTTTTTGCCGATTCTTGTTAAGTTTATTCTGGCCCAGTTATTTAGTTACTAACTAGAATAAGTATACAAGAAGTAACTTGTATTGACAAATACATTGTTGAATGCTTCAGTTATTATTTTACTACATAACTAATATCATATATTTATGTTTGTTTCTGTATGTGTATATATACATATATGTATGCGTGTATGTATGTGAGCGCATGTGTATATATATATATATATATATATATATATATATATATATATATATATATATATATATGTGTGTGTGTGTGTGTGTGTGTGTGTGTGTGTGTAAGCTTACCTTTTAAATGTTCAATCTTTTGATTTCTTGATACTGTTGTGTACGTTTGTTTGGGAGAGTAGTAAAATCCAAAGAAAATGGTTGAATCTGTCAACTCAGCCAAAATAACAATATCTCCACACATGACAGTAAATGACGTAATTTTCCGTTAACAGTATGCAAATAGCGTTCTCGAAATTCTTCCAGTTGCTAAGGGCATTTTGTTTTTTGTTATTATTAGTTACTTTGTTTAAATAAATTCATTTCGGTTTTTGCTTTGAGAAAGTCTACATTGGACGAAACGCGTCGGCAACTATTACAGTTTTCCTATTGTCTTTTACATTCATAAAACTTATTAAATACACATTTTTCCAACCGCATAAACTAAGAACACGTCCTCAATGTGCTGACCGTGTTTGGAGACAAGCTTGCTAATCAGTATACTATGTCAATGTGCTCGTAGCAATTTAGTAAGCGTGGCTTGGATGTGGCACAAAGCTGTACCGTATGTATGAGGCAACCTGTGAGAATCGAATTCAATAAGGTATATTTAGACAGCAAGTATAAACAAACAGACAAGGTCTGTTTGTTTCATTTTTTATCATTTTTTATCATTTTCGAATAAGGAGTTGTTGTTTTTTTTAATTTTTTCCAATTTTATATTTTACGTCTATGGATTCTTACTTAATAATTTGTGAAATAACTAAATATTTGCGGGAAGCAGACGATTTTGTTACTTCATTTTTTTTTTCTTCATCTTTTCGTAGTTTTACTTGAAATGGTTTTCTTATATCTTGATATATTTATAAAAAAAACAAAAAAACATACAATGCACCAATAATTCTTTCGTGTCTACCAGCTTTTTTTAATGGGCACTGTGTCAGCCATTTTTGTTTTTTTCTTCTTCCTTCTCGTTTTTTTTTATCTTTCTATTATTTCTGTTCCCTATCTACTTCCTTCTTTTTCTTCATTGTCTCTGTTTATCTCTTTTCCTCGCTTTTCTCGTTTCTTTCTTTTTTTTTTTAAATTATACTTTTTTTCGTTTATTTTTTTCTTTTTCTTTTTCCTTTTCTTAATATTTTATAGGAAACTAGCAGGCATCGTCCGCTCGCTATCGCTTCGCAAAGTAAGATTTATTCACTACTTGAAACAAAAATCTTAAATGAACATTTCATTCATAAATTGGCTTCTTATAGTTAAGGAAGGTTTTACAAATAGATGCCAACTTGTTGAAGACAAAGTAAAATGTAAATTTCAAAAACTTTTCCGCACTATATAACACGATATTCCTAAGCAGAACTATTTTTGATATGAAAATCAAAACAATCCTCGAATAAAAGAACAGTAATGAAGGGCAGTTAATTAATGAAATAAACTGTTTTTTAAATCAATATGCAAATTAGTTTAACCTGAAGAGTGATTTGTCTAGAAGTACATAATATATAATACAGATATTGAGCTTTCATTGGCTAAATTATTATCGATTATTTTCATTGGCTAAATTATTATCTAGCTTTCATTGGATAAATTATTACCTGTGTTTGAATTATTATAAATTACTATAAAGTAGAAATGGGACTTTTTAATCTCAGAATTCATATGAGAATTGAGCTTAATTTCATATTTATTCATATAGATTCCATAATATAGGTTTTATTTTTATTAGCTATTATGTTTCTCTAACTTTTCAAATGTTGAATGTATAACTAATTCTAATTTCTATTTTCGCATCCTGACACTATATTAATTTTATCTTATAAATTCTCTCATTCTGTCACCCATGAAATAAAAATAATTGTTTGTACAGAAAATAAGGATCTACATACATCAAATCATCTTTAAATTAAGTGGCAGCAGAAGAATCATCATTGAACTTTTAAAAGGAAAGCTTAAAAATTAATTCAATACTTAAATGCAATGATAAATTTTGAGTTCTTTAGTTTATTGATGCCTATCACATCTACTTCTGACTACTATTGTAATGACGGCCAAACTAAGAGTCTTCCACAGGTTCTACCTCAAATGCCGCCCGATAGTTTAAAATTTTACCTGGCTTAAAAATTTAAGCTAAGTGAAATTTTGGATACAAAAGGAAAATATAGTTACTCCCCTTCAACCATGAATGCAACGATAAGGGCTAATATAATATATTAATATATATTTTTAACCGCGCATAATGTGGCAACCCTGAATCTGTGATCAACGAAAATCATTCTAACTTTTCTAGGGCTTTTGAATGAGCTATGGATCATTGAAATCGGGCCAGTGCGTGCGGAAGAGTTGCTTGGACACACACACGCACAAACACACACTCATACACTGTACTTTATATATAAGATAACCACCAAGATCTGTTTGTCTAATTTTTACTGCCTTTTTACAAGATGTTGAACGCCAGGATCCAAATCTGAAGATCGTATTTGTTTTGTTGTTTTTCATGAAGTATTTTAGACAGTCTGCCATTTTCAAGGAACACGTGGCGTCTACCAAACTTTTATGGACACGTTGCAACTGCCGCAGGTATAAATGTGCAATTGATGTCGATTGTAGATATTTATCCCTGTCAATCTATTGCTATTTTCATTCAACGGTTGTGGAGTTGTCTTTGTCAATCTACTGCTTTTTGCAATTACCATTGTTGTATAGTACACACTTTTCACCGCCTATTACGATATATTTAAATAACAGATACCTAGGATGATAGATTTGTCGTACAGTTGGTTCGCGTAGATAGATAGATAGATAGATAGATAGATAGATAGATAGATAGATATAAACAGACTGAGATAGATAGATAGATAAATGAAACGGTCAAATATAAGCAGGCGTGTACTCGTCTGCTGGTGTGTATACATAGGCAAACAAATAAATAATCCTCAAATTTATGCATTAAATAGATAGATAGATAGATAGATAGATAGATAGATAGATATATAGATAGATAGATAGATAGATAGATATGAAAAGTCTCTCCCCCCCTCTCTCTCTCTCTCTCTCTCTCTTTCTTCGTTACTCTCTCTTTCTATCTTCGTCTCTTTCACTTCGTCTATCTCTTTCCCTCTTCCGGTCTTCATAGAACCCCCTCTCTCTCTCTCCGCCTCTCTCTTTTTCTCTTCGCCTATATCTTTCTCTTCGTCTCTTTCTCTTCGCCTATCTCTCTCTCTCTCTCCGTCTCACTCTTTTTCCTTTCATCTCGCTCTTTCTGTTCCTCTCTTTGTCTCTCTCTATCTTTCTCTCTCGCTCTCTCTCTTTCTTTTCACTTCTCTCTCTCTCTCTCTCTCTCTCTCTCTCTCAAAGTCTCTTTATCTTTGTCAATCTCTCTTTGCTTCTCTCTCTTTCTGTTTTCGTCACCTTAGCTTCGTCTCTCTCACTTTCATGTCTTCGTTTCTCTCTTCCTGTCTTCATCCCCCTTCTTCTTCTTCTTCTTCTTCTTCTTCTTCTTCTTCTTCTTCTTCTCTCTCTTCGTCTCTCTCTCTTCATCTTCTCTCTCTCTTTCTCGTCGTCTGTCTCTTTCTTCGACTCTCTCTCTCTCTCTCTCTCTTCGTCTCACTCTTTCGTTTCGCTCCCTCTGTTTCTCTCTTCGTCTATTTCTCTATCTGTCTCTCCCGCTCTATCTTTCTTTCCCCACCTCTCTCTCTATTTCATCTTTCGTCTCCCTCTTTTCGTCTCTCTCTCTCTTAGTTTTTGTCTCTCTCTCTATCTCTCGCTCTCTCTCTCTCTCTCTTCGATTATCTCTCTTTCTGTATTCGTCTCTTTCTTTTCGTCTCTTTCTCTCTTCGTTTATCTCTCTCTCTCCCTCTCTCTCTCTCTCTCTCTCTCTCTCTCTCTCTCTCTCTCTGAACTGCAATATTACAGGTTCTGCTACATTTTAGACATCTCGAATAATTCTCTTCAACTAATAATCCCGTGTGCACGTAACGTTAATTTGCGGCTCTTTTTCTCTTTAGTAGTGAAGGGTCAACGTCTGCCACGAAGAAAAAAGACAACAAATAAAACCTAATCCCTCGATAATGCAAGGAACTGTCTCTTCCTATTAAAACCAACAAATCAAAACGAACCATCTCCAGATATTTGCAACCTTGTTTCTATTTTCGTAAGCCAGCACCAAATGTCTTTTGACATTTGACTAAAGTACTCATTCTCGGCTCATAGACACACTCGCTGGGGATGATGAAAAAAAAAAAAAAAAAAGGCGCCAAATAAGAGGATTTCGCGAACACAATTTTAGTTACCTTTCAAGTATTGCATGAAAGATTATGTACTGATGAGAAAGACGGTAAGAGAAGGAGAAATAAAAAAATAAAAAAAAAATGTCTAAAGTTCTGAGATCAAGAGGGATGTCATTATTTCACAAATTATTCGAAGCAGACCCCACATTTTTGTTTCCAGGAAGCATTTTAGAAGATGAGCTCTGTGGCGATCTTCAGGTCAATGCTGAATTGGCAAATCTTTCAACAGAATTTATTTTTATTTAATTAGTTGCTTACCAAGAAGACCAGTTCATTGAGGATAGATAGATAGATAGATAGATAGATAGATAGATAGATAGATAGATAGTAGAAACAGACATAGGTAGATAGATACAAGTCATAGATAGATAGATAGATAGATAGATAGATAGATCGAAACAGACATAGAGACATAGAAATACACACAGATAGATAGATAGATAGATAGATAGATAGATAGATAAATAGATAGATAGAAATACTAACAGATAGATAGATACATAGATAGAAAGAAAGAAACAGATATAGATAGATAGATAGATAGATAGATAGATAGATAGATAGATAGATAGAAACAGACATAGATAGATAGAAATACACACAGATAGATAGATAGAAACGAACATAAATACATAGAGAGATAGAAATAGCCATAGAATAGATAGATAGATAGATAGATAGATAGATAGATAGATAGATAGAGAGATAGATAGAAACGAACATAGATAGAGATAGATGAAAGATGTGCACAGAGATAGATGAGATAGATAGATAGATAGATAGATAGATAGATAGATAGATGATAGAAATACACCCAGATAGATGGATAGATGGATGGATAGATGGATGGATGGATGGATGGATAGATAGAAATACACCCAGATAGATGGATGGATAGATACATAGATGAAAGAAAGAAAGAAAAGACATAGATGGATGGATGGATGGATGGATGGATAGATGGATAGATAGATGGATAGAAACAGACATAGATAGATAGAAATACACACAGATAGATAGATAGAAACGAACATAAATACATAGAGATAGATAGATATATAGATAGATAGATAGAAAGAAAGAAAGAAATCCGCCATTGAAATATTCTTAAAAGAAACAAGCGATGAGGATTTCTCTAATCAGGAAATGTGCAAGACAATTTTTCTGATCTTTTCCAATTTTTATCGAGGTAAGTTCATTCGAACTGATACTGGAATTTGTCAGTTGTCAACAAGTGCCGAGTACGACCACCGAAGTTAGGCAAGACCAAGAATGGTCCGTATCTAGCTGACCGCTTAGGAATGCCAGGTACTATAAATCTTGGATATGCGTTAGTTCAATATCTAAGAACTTTGGAATTATGAATCGGAGATCCAATGTCCAATTCCCATTGCGTTCGTTATATTCATCTACGCCTTGGGAAAGGCATGAATCTACTCTTTCTTCCTCCAGCTATGGGTTAATTAGTAAGACTTGTATCTGTAAACTATTACTATCTCAAAAAATATATTACAATCTAACATATCTTATGGCTTTATGCTGCATTCAGATTTTTGAAGCTCAAAGTTGACTGGAAAGCAAGAAGCCGGAATAGATTTCCACAAGCGAGAAGTGTGAGGGGAAGAAACTGTTAGCATAGAACTTGCGGTTACATGTTGCCATTTCAACTGTAAAACGATGAGAATTAGCTGCCAGTCGTGTCCTGCGCTTAAATTCTTGAAGTCGAGATGTTTATGGAAACGACGTAAGGAAGCTACGTTGCTGGGGTGGGGAATTGACACAAGTCCCCAAGGTGCCAGGTCAAAGACAATAACATTACAGATTCTTTCTGAATTTTATAAATTATCTCTAAATACACAGCAGAAGCACCAAACCAGATGTGGCAGCAATATTCAATGCAGTAGCCAATGGTAGACTTATAACTGTGTAAAATAGATTCTGGCGAGAAAAATTTAAAAAAAAATAGTTTAATACGTTTTCTTCGAGTCACAAGCTGAGAAGAACAGGCACTAGTAAAGGAAATAAAAAAAAGAAAGCGTATTTGTTTATATTTCTGAGATGAGGTATTATGTACACTATTTACATTGTTCGAACTATCGTCCTCATCTTTGTTGCCATATTTATCCCAACGTTTCGGCCGTTGTACGCTCCCGCCTTAAAGGACACATGACATAAAGACGTTAGCTAGATCCAGTGACAGAACCTAAAGAGTGTGAGTTCGATACTTCGTTAAGGCGGTGGAGAACTTCGAGATGGAAATTAACAGGAGATAACAGATAACTGACATCTATTAGACTTGGCACGTGTTACTAGAACAGTCTACTCCAGTGAGCGAAATAAAGGGTTCAGTTCGACATTTCAACCACCTGAAGAAGGCCAAAGCGTACAACGGCCGAAATGTTGTAATAAATATGTCGAAAAGTTGAGGACAATAGTCCGACAATGTAAATAGAGATAACGTATTAGATTGATTCATTTATTTTCTACGGTAAAAATGGAGGTAATACATTCATTATTAGGTGGGGAATTATAGCTAAAGCCAAATATTAGAATCGGAAAGGCGATAGATGTAATTTATGCCTTGATGAAAAATTACTTAAAACATTTAAATCATTTAAAACGCTTAAATATCTTGTTGTAGAATAAATAATGATGTAATGAATATGCATACACCTGGGTCTCCCCCCCACAGTAATACGATTGGCTGGTGTCAGCCATAAATACAGACTGATGTGGGGGTACATGGACTACGCCTATTGCCTACCACTACGACGAGGACCAGTCCATTACGATTACCTGCTAGATTGTCCTACCCGGTTACAATAAACAACGACTTGCTACTTCGAACAAATATATCCCTTTCCGGGACATATCGAAGAGTAAACCGCTAGTGACGATATGAATTAGTCCATTATTATAAAGAGCTCTAGGTCAGAGGTAAAAAGAAGACGTTTCGAGTCAGTCTTCAGACTAAGTAATACAGGCGTCACGGTTAACTGTGGCGACTAGGGATTCGAAACTCAGGCGATTTGTAACTGTTGTGATGCGGATACAGAACACATACGACTTATGACAGTGAAGAGGATTCAGGAACCTATACGAGTTGTAACTGGACTTACAAGAATTTTGGAAACTCCTACTGAGTGAACAATTACGGAAAAATATACTTGTTGCTTCGGGAACAAGGATACTGGTGATGACAATAATTCTAACCACATTGGTTTAAAAAAAATGTTCTCTCCTTGTGTAGAAGAAAAAATTCTCTTGGCTGTAGAAATAACATATTCTTACGAATATGGATCAAATTTTGGCTTCGATAGTTGAAATTCAACAACAACAGAAAGAGCAATAACAACAAAATCAACAGTTGCTAGAACTACAAAAACAACAACAGGAGTTTCTGGATATAATTCTGAAAAAAAAAAAATCAACGTCTCTTATAGCAGACGTTGTCAAAAAAACGCTATATCAGAATTCGCATACAATCCTGATGAAGGACTGACATTTTCTGTGTATGTTCGTAGATATGAACAAATAAGCAATCAGGAAAGATGAGAGAAAGACGAGATTGCTGTTGAGGAAAATAGCTCCGATAGAATGTGAAAAACTCTGCAACTACATATTATCTAAAAAAAAAACAACAAAAAAAAAACAAAAACAAGTGAATCCGGATTTGAAGACACAGTACATTTCTGAAGGAAATATTTATTGACAATAGCTTTCTGTTTAATGCTCGTTGGAGGTGCATGAATCTAACCAAAAAAGTTGCCGAAGATTTTCTCACGTCTGCTGATATCGTCAACAAAGAATGTGAAAAGTTTAGAATAAAAGAAATGACTCCAGATATGTTCAAAGGTTAATTTTTGTTCAAGGTTTAACAGCTAAAAAAGATGCCGGAATACAAGCGAAAATTCCTACGAAAATTAAACAAAACAGTAATATTACGCCGTAAGAAATAGTGGGCGATTGCCAGCCAGTTCTAATTCTGAAACGCGATGCTGAAGAAATTCGGTAAAGAGAATTTGCATTGGTACAAGAAAAGAACAAACGTACAAAAAAAGGAGGATAAATCATTGTTTCAGATGTGGCAAGTTGGAAAAGAGTGCCCATTTAAAAATAGAGAATGTTAAACCAGTTCACACTGCATAATCAAACGAAGAAAACATTCTCACAGGAAGATATTCGTACACAGCATTGCGACGGGAAAAAAAGGGGTCACAGAAAATAAAAGGAAATTTGTAAATGCGAAAATAAATATTATGGGCGTGTGAATATGTTACTGTACACTGGTATTGATATTTCAAATATCAATGAAACTACATGGAAGGAAATTGGAAAGCCTTAATTAAAAAGGACTTCCAAACTCACGATTTCAGTTTTCTGATGATATTCTTTTTTTCTTTTTTTTTTTTGAGTATTGACTTGTAATGTCTCATTCACTAATAGCCTTTTTTATTTTATTTCGGCACCATTTTTATCTTGACTGTGTCAGCTTTCATATTTCCCATGTTCGTATATTTTTCTCCTTTCCTACTCCCTTAGCGAGAGAGCCTCTTGATTTTGTCCAAATGGGCAGAATACAGCGGCTTCTCATTTTGAGGGTTGGACGGGCCCTACTAACATCAATTATGTTTAATTTACTTTTTGTTTTTATTTAGTTTGTTTTCGGGTTCATTCCCTCCCCTCTCATTCTATTCATCCATAATTTTTTAAGTATATATTTTATAATCATCTGATTTTTATGGCATGGGGAGCGTTTTGTAGGTTCCCCTTGAGAGGATGCGGAATTATGGTGTATGGAGGATTGAATGGACGCGTTCTTATGGTGAATGTGGAAATTGTAATGTGTGAATGGGTCGTGAATCAGATTAGTTAGGTATAAGACAGTTAGTGATGACCTGCCTCAACCCCTAGCCATTTTGGCCTTGTGCCGCAATTGTATTTTAAATACAATAAATAATAATAAGTATGCAAAAACTAAAGCTCATGTATTAAAAAATTCTACGAATTTATTCGGGACTGACTGGATGGAATTATTGGATTTGCCGATAAATTTTTAGTTAAAAAACGTAGTTGGACAAGCGATCAATTTAAAAAGTCAGAGCAAAAATCTTAAGGAAGAATTAAGATAGCTTTTCCCAGACGTTCTGTCAAATGAACTGAGTCGGTATTCAAAATTCAGGGCGGATTTTCAAGTAAAAAAAAAAGATTCGATTCCAGTATTTAACCTGAAACGTAGAATACAATTCGCAACACTGGAATAAGTCAACGAAGACTTGGACAAACACGAAAGAATTCGTGTAATAGAAAAAAATTAGCCATTCAAAACGGGCTGTACCGGAGGTGTATGCAAAGAAGAAATAAAATCAAATAAAATAAACTTCATGTTTGCACGGATTTCTCGACAAGATTAAACAGTTGTTTAGAAACACATAGCTACCCATTACCAAGTCCTGAGAAACATTTTCAAAGCTGGGTGTTTCTGAAGCGTATTTACAAATACAGATTGAAAATGAATCTTCAGAATTAACAACCATAAATACACACAGAGGATTATATAAGTTTAACCGACTTCTTTTTTATTTAAACGTGACACCAGCTATTTTTCAAAAAGCTAAGGATGCCATGATTGTGGATTGCTATTTCGCAGTGGCATATGTGGACGATATTTTGAAGAAAAGTGTATCTAAAGAACATGTTGGGCATGTGAAAACAATTTTGGAAATACGAAGAGAGTAAGGATTCAACCGCAGTGAAGAAAAATGCGAATTGTTTTTGCCGACAGTTAAATATTTTGGTCAAATTATTGATAAAAAATAGTCGTCAACCGGATCTCTCGAGGGCGAGTGCAATTAAAAATAAACCTGCACCAACAAACATGACTCCGTTACAAGCTTTTCTAGGACTGGCTAATTATATCAAATATATGTACATAATATGCATAATCTGCGAGTGAACAATTGAGATCAGAGGCATTGCTGCCGGATTTAGTTTATCGTCATACCAAGGACTAGGTTATGTGCGAGAAAATGCGTGTGAACAATTGAGATCAGAAGCGTTGCTGCCGGATTTAGTTTATCGTCATACCAAGGACTAGGTTATGTGCGAGAAAATGCGAGGAACAAGTGAGATCAAGCGTTGCTGCCGGATTTGGTTTATCGTCATACCAAGGACTAGGTTATGTGCGAGAAAATGCGAGTGAACAAGTGAGATATGAGGCATTGCTGCCGGATTTAGTTTATCGTCATACCAAGGACTAGGTTATGTGCGAGAAAATGCGAGTGAACAAGTGAGATATGAGGCTTTGCTGCCGGATTTAGTTTATCGTCATACCAAGGACTAGGTTATGTGCGAGAAAATACGTGTGAACAATTGAGATCAGAAGCGTTGCTGCCGGATTTAGTTTATCGTCATACCAAGGACTAGGTTATGTGCGAGAAAATGCGAGTGAACAAGTGAGGTATGAGGCATTGCTGCCGGATTTAGTTTATCGTCATACCAAGGACTAGGTTATGTGCGAGAAAATGCGAGTGAACAAGTGAGATATGAGGCTTTGCTGCCGGATTTAGTTTATCGTCATAGGACTATTAAAATAGGTAGAGAATTATCGACTTTATGTTGGACGACACGCAGTTTAATATAAGGGGTAAAGGGTTCGTACCCACGTTTGTGACAATTTGATTTTCTCCGGGTGTCCGTCCTTGTGCCAGACTAAGTTAAGTTTGCTAAACGTACTAAGGAAATTCACGTACCAAGGAGTTTCTGTATCATTTTTTTCTTTGTCTAATTTTTACTTATTTTCAGCACGCGAAAAGAATTTATAGTTCCATCAGAGCTTCTACAGGAAACTTTGTCTAGATGACTTTAACTTCAAGAGAATCCAAACCTTCAATGTCATTTTTGTTTTGCTTTTCTTTTTTCTTTTTTTTCTTTTTTTCACTATTTGATTCCTCGATGGGATTTTTGCAGTTTCTTGTTTAGTGCCAACCGATTTTCTGATGAAAGACTTTTAAAGAGATGTTTCAAACCAAAATAACATAAAAGTTCGTTATTTGTAACTGCCATGTTTATATATATATATATATATATATATATATATATATATATATATATACGTGTGTGTGCATGTTTGTGGAGGGGGCGTGTATGTATGTGCGTACGTATGTATATACATATATAGATATAGATATATAGTTATGGACAGATACATATATATATATATATATATATATATATATATATATATATATATATATATATTCAGACATTTTTATGTCTGTCAATTTCATATATATATATATATATATATATATATATATACATGATAGAGAAATACATATATGTATATGTGTGTGTGGGTGTGTACAAAAAGAGATATATCTATAGAGAGATACATATATATATATATATATATATATATATATATATATATATATTTATATATACAGATTGATATATATATATATATATATATATATATATATATATATATATATATATATGGGGCATCTCTTTTGGCACCAGACTTCTTTCTCACAGATTTTTTCCACCTTCCTCTATTTTTACCAATAATTCTGTGTTGCCTTTCAGTATTTTCAGCATCATATTCTTTTTTATTTTTTTTTATTCAAATCTTTTTTGGGGATTTGGAACATGCGCCGATCTAAGACGGAAGGAAAGCAAAACAGATGACGATTCTAATATAAACGTTTTCGCAAATCCGTTCTGAAGATCCTGCCTCTTTATCTTTGGCCACAAGAAAGCAAGATCGTCTCTTAGACTTTTTCTTTTGTCAAAAACTGTAGCGCTGCTTTTTACTCACATCCCAATTTCTTCCCTCGATCTTTGCCTCTCTTTTCTTTCTTTCTTTCTTTCTTCTTCTTCTTCTTCTTCTTCTTCTTCTTCTTCTTCTTCTTCTTCTTCATTCACCACTCTTTTTTCTTTCACACCTTCCCCCTCACTTTTCTCTACACGTCGTTTCTTCCTACTCTCTCTCTCTCTCTCTCTCTCTCTCTCTTCTAATTCTTTCTTTACCAATTTCCCTCCTTTACTTTTTTCATCTGTTCTTTCCTAATCGCCTATTCCAGACTTTTCCTTCCTCTTCGTCATAATCACTGTCATCATCATCATCTTCTTCATCATCATCTTCTTCCTCTTTGTTATCATTATCATCATCATCATTATCATCTACAAAAATGTCTTTTTTCGCTGTTCCCCTTTTCCTTTTTCTCTTAACGCCTCTTCCTACGATTTTTTCATTCTTTCATATCGTCTCTTCATCTATCTCGTCTTTCCTAGTCGATTATTCCACACACTTCTTCTTCTTCTTCTTCTTCTTCTTCTTCTTCTTCTTCTTCTTCTTCTTCTTCATCATCATTATCATTATCATCAACATAATCAACATCTCATTATTCTACTTCTTCTTCATCATCATCATCATCAGCAGCAGCTTCTTCATCATCATTATCATCATCAGCAGCAGCTTCTTCATCACCATTATCATCAACAGCAGTAGCAGCTTCTTCATCATCATTATCATCATCATCAGCAGCAGCTTCTTCATCACCATTATCATCAGCAGCAGCAGCTTCTTCATCATCATTATCATCAGCAGCAGCAGCTTCTTCATCACCATTATCATCATCAGCAGCAGCAACTTCTTCATCATTATTATCATCATCATCAGCAGCTTCTTCATCACCATTATCATCATCATCAGCAGCAGCTTCTTCATCATCATTATCATCATCAGCAGCAGCTTCTTCATCACCATTATCATCAGCAGCAGCAGCAGCTTCTTCATCATCATTATCATCAGCAGCAGCAGCTTCTTCATCACCATTATCATCATCATCTTATTATTCTACTTCGTCATCATCTCCATCATCGTCATTATCATCGTCATTATCATAATTATCTTATTTTACTTCGCCTTCATCATCATCATTATCATCATTATCATGTTCTACTTCACCATCATCATTATCATCATCTTTTTGTTCTATTTCTTCATCATCATCGTCATCATAATCATCTTCATAATCATCATCATTTTCCTCATTTTATTGTTCTACTTCTTCATCATCATCATTTTATTTTACTTCATCATCATCATTATCATCTTCTTCTTCTTCATCATCATGTACATCATCACTATTGTCATCATCTGATTGTTCTACTTCACCATCATCATTATCATCATCAACTTCTTAGTCTTCATCCTCATCATTATTATCATTATCGTCTTCATCACCATTATCGCCATCATTGTCATCAACCTCTTATTTTACTTCTTCTTCATCATCATTAGCATCATCATCATCTTCATTATCATCATCATTATCATCATCATCTTTTTTCTACTTCATCATCCTCCTCCTCTTCATCATCATCATCATCATCATCATCTTCTACAGCACTCTTTTCCCGCTCTTCTTTTTTCTTTTCCTGCTACTTCTTCACCTCTTCCTTTGCCTCTTTTCTTTCCTACCTATTTACTCTTCGCCCGCCTCGTTTTCGATATTCGCCTATTCTACAGTCTTCTTCTTCTTCTTCTTCTTCTTCTTCATCATTATTATCACCATCACCATCACCACCAACACCACCACCACCATCATCATCATCATCATCTTCTTTTTGGCTGTATTTTTCTCTACTTTCGTGTCTTCGTTTTTCTCTGCCACGTTTGTTTCTTTCTGTCCATTTATTAATTAACCTGAATCTCCTTCTTTCATCTCAATATCGTTACGCGCAAATACCCTTGGAAAAGTGATGGATCCATCTTCTCCTCCAACTATGGATTAAACAGTAGAACTTGTATCTTGAGAAAAAAAGTCATTGTTATTCTCGAACAATGATTATTGCAATCTTCCCTCAATTTTTTTTTATAATCATCTCACTCCAAGCAAGGCAATAAAGCCACTATGATGTAAAGTGTTACCGAGAGTGAAATAAATAAATTAGACAAAACAAAACATAAACAGGATTCAAAGGGAGAGATGATGACGATTAATATTGCATTTCAATTTTTTTATGGTCGTAGTTGATAAGTAATCAGGAATCCAGAAGTGGGATCTACGTACGGGCGACAAGTGCGAGAGAAGAAACTGTTAGCATAGAACTTACGGTTACAACTATCAACGATGAAATTTAGACCAAGTTGACAATCTAGTAGTGCGCTTAAATTTGTGAAGGGGGGCGGTACCAACTGGGAAATCTCATCGTGAAAATGTTTATAAAAGCGGCAAAGGGAAGCTATGCCACAGTGGTTGGGGAGAGTAACTGAAGCCGAGATGCCGGGTCAGGACAGATAACTTTGCAGATTCTTCGATTTTGTCAAGGTTCTCTAGACACCTGGCAGAAG
This sequence comes from Acanthosepion pharaonis, assembly GCA_903632075.3. Lineage (NCBI taxonomy): Eukaryota > Metazoa > Mollusca > Cephalopoda > Sepiida > Sepiidae > Acanthosepion > Acanthosepion pharaonis. Next base: position 40,356 of record CAHIKZ030001076.1, read on the forward strand.
CGTCAGGCCAGACGTGGCACCAATAATATTATTCGATAAACGGATGAATAGTAAGACTTTAAAATGGGCAAGCTAAATTCTAGCTGTCGGAAAACCGTCAAGAAAGCCATAGGTAACCAGCTTTCCTATCAGATGATTCGGCAGTTGATTCAATATCGCCCTTCCGCTTCATGCCAATGGAAGACCAACTAGACGCAGTACAATCCAAAATATTTTTCGGCTTTAAATAACCCGTAAAAAGGGTTGATTTCCGTTGATTTTGTTTCAGTAGTAGCAATCTCTGTGGGTTAAGAATAAAATCTAAAATAATAAAACCCATTAACTCTTTAGAAACTAGGCACATGTGGGCTTCCGATAAAAATAATTTGAACAAGTTAATGTGTTTTCCTTAAAATAGAAAATCGAACATTGCCGACCTGTAAAGTTATCTGTGGCCGGGCGGTCTAAGGCCTGCCGTATCAAACGGTGGCTTCTACAAAGAGGGAATCAGGTTCGAACCTTGCCGGAGGGAGAGAAGGTTTTCTTTAAGATTTCGCGAGAGCGCAGGGCGATAAAGAGTTTAAAATAAAAACTGGGCGTCTATTTCAAATAGGAGTATCCAATAGAAATAAAGTTTGAAGAAATGGAAAGCAGCTGTACTCAAATTTGATTAAATCTTAAGCACCTCTTCAAAATGGCGTCAGTGTGACTTCATCTTCATCTTCTATATGCCGTTGTCCCTTCAGGAGGTGAACGAACATGGCTCTCCACATCGTGTCCCTGTCAGCGTTTCTTCCTTTTGACAAGCTTCCTGCCATCGAACTCTTCTACACACTATTCACACGCAATCAGATCGATTGCCCACTATCTCCCCTATCTCTCTTACCTAGGACATTCCCTGTGAGAGTTAGGTCAAGGTGATCATTCCACGTGATATGCCCGAGCAATTTCACCTGTCTCATTCCGATTCGGAGTTTACAGGGTGCAATGGATAAATCGTCGTCTAAATGACGCAAAAATGAAAACAATATCTCATTTTAATAGATATAGAGGTTGCAATGGATAAATTGTCATCTAAATGAAGCTGTAATGAACATGACGTTGACATTTCATTGTAACAGATGTAGAGAGTGCGATGGATAAATTGTCGTCTAAATGGCGCTGTAATGACTATGACGCTGACATATTGTGACGTCGCCCCCTGGTCGCAGCGCCAACTGTGACGTTCTATTCTGGTCTACCACGGCACCAACTGTGACGTCCCTAAACAGCACCAACCAGACGTCCTCGCCGCGGCGCCAGCCGTTCGCTCCCCTCGCTGCTCTGTTCGGGTGTCGCTGCTCCAAACGTGACGTCCGCCTGTCGCGTCAGTCGTGTTGTCTCGTCCTGTGACGACCAACTGGCTTGGTATCGGTCGCGGCACCCAAATATGACGTTCTAACCTTTTGGTGATTCGGGTGGGAATCTGGTTAGATTTGATATCAGCCTCGTCGTTCCCAACTCGCTTCCAACGCCTGGTTACTAAGGTAACTGCATTGATCTCCAGTCTGCCTACCCACGTTGTGAATTGATCTTAGGCAGACGAGATCAAATAGTGGTTGGGGCCGTAATGCAAACCGAGTTCAATGGGGGTGATACCACACAAATATGCATGAAAGAAAATAAAATGAAAACTCAAAAGTTCAAAGTATCAAAGAAAAAGGTAACAAACTTTATGTCTAGTTGTTCGATACATAGGACTGCATCTATCTCCCGACCCGCTCTATGGATTGTGACACGTCGTTTTCCGTTAGGCAAGTTTTAGCGCTTCAAGTTGTTTGCTCTCTAAGAAATTGGTGTTTCGGTGTGTCTTTTATTGTGGTGGTCTGGATCTAAGTCGCTCTTCAAAATAATTGTTCTTGGGTTGAAGAGGAGTCCGGAATTTGCGTGAATCTTGGTCAGCTATCTGCGAGGCGGCTTCAACTGGAGACTGACTCTTCGCTGCAACTCCAACTCAAACTGAAATTGGAACTGGAACTGATTTCTGCTCGTTGTGGCTTCGCTTATATGGACGCCGACCAAAACCGGGGTGGGTCTGTCGGCGTCGGGGTTTCCTCGATAATTCTAAATACATATCCACCTCTCTGGTTAGGAATTTCCACTTTTTTCCATTTTTGGGAGCCTTTCCTCACTCCCACCTTCTCACCATACTTCAGAGGGCGTGAACTGCCCTCCCCACATCTTCGTAGCAGCTTCTCATACCTACACTCTGGATGGGCGGCAACTGCCTCCTTCGTACGTCACGTGATCACCACTTGACCAATGATGTCTTAGTCGGGCGTGGACGAATCCGCGGCTTTGTTTCGGAAGAAAAAAAATATCTTGCTTAACTAAAAAAAATTATCCCTTCTTTTCCTTTTCTTCCTCTTAATCGCCGTTATCATTTCTCCAGTCGCAAACGGGACAATATGAACAATGGCGGTCATAACTCTTGTTCTACACGTGGTTTTCGTCAGGTATTTCATCGCTAATTATCCGAATGGGTTGTCTTCTTAACACGGCCAACGTCGCCCCGAAAAGACATTTCTAAATTCCCATTCATTCCCCTTCGGTACATATTTCTGATAACATAATTTTATTATCGCAGGCCAAGAATGTTCCGTCGAAGGAAATCGGTCAGCGGACACTCGTGGGTGGCTTTTAATTTTTCATATCTGTCCAAAGTCCTTTTAGTTGCCTGTTTTTCGTCACTTATCGAAATAACATTTTCATTTGAATTTTTCTTTGGCCAGTCGGTCTGTAGTTGATAATAAGATGCCTTCCCGTACCAATAGTTTGTTTTCATATCCTTAGATAACACAGCCGTCATTAAAAACATATCTGATTCTTTCTTTCTTTCCCTTTCTTTTTTACTCAGAATTTCCCTGTCATTGTAATGACACTCTTTCACCATTTGTTACTTATCAAAATATCCCTTATCCATTGTCTCTTAGCCGTGTGTGTGTTCTGCTTATCACCCACGATTCGTCTCGCCTCTCTTTCTGCCTTCTTTTCTTTCTTTTCTTTTTCTGCCTCGTTAAATCGTGCCACATGTCATTGTAACAGATGTAGAGGGTACGATGGATAAATTGTCGTCTAAATGGCGCTGTAATGAACATGACGCTGACATATCATTGTAACAGATGTAGAGGGTGCGATGGATAAATTGTCGTCTAAATGGCGCTGTAATGAACGGCGCTGACATATCATTGTAACAGATGTAGAGGGTGCGATGGATAAATTGTCGTCTAAATGGCGCTGTAATGAACATGACGCTGATGTCATTTTAACAGATGTAGAGGTTGCGATGGATAAATTGCCGTCTAAATGAAGCTGTAATGAACATGGCGCTGACGTGATTGTAACAGATGTAGCGGTTGCGATGGATAAATTGTCGTCTGAATAACGTTGTAATGAACATTACGCTGATATGTCATTTTAACAGAAGGTGCGATAGATAAATTGTCGTCTAAATGACGCTGTAATGAATATGACGCTGACCTCTCAGTATCTGTCTTTCTGTATATTTCTGTGTAGTTATATATTTCCGCGTACTTATATTTTAGTATATTTATTACTGTGCCATATGTCCTCAAGGACACATGGCACAGTGGATGAAGGCCTTAGTTAAATCCAGTGACAGGACCCAAAGAGTCTGAGTCCAATAATTGGTTAAGGCGGTGGAGAACTTGGAGAGGGAATTAACAGGAGATACCTGATAACTGACATCCATTAGACATGGCACGTGGAACTAGAACACTCTGCTCCAGTGAGCGAAATAAAGGGTTCAGTTCGAAATTCCAACCAACTGAAGAAGGCCGGAGCGTACAACGGCCGAAACGTTGTAATAAATCTGGCGACAAAGATGAGGACAATAGTCCGAATAATGTAAATAGTGCACTGTCATCTCATTTCAACTGATATGTTTACCAAAATGACACGAAAACATCTTAAAATACTAAAGATAAAAATTTCTTCAATAAAATCGCCTTTGACTTCAACCATAGCCTCCAGCGACTTCGGAATCTCCTGCAACTCTTCTGGACGATCTCCTTGATTAAGTTGGTGAATACTTCCGTAATCCTTTCATTCAGTTCATGTTTGGTGTTACAAGGAGTTTTGTTCATCTCTCACCCAACTGCACCCTACGCATAATAATCAAGGGGGTTGCAGTCTGGGGAGTTAGGTGGCCAGATATAAGGGGTGATGTGGTCGCAAAAACTGTCTGACAGTCATTACTAGGTTCTCCTGCTTGTATGACATGGTGCAGAGTCCTGTTGCCAGACATAGTTTCTTCCAGCATCCAACCTCTTGACCCAGAGCAGCATTACCTCCACTTGATATAGGCCTCCGTGTCTAGTCTCTTGTCCAGTGGGAAGATGAATGGAGGTATAACGTCGCCATCACTAGTGATCACGCCAAACAGCTTCGTAATCACCATTTGGCTCATCCTACTCTTTCCGAATCCTCTTCACTGTTCTCAGATTGACGTCCAAACACTCTGAAACGTCCGTATTGGAGCTTCCGGTGCGAATGACAAGCAGTACAGCATGCCGTTTCCAAATTTCACAGTGAATTGCGTCATGGTTCTCTTTTTCTCACAGATGGTGCCCAACTGACCCTAGTATACTGGAATAGAAGGAGGATATTCCAGTGGATATTTTTATTGAACAAATCAAATTTCCTACGATGTCTGTTGAATTTAGTTTTGATGATATCGTCAGACAAATTAATGGGGTTTCCATGGGTTCCCCTTTAGGGCCCATTTTGGCTGACATCTTTGTGGGCTTTCATGAAGATAATTTTTTTGTTAGGTTTTAATAAACTTGAGGTTTATTTTCGTAATTTAGATAATAGTTTTCAGTCTCTTTAACATCGAGAATGAAGCGGGCCTTTTTTTAAACGTCCCTTAATAATATTTATCCAGCCCTTAGGTCTACAGTGGACAAGAAACTAAGTCTTCTCTTCATTTTCCCCGAGTTGTCTTACTTTAGTATACCGAAAACCGACCATTACTGGTCCGTATACCAGTTGGGACTCTTTTTGTCTCATGAAACAAAAAAACTCAAGAGTCTTACACACAGGGCCTTAATGATTTGTTCTAGAAATAAGCTGTATGAAGGTTTATTAACACTACTTTCTGTAATAAGGCCTATCCATTGGACATGATTCAATCCGTCAATGATAATAACATTTCGGATTTTGATAAAACTTTGCCTGCTTCTGTGTAATGATATCTAGTATATCTACGTCTTCCTTGGCTGGGTAACATCAGCGAAAGATTCACTTGGCAGATGTCTTCGGTAATTCGACGATGCTACTTCGCCGCTAAACACACTTGTAATTTTTTTTCTTCTAAACCCATCTTGGCATCCACACGAAAAGATGTTCTTCCTCTCCACCACAAAAGCCCCATTACTTATTTATTTAAATTTAGTTGCAGTTTGCACTACATAGTTAAAACCAATCAAAGACTGGATGTTAGGATTAAGCAAGAGGGGCCCACAAAAAATCCGTAACCCCAACTATTTACCTTCAGATGTTCTAACACGTACAGGTCTTCTATCGCTGAACAACTTATAAGTAATCGTAATTTTTCTGTTCTTTTTATAGATACAAATATTTAAGTAAACGCTCTGTTTATAATAAACAGTATTAACGACATTTACCGGCCTGAATGTCCAAGAAATTGTCATAGAAAATATGCATCCTCTGACAGGAATCGAACCTGTATCCTATACGGAACTGTCACATAGCCTGACGTGCTTTACCGATTTCGCCACAGAAAATGGTTGATATCATAGAAAATATGCGTTCTCCGACAGGTAAATGTCGTTAATACTGTTTATTATAAACTTAAATATTTTTATCTATAAAAAGAACATATAAAAACGTCTTAATATAAAATATCTTATATATATATATATATATATATATATATATATATATATATATATATATATATATATATATATATATAGTATATATATATATACATATATATAATATAAATATAAAATATAGTGTATATATATATACATATATATATATAACGTATATATATATATATATATATATATATATATATTAATGAAAAACAGACCACTTTTAAGGTACCATTACAATAATTTATTTCACCAAAATCCTTTTAAAGGACTCCGGATCATCAGGTAAATTCCAAATTACCAAGTTCTTCGTAACTTAAATATATATACATATATTTAACTTAGTATATATATTTTCCCAAATATATATATATATACACACACACACATATATATATATATATATATATATATATATATATATATATATATATATATATATATCCTAAGATGAGATATTATGTACACTATTTACATTGTTCGGACTATCATCCTCATCTTTTTGCCATATTTATCACAACGTTTCGACAGTTGTACACTCCGCCTTTCTTCATGTGTCTGGAATGTCGAACTGAACCCTTTATTTCGCTCGCTGGGGTAGACTGTTCTAGTGCCATGTCTAATGGATGTCAGTTATCAGTTATCTCCTGTTAATTCCCCTCTCCAACTTCTCCACTGCCTTAACCAGGTATTGAACTCTGCCACTGGATGTAACCAACGCCTTTATCCAATATGCCATGTGCCCTTAAGGACATCTGTTTATGAATTTCTGGGACTTATAAACTTAATGTCTTCAGCAAACATTTTTACCAGAGCTCATATTGCAATTTTTGCTGTTATCATTGTATTTTTTTTACTAGAGCTCATATTGCAATTTTCGTTGTTGTTATTGCTTTTCTCTGGCACTCCTTATTACTTTTTATTCATGTATCATCTCAAGAAGGTGATGTATGTATACAATAAGTAATTCTATGTATTTTATTCTGTAAATTCTCTGATAACAGTTTCTTTTCTCACACTTCTTGCTTGTGGAAATCCCTTTCAGATCCATGCTTTTCAGCCATGAATACAACATGAAAATGCCTTGATAAAATCACACAGAGGACGAAACGCGTCGGCTAAGATGATTTTCTCTTTTGCCTTTCTTCACATTGTCCTTTTACATATATACTCTATTTGAAATGTTTATATATATATATATATATATATATATATATATATATATATATATATATATATATATTATTTATTTAAAATATGATTCCAACACGCTACATAAGAGGTCTCATGTTTCAAAACAAAAGCCTAAAACTTCAATATAATTATTTGAATTAAATTGAATTAAAGTAAGCTCTGTTCCATCTTCAAGCGAAATTTTTTGGGGAATAACTTATTTCTAAAATTTACGTGTTTTAATAACATATTCATAATTGAAATCAAAATTTCCATGGTAACAGCCAGGGCGATTGTTTAAATAGGGAGGTGTGTTGGGTAAACTGGAATAAGCCTAAGGAGTCAGGCAAACCTACCTACGCTTCAGCTAAACGGATCTTCAGGGTAAAGCCGGCCTACTTAGCGTATTGAACACTCTATATCGTTATATTTTACTCGTTTTGGAGGGGTGTTTTTTTCATTGGACTTGGCGCTAAACAATTGACGATTGTTTCGCCTTGTTTTAATTTTCTTGTTTCTTTCTTTTTTTATTTCCAATTTTTCTTCGAGTACCGATTTGTTCTACTGGAAGTTGAGCTATCCGAAGTTTTTCCAAACAGAGTACTACCATATATATTTAAGCGCTTATATATATATATATATATATATATATATATATATATATAATAAGAAATGGACAAAGTCCGACAATTTATTTATTAAAGACATTTTTATGTTTAACGTGCTTTTTTATAGATACAAGTATTTAAGTAAATGCTCTGTTTTATAATAAACAGTATTAAATAACATTTACCGGCCTGAATGTCCGAGAAATTTTCATAGAAAATATTCGAACCTGCATCCTATACGGAACCATCATTTACGCTGACGTGCCTAACCTCTTGGCCACGAAGTATCGTTCGGTTGGCAAGGTCAAATTTACTGCTTATAAACTTCAACCTTCTATGAATCTCGTACATTCATAACTGCTCATGGCGTATCAAATGTAAACAAATGACGTCATAGTCTGTCTATATTTCTGAGATGAGGTATTATCTACACTATTTACATTATTCGGACTATTGTCCTCATCTTTGTCGCCATATTTGTCACAACCTTTCGGCCGTTGAACGCTCCAGCCTTCTTCAGGTGGTTGGAATTTCGAACTGAACCCTTTATTTCGATCACTGGGGTAGACTGTTCTAGTTCCACGTGCCATGTTTGATGGATATCAATTATCAGTTATCTCCTGCTAATTTTCCCTCTGAAAGTTCTCCACTGCCTTAACCAGGTATTGAACTCACCTTCTTTGGGTCTGTCACTGGATCTAACCAACGCCTTTATCCACTGTGCCATGTGTCCTTGAGGACATGACGTCATATATTAAGAAATGGACAAAATCCGGCAATTTATTTATTAAAGACATTTTCTATAAAAAGAACGTTAAACATAAAAATCTTCTTTATATATATATATATATATATATATATATATATATATATATATATATATATATATATATATACAAGCGATCACCCCAAGCAAGGCGGGAAGCCACTAACACACAAGGGGTTACAGAGAGTTGGGAGAGCAAATAGGGTGATAGAGGAAAGGATGAAAGAAGGATGGGGGATAGATCCAGGCATCTGGAGACGTCGATTGACATTACATTTGAATAGTTGGAGATTATAGCTATCAGGGAAACGGGAAAAGGGGGAGAGAGTTTCACAGGCGAGAGGTGCGAGACATGAAGCTATTGGAGTAGAAGAGACATTTAACAGTTTTCGACATAATGCGTATTATGTAATCGAAATATACCAGGGAATTATGTATTTTTTTATTTTCCAAGTCAGCTTTCATTGTGTTACATTTATCCCCCAAATATATACAAATACTTTCTCTTTTTTTAATCAAATATGCATCATATTTCATTGACGCTTCAACACTCTTTCTCTCTTTATGATATGGAGGCTGGCTTATTCAACGTCAGTCTCCATATCATAAAATACTAACCAGAGTCGCTTTCAAAGTTTTCAGTGTGTCAATTTATCCCTCACTCATGTATACAAATAATTTCTGTTTTTTTTTAATCAAATTTGCCTCATATTTCATTGACGTTCTCATCTCTCTCTCTTTGCACACGTGCCATTTTTTTTTTTTTTTATTCTTTTGCTGTGCCCTGTGTATCTAGCTTGCAATACAACGGATTCTTATCGAATCTTTCCGGGTAACTCAGTCCATCGTATATTTGAAGTCTTATTTGTTTCCTATCTTTTTTCGTTGTTTTTAGTTTGTTTTGTTTTCCTTCCCCCTATATCTCTTTTCCTTCTTTTTAAACATCTTCTTCTTTTTTTTTCTCGTCTGTTTCTTTCATTCTCTTTTTTTTCATTCTTCTGCTCTTTTCTTCCTTTACACTTACTCGTTTGCATTCACCATTCTTTTCCTCTACTTTTTACCTTCTTCGTTTCTTTCTAATCTTCTTTTTCAATTCCCTTTCCTTCATCAACTCTTTGTCGTGTTCTTTCGTACCTTCTTTTCTCCGTTCCCCAACTTCTTCTTCTTCTTCTTCTTCTTCTTCTTCTTCTTCTTCTTCTTCTTCTTAGGGTTCTTCAGATTCTTGTACTTCATTTTCTTCTTCTTCAGGTTCTTATTCAAATTCTTTTTCTTCAAATTTTCTTATACTTCTTCAAATTCTTCATGTTCCTCCGCCTCTTCTAGTTCTTCTTCTTCCAAATTCTTATTCAAATTCTTCTTCTTCAATTTTTTCTTCCTGTTCTTCTTCTTCTTCTTCTTCTTCTTCTTCAAATCCTGCCTCTTCTTCAGATTCTTCTACTTCTTCTAATTCTTCTTATTAATCAAATTCTTCTTCTGCAATTTTTCTTCCTTATCTTCTTCTTCTTCTTCTTCTTCTTCTTCATCAGATTCTTCTTGAATTTAGTCTTATTCAAATACTACTACTTCGAAATTCTTCAAATATTTCCTTCAAATTTTTCAAATTCTTTTTTTTTTCACACTTTTCTTCTCCAATATCTGTTCCCAAACTGTTTTCTATTTTTCATTTATTCCTTATTTTCTTTCGCTCTTCTTCTTCGGGTTCTTCAGATTCTTGTACTTCTTCTTTCAAATTAATCTTCAATTTCCTCTTCAGATTCTTATTCAAATTCTTCTTCTTCAAATTTTCATCCTGTTCTTCAAATTCTTCTTCTTCTTCCTGTTCTTCAAATCCTTCCTCTTCTTCAGATTCTTCTCCTAATTCTTCAAATTCTTATTATTATTCAAATTCTTCTTCTTCCTCTTCTTCTTCTCATTCTTCTTCTTCCTCTTCAGATTCTTCAAATTCTTCAGATTCTTCTATTTCTTCTTAAAATTTTTAAAATTCATCTTCTGCTTCCTCAGATTCTTCTTAAATTTAGTTTTATTCCATACTTCTACTTCTTCCAAATTCTTCATATATTTCTTTAAAATTTTTAAAATTCTTCTTCTTCTTAAATTACACCCGATTTCTCTCACTTTTCTTCTCCAATATATGTTCTCAAACTGTTCTCTATTTTTAATTTTTTCCTTATTTTCTTTCGCTTCTTGTTGTTGTTGTTGTTGTTGTTGTTCTTCTTCTTCTTCTTCTTCTTCTTCTTCTTCTTCTTCTTCTTCTTCTTCACATCCTTTCTCTCCCTATTTTTCCACCTTCGTTTTCTCATCTTTTCCTTTTCCTCACAATTTCTCTATTCCTTTCCTTTTATCTTTCCTTTCTCCTCTTCATCTTTTTTTTCACAATTAGCCTGCCTTTTCGCAAAAGACTGAAAATAGACAACTGCAAAACGCCTTTGATTTTCTCTTCTTCTTCTTCTTCTTCTTCTTCTTCTTCTTCTTCTTCTTCTTCTTCTTCAACCAATTCTTCGCAACTGACCTTTTTGAGTATCCCCACCCTAGGGACAATTCCGCTCATATTCCTGTTCACAAAGGGCCAACTACTGCTACTTTCAGTCAAGTAGTAAAGATCAAAGTTGCCAATCGGACGCCATTTTGGAGATGACACTAAATTTTACCTCTTGATTCGAGAACAAATCCTAACCGTTAACTGCAAAGACATCGAATCAAAGACATCGGAATTAACGATACATTCTGTATTCTTATGAAATTCACTTATTTATAAGAAGCCAATGTAAGAAAATGTTTCGTTTCCTTTCGAAACAATATGAATAATAGTGGATCAGGTATTAAAGAGGGATGGCGTTATACTATAAACACTAAGACATGAAATAAGCTTCTTCTTTTTCATATTATTACCTAGTTGTGGCCTGTACGGAAAACGAAGGTAAGTTGAACAAGTATATTGAACATACAAATATATACAAAGCAAGGAATTTTTGGTGGATGATATAAGATTTTGAGTATTACAAAGGTATAAAATATTCGGAGGAGTAATTCAGAGAAGGTGGTATATTTAAAAGAAAAAAAAAACAGGGGCTAAACGTGAATAACGGGGTCAAATTCCGACATAAGATATAAATATCTCTACAAACAAGTCATATTTTCGTATTTTTTATACTTTTGAGAAGGGTTATTAACTTTCAAATATTTCTTCAGACGGACATGAATGAAATAAGGAAAGACCAAGTACAACTTTGCCTGTAAATTTAAGAAGTAATCTCAAGATAAATTTTATTTAATACTAAAAAAAGTTTTTATCGGTTTTTGGCACTCTCAAATGTATCAAGCGAGGAAAAGTGACTCAAAATATAATTTACCTATCATTTGCCACAGGAAAGCGAATATAACAACGAAAATTGCAATATGAGACCTGGTAAAAAACATAAAATGAAAACAGCAAAAATTGCAATATAGTAAAAATGGTTGCTGAAGACATTAGCTGTATAATACCCAGAAATTCATACACAGATGTCCTCATGGCACAGTAATGGAGTGGAGTAATGGTGGAGTAATGGATAGCCGCTCGGATTGAGGAATCAGAGAGCCGAGTTCGAATTCCAGTCGAATCCATTACATTCACTTACGTGCTAATACCCTTGGGAAAGGTGTTAATCCTCTTCTTCTACGTCCAGCTATGGGTAAATAGCAGGAGAGACTGGGTTCTATAGCCTTAGATGGCAATCTAGGAGAAGGACAAGTCTGAATTCGAAAACCTGTGGAGGGTTGTTTGGGGACCTTGTGGAACGTAGTACACCAGGTCTTCAAAAAGAGTGGATGGTCCTGCGCGAAGCCTTCACCACTATAATCAAATCTCATGTGCCGGTGTCGGGTTGTCGGTTTCCTGGGGACCGATCTGAAGCGTATACATGCGGGTTTGGGGACCGCTTGTTAATTCCAAATTCCCATGAAACTCCAATATTGGAGCCGGCTCAACCCACCCCGGGTGAATGCCGTTACAAGAACAAGAACATGGCACGGTGGATAAAAGCGTTGGTTAGATCCAGTGACAGGACCCAAGGAGTGTGAATTCAATAGTGGAGAACTTTCAGAGGGGAATTAAGAGGAGATAACTGATAACTGACATCCATTAAACATGGCACGTGGAACTACAACGAGCGAAATAAAGGGTTCAGTTCGACATTCCAACCTGAAGAAGGCCAGAGCGTACAACAGCTGAAACGTTGTAATAAATATGGCAACAAAGATGAGGACAATAGTCCGAATAATGTAAATAGTGTACATAATACCTCATCTCAAAAATATAGACGTATAATTTACCTATCACTATATACTTTTGAATACTTTCTATACAGGTGGAGAGTGAAAAAGTTTTCCACGGGAAGGAAAGTCGGCGATGACGCAAAAAAAGGTTGAAAAAACGCGGCTTAACAGAGAATTCTCGCCAAAGAGCACGGCTTTAACTGACTATATTCATTTCCTTCTGGTAGTGTGTAACACACTAATCTGGGGCCTCCGAGTGATCCCTTGATCAGTCCAGGACTGCTGATCCGTTCTCCTGATCCCGAAGCGAATGTCCAGAGGTTTATTCGTCTGGTTCAGAAATCTTTGCTTTGACACTCTCACATCAATTTCATGAGCCCACTTTTCCGTGCTGTCTGGGGGCAACTTGGAAGAAGGTGTCGTACCCCGACACAAATTTTGGAAAGATTTAAAGATAATTACAATGTTCAGATTAGCCGCTTCCTTATATAGAAATATTCGTCATCCATTGACTGGACAGTTAGCATCAGTGTTGGTTGAAATTCATGAAATCTTTTTTCTCTGAAGACAGGTTTTCAGGAATATTGGTTTCTCCAGTCTTGTAACCCCGTTAATGATCTTTATAAAATTGAGGGAGATTTCCTTCCTATCCATTTCTTTGAAGTACTGTGGAATGTCAACATCTTCATTATCTTCGTATTTTCCTTCATTACATGCGCGATCCATTTTCTTTGTTGCTGCTGTTGAAAATCTTAAAGTGGTTCTGTTATCTGATAAAGTCCTTTGTTTGTGATTCACGAAATTTGACGGTCGTCTCTAAGGCCTACAGGATTCTTCCGCTCAAAACCATGTTTACTCATTGATTTTGGTAAGTGGCGACATACAGCTGACAGATTAGACACTTGAACACCAAACATCACATCTATATGAAAATCTTAATCCGATAAGCCGATTGAAGAAATCTGTATCAACTTCTTAGGATAATGTTTTGGTTGTGTAGCAATTGGTGGTATTGGGCGAAAGCTTTTAGTACACCCTTGTGCAAATTCATCGAAACAACCGCTTTAGCTTCCTTTCTTTCACCATACGGGCAATTTTAAACCCACTGGAGTGACAGGGTGTAATCGATTTCTATTTTTCCCGGATTAGGTCATTTCCAGTGATGTGCAGTAATATGAATCTATTTTCGGGGTGCATGATGTAATTTGTTTGCCCTTGAAAAATATTGCCTCATCCATGAATGTATCAGATTTTTATCACGCCCAAACACTATTTTCTCGACTGTCGATTAGTTGTCCTACAGCAATTGTCTGCGATGGACGTTAATCCAAGGAAGCGTATGAAAAGTGTAACGCTGCACAAACAGACTGGCAAGCCTTACCAGCAAGCAAATAAAAGTACTATAGACTGGCCCGGAAACTCTGCTGATTTGAAACAAATCGAGATTCTGTGGTCAATCTACAAGGAACGCCATCGTGGAATTGACATACAAAGTACTAACATGTGCACTGGGTCATGTTTCATGGGGAAAATACGGAAAAAAGTAAATAATAACGGAATTATTCGTTTGTTTCAATCAATCTGAACAAAGGTGTATTTGGTGTGATATGGAATCATTAGAGGGAATGAAAGTTTGGATGGATTTGTTTCATAAATCCTAGCCATAATATTCCAGGTTCCATAAAGAGCTAGTATTCAAATCATTTCTAATGCATTCCTATAGTAAAATCATTTGCAATGAATTTCTATAGATGCTTTTAGTATTTGCTATATCACTAGATATGGAATCATTAGAGGGAATGAAAGTTTGGATGGATTTGTTTCATAAATCCTAGCCATAATATTCCAGGCTCCATAAAGAGCTAGTATTCAAATCATTTCTAATGCATTCCTATAGTAAAATCATTTGCAATGAATTTCTATAGATTCTTTTAGTATTTGCTATATCACTAGATATGGAATCATTAGAGGGAATGAAAGTTTAGATGGATTTGTTTCATAAATCCTAGCCATAATATTCAGGTTCCATAAAGGGCTAGTATTCAAATCATTTCTAATGCATTCCTATAGTAAAATCATTTGCAATGAATTTCTATATATCCTTTTAGTATTTGCTATATCACTAGATATGGAATCATTATAAGGAATGAAAGTTTGGATGGATTTGTTTCATAAATCCTAGCCATAATATTCAGGTTCCATAAAGAGCTAGTATTCAAACCATTTCTAATAATTCCTATAGTAAAATCATTTGCGAATAATTTCTATAGATGCTTTTTAGTATTTGCTATATCACTAGATATGGAATCATTTAGGGAATGAAATTTTGGATGGATTGGTTTCATAAAGGACCTAGCCATAATATTCAGGTTCCATAAACCTCATCTAATATTCAAATCATTTCTAATGCATTCCTATAGTAAAATCATGAGGCGTGAATTTCTATAGATGCTTTTAATTTTGCTATATCTAGATATGGAATCATTAGAGGGAAATGAAAGTTTGGATGGATTTGTTTCATAAATCCTAGCCATAATATTCAGGTTCCATAAAGGCTAGTATTCAAATCATTTTCTAATGCATTCCTATAGTAAAATCATCTGCAATGAAAATTTCTATAGATACTTTTAAGTATTTGCTATATTACTAGATATGGAATCATTAGAAGGAATGAAAGTTTGGAAATATTTGTTTCATAAATCCTAGCCATAATATTCAGGTTCTATAAAAGCTAGTATTCAAATCATTTCTAATGCATTCCTATAGTAAAATCATCTGCAATGAATTTCTATAGATGTTTTTAGTATTTGCTATATCACTAGATATGGAATCATTATAGGGAAATAGTTTGGATGGATTTGTTTCATAAATCCTAGCCATAATATTTCAGGTTCCATAAAAGGGCTAGTATTCAAATCATTTCTAATGCATCCCTATTGTAAAAATCATTTGCAATGAATTTCTATAGATGCTTTTAGTATTTGCTATATCACTAGATATAGAATCATTAGAGGGAATGAAAGCGATTTTGATGGATTTGTTTCATAAATCCTAGCCATAATATTCAGGTTCCACAAAGAGCTAGTATTCAAATCATTTCTAATGCATCCCTATCGTAAAATCATTTGCAATGAATTTCTATAGATAACTTTTAGTATTTGCTATATCACTAGATATGGAATCATTCGAGGAATGAAAGTTTGGATGGATTTGTTTCATAAATCCTAGCCATAATATTTCAGGTTCCATAAAAAGAGCTAGTATTCAAATCATTTCTAATGCATTCCTATAGTAAAATCATTTGCAATGAATTTCTATAGATGCTTTTAGTATTTGCTATATCACTAGATATGGAATCATTAGGGAATAAAAGTTTGGATGGATTTGTTAGATAAATCCTAGCCATAATATTCAGGTTCCATAAAAAGCTAGTATTAAAAATCATTTCTAATGCATTCCTATAGTAAAATCATTTTGCAATGAATTTCTATAGATGCTTTTTAGTATTTGCTATATCACTAGATATGAAATCATTAGAGGAACAAAAAGTTTGGATGGATTTGTTTCATAAATCCTAGATATGGAATCATAATATTCAGGTTCCATAAAGAGCTAGTATTCAAATCATTTCTAATGCATTCCTATAGTAAAATCATTTGCAATGAATTTCTATAGATGCTTTTTAGTATTTGCTATATCACTAGATATGGAATCATTAGAGGAATGAAAGTTTGGATGGATTTTTTTCATAAATCCTAGCCATAATATTCCAGGTTCCATAAAAGAGCTAGTATTCAAATCATTTCTAATGCATTCCTATAGTAAAATCATTTGCAATGAATTTCTATAGATGCTTTTAGTATTTGCTATATCACTAGATATGAAATCATTAGAGGAATAAAAGTTTGGATGGATTTGTTTCATAAATCCTATCCATAATATTTCAGGTTCCATAAAGAGCTAGTATTCAAATCATTTCTAATGCATTCCTATAGTCAAATCATTTGCAATGAATTTCTATAGATGCTTTTAGTATTTGCTATATCCCTAGATATGGAATCATTAGAGGGAATGAAAGTTTGGATGGATTTGTTTCATAAATCCTAGCCATAATATTCAGGTTCCATAAAGAGCTAGTATTCAAATCATTTCTAATGCATTCTATAGTAAAATCATTTGCAATGAATTTCTATAGATGCTTTTAATATTTGCTATATCACTAGATATGGAATCATTAGAGGAATGAAAGTTTGGATGGATTTGTTTCATAAATCCCTAGCCATAATATTTCAGGTTCCATAAAGAGCTAGTATTCAAATCATTTCTAATGCATTCCTATAGTAAAATCATTTGCAATGAATTTCTATAGATATTTTTAGTATTTGCTATATCACTAGATATGGAATCATTAGAAGGAATGAAAGTTTGGATGGATTTGTTTCATAAATCCTAGCCATAATATTCAGGTTCCATAAAGAGCTAGTATTCAAATCATTTCTAATGCATTCCTATAGTAAAATCATTTGCAATGAATTTCTATAGATGCTTTTAGTATTTGCTATATCACTAGATATGGAATCATTAGAGGAATGAAAGTTTGGATGGATTTGTTTCATAAATCCTAGCCATAATATTTCAGGTTCCATAAAAGCTAGTATTCAAATCATTTCTAATGCATTCCTATAGTAAAATCATTTGCACTATAGTGAATTTCTATAGATGCTTTTAGTATTTGCTATATCACTAGATATGGAATCATTAGAGGGAATGAAAGTTTGGATGGATTTGTTTCATAAATCCTAGCCATAATATTTCAGGTTCCATAAAAGAGCTAGTATTCAAATCATTTTCTAATGCATTCCTATAGTAAAAAAATCATTTTCAATGAATTTCTATAGATGCTTTTAGTATTTGCTATATCACTAGATATGGAATCATTAGAGGGAATGAAAGTTTGGATGGATTTGTTTCATAAATCCTAGCCATAATATTTCAGGTTCCATAAAGAGCTAGTATTCAAATCATTTCTAATGCATTCCTATAGTAAAATCATTTGCAATGAATTTCTATAGATGCTTTTAGTATTTGCTATATCACTAGATATGGAATCATTAGAGGGAATGAAAGTTTGGATGGATTTGTTTCATAAATCCTAGCCATAATATTCAGGTTCCATAAAAAGCTAGTATTCAAATCATTTCTAATGCATTCCTATAGTAAATCATTTGCAATGAATTTCTATAGATGCTTTTAGTATTTGCTATATCACTAGATATGGAATCATTAGAGGAATGAAATGGAATTTGGATGGATTTGTTTCATAAATCCTAGCCATAATATTCAGGTTCCATAAAAAGCTGATATTCAAATCATTTCTAATGCATTCCTATAGTAAAAATCATTTGCACCCAATTTCTATAGATGCTTTTATTTATTGCTATATCACTAGATATGGAATCATTAGAGGGAATGAAAGTTTGGATGGATTTGTTTTCATAAATCCTAGCCATAATATTTCAGGTTCCATAAAGAGCTAGTATTAAATCATTTCTAATGCATTCCTATAGTAAAATCATTTACAATGAATTTCTATAAATGCTTTTAGTATTTGCTATATCACTAGATATGGAATCATTAGAGGAATGAAAGTTTGGATGGATTTGTTTCATAAATCCTAACCATAATATTCAGGTTCCATAAAAAGCTAGTATTCAAATCATTTCTAATGCATTCCTATAGTAAAATCATTTGCAATGAATTTCTATAGATGCTTTTTTAATATTTACTATATCACTAGATATGGAATCATTAGAGGAATGAAAGTTTGGATGGATTTGTTTCATAAATCCTAGCCATAATATTCAGGTTCCATAAAAGAGCTAGTATTCAAATCATTTCTAATGCATTCCTATAGTAAAATCATTTGCAATGAATTTCTATAGATGCTTTTAATATTTGCTATATCCCTAGATATGGAATCATTAGAGGGAATGAAAGTTTGGATGGATTTGTTTCATAAATCCTAGCCATAATATTCCAGGTTCCATAAAGAGCTAGTATTCAAATCATTTCTAATGCGTTCCTATAGTCAAATCATTTGCAATGCATTTCTATAGATGCTTTTAGTATTTGCTATATCACTAGATATGGAATCATTAGAGGGAATGAAAGTTTGGATGGATTTGTTCAGAATTCCCTTCAATTCCCTCCCTATTTGTGGATATTATTTTCATTAATCTTCCTTGTAGGGGACAGTTAGCTTTGAACGGTACTCTTCTGCGGCCTTCCACGAAAGTGAGTCTACTTCTATTAAGAGTTCGTACAATAAATTCACTTTTGACTAACCGATCTTTCGTCCTCTTCTCCTTGCAGTGGTTTTGCTTTAATCCACTCACTCTTGTACTGATCCCCTCCCTTCAAAGTGCTTCTCTCTCTCTCTCTCTCTCTCTCTCTCTCTCTCTCTCTCTCTCTCTCTTATTCGCAATTTCGTTGTATTCCCTCCCTCTTTTTTATCATCTCATCCATTTACTACTTTTTGTTATTTTTTACCTCAGCCAGCTCCCTTCTTCTTTCTTGCTTTCTTTCTTTCTTTCTTTCTTTCTTATTCATACATTACCGAATTGTTCGCATACCTTCTTTATTTACTTAAATAAAGCAAGCAAGAAAGAAGAAAGACATATGAAGGGCGTGAGAAAGATAAACTACTAATATTACTAATTACTAATTATAAATAATAAGTAATTACTATTAGTTACTAATTATTATTTAATTAATTACTAATTACTATTATTACTGAGAATACTAATAAATAGAAACAACTAAACAAATAAACAAAGAGGGAAAGGGAGTAATTATTAATTTATTTAAAAATAAATCAAATGAAGAAAGAAAGAAAGAAAGAAAGATGGAAAGAGAGAGTAAAAAAGAAAGAAAAACAAAGAAAGAAAGTTTGAAAGAGGGAT
>CAHIKZ030001076.1:65000-70000 GCA_903632075.3 Acanthosepion pharaonis
CTTTCTTTCTTTCTTTCTTTCTTTCTTTCTTGTTTCTTCCTTTCTTTCTTTTTTTTCTTTCTTTCATCTTTTCTTTTCTTTTCTTACTCTTTCATTATTCCTTTATTTCTTCAGGACATCATTTCTTTCTTTCTTTTTCTTTCTTTCTTTCATGTTTCTTTCTTTCTTTCTTTTCTTTTAATCTTTCTTTCTTTCTTACTCTTTCATTCTTCCTTTATTTCTTCATCCATCATTTCTATCTTTCTTTCTTTTTTTTTTCTTTCTTTCTTTCATGTTTCTTTTTTTCTTTCTTTCTTTCTTTCTTTCATTTTTCTTTCTTTCTTACTCTTTCATTTTCTTCCTTTATTTCTTCATCCCATCATTTCTTTTCTTTCTTTCTTTTTCTCTCTTTCTTTCTTTCTTTCTTTCTTTCTTTCTTGTTTTCTTTCTTTTTATCTTTCATTTCTTCCTTTTTTTCTTCATCCCATCATGTCTTTCTTTCTTTCTTTCTTTCTTTCATGTTTCTTTCTTTCTCTGATTTGATTCTACCTTTATTTCTTTATCCCATCATTTCTTTTTTCTTTCTTTTTTTTTTGGGGGGTTTCTTTCTTTCTTTCTTTCTTTCTTTTTTCTTTCTTTCACGTTTCTTTCTTTCTTTTTCATCTTTCTTTCTTTCTTCTTTTTTTTTTTTCATTTCTTCTTTGTTCATTTTTCTTTCTTTCTTTCTTTCATGTTTTCTTTCTTTTTTCTTTCTTTCTGTCATCTTTTCTTTCTTTCTTTTTATTCTTCCTTTTTCTTTCCATTCTTTTGCTTTTTTTTTCTTTCTTTTTTTTCTTTCTTTTCTTTTTACCTTTCTTTTCTTTTTTTCTTTCTTTCTGGATGTTTCTTTTTTTCTAGTTTCTTCCTTTATTTCTTTTCATCATTTCTTTCTTTCGTTTCTTTCTTTTTTTCTTTCTTTCTTTCTTTTTCTTTCAATTTTTTCTTTCTTTCATTTCCCTAGATTTCTTCTTTCTTTTCTTTTCTTCCTTCTTTTTCTTTTCTTTCTTTTTTCTTTCTTTCTTTCTTTCATCTTTTTTTCCTTTGTTTCATTTCTTTTATTTCTTTCATCATTTTCTTTCTTTCTTTCTTTCATGTTTATCATTTCTTTCATCTTTCTTTCTTTCTTTCTTTTCTTTTCTTTCCCATCTTTCTTTTCTTTCTTTCTTTCTTTCTTTCTTTCTTTTTTCTTTCTTTCTTTCTTACCTTTTCATTCTTCTTTATTTCTTTATCCATCATTTCTTTCTTTTCTTTCTTTCTTTTTTTCTTTCTTTATTTTCAAAAACCCTTTTTCTTTCTTTATTTTTGATCCATTTTCTCTTCTTTTCGCTTTCTTTCTTTCTTTTTCTTTTGAATTTTTCTTTTTATTTTGATATTTCTTCCTATCTTTTCTTTCTTTCTTTTTCTTTCTTTCATTTTCATTTTTTCTTTCTTTCTTTCTTTTTTCTTTCTTTCTTTTCTTTCTTTCTTTCATATTCTTTAATTCTTCCTTTATTTCTTTCATCCCATTTTTTCTTTCTTTCTTTCTTTTCTTTTTTCTTTTCTTTTTTCTTTTCATTTTTTTTTTTTTTCTTTCTTTCTTTTCTTTCTCTTTCATCTTTCTTTCTTTCTTTCTTTATTTCTTTCTTTATTTCTTTCCTTTCATTTCTTTCTTTCATTTCTTTCTTTCTTTCTTGTTTTTTATCATTTTTCTTCCTTTTCTTTCTCTTTTCATTCATTTTTCATTCTTTCTTTCTTCATTTCTTTCTTTTTTCTTTCTTTCTTTTTTCATTTTTCTTTCTTTCTTTCTTTCATTCTTTTATTTCTGTCATTTTCATTTTTTCTTTTTTCTTTCTTTTTTCTTTTTTCTTTCTTTCTTTCTTTCTTTTCTTTTTTTTCTTTCATCATTTTCTTTCTTTTTACTCTTTATTCTTCCATTTTTTTCATTTCTTTCTTTCTTTTCTTTTCTTTTTTTTTTCTTTATTCTTTCTTTCTTTCTCTTTTCTGTTTCATTCTTACTCTTTTTCTTCCTTTATTTCTTCATTTTTCTTTTCTTTCTTTCTTTCTTTCTTTCTTTCTTTTTCATTTCTTTCTTTCTTTTCTTTTTTTTTTCTTTCTTTCAAATTTTCTTTTCTTTCTTTCTTTCTTTCATTTTTTTCTTTTTCTTTCTTTCTTTATCTTTCTTTTTACTTATTTCTCTTTTTTCTTTGGCTCTTTTCTTTTTTTTTCATTTTTTTTTCTTTCTTTCTTTCTTTCATTTTCTTTCTTTTCCCTTTTTTTCTTTTCTTTTCTTTTTTCATCATTTCTTTTTCTTTTCTTTCTTTTTCTTTCTTCCTTTCTTTCTTTTTATTTTCTTTTTCTTTCTTTCTTTCTTTTCTTTTATTTCTTTATGTTTCTTTTTTTGTTTTCTTTCTTTCTTTCTTTCTTTTTTTTTCTTTCTTCTTTTCTTTATTTTCTTTTTTTTCATTCATTTTTCTTTCTTTCTTTATTTCTTTCTTTCTTTCTTTCTTTCTTTCTTTCTTTCTTTTCTTTTCATCTTTCTTTTCTTCCTTTCAATCTTTTCATTTCTTTCTTTCTTTCTTTTTCTTTCTTTCTTTCTTTCTTTTGTCTTTCTTTTTTATTTCTTTTTCCTTTCCATTTCTTTCTTTCTTTCTTCTTTTTTTTCATTTTTTTCTTTCTTTTTTTTCTTTCTTTCTTTTTCTTTCCTTTCTTTATTTCTTCATTTTTTTTCTTTCTTTTTTCTTTTATTTCTTTCTTTTTTACCTTTCACTTTTTTTTTCTTTCTTTCTTCCTTTCTTTCTTTCTTTCATTTTCTTTCTTTCTTTCTTTTCTTTCTTTCATGTTTTCTTTTCTTTTCTTTCATTTCTTCTTTTTATTTCTTTATCCATCTTTGTTTTTTTCTTTTCTTTTCTTTTTTTTCTTTCTTCCTTTCTTTCTTTTTTCTTTTTTCATTCTTTCTTACTCTTTATTTTTTTCCTCTTTTCTTTCTTTTATTTTCTTTCTTTTTCTTTCTTTCTTTCTTTCTTTAATGTTTTCTTTAGTTTTCTTACTCTTTGTTTCTTCTTTCTTTCTTCATTTTCATTTCTTTCTTTCTTTTTTTCTTTCTTTCTTTCATTTCTTTCTGTTCTTTATTTTTCGGATTTTTTTCTTTTCATCATTTCTTTCATCTTTCTTTCTTTCTTTCCTCTTTTTTTTCTTCTTCCTTTTTTCTTTTCTTTCTTTTTTCTCTCTTTCTTTCTTTCTTAGTTTATTCCATGTTTCTTTCTTTCTTTTCATTTCTCTTCCTCCACGAATACAGGAAGATTTTTTTTCTTTCTTTGCTTTTCTCTCTTTCATTATTTTTGTCTTTCATTTCTTTCTTTCTTTTTTCTTCCTTTCGATTTTTTCTTTCTTTTTTTTTCTTTCTTTTTCTTTCTTTCTTTCATATTTCTTTCAATTTCTTTATTTTATTTCTTTCTTTCCCAACTTTCTTTCTTTCTTTATTTTGTTTTTCTTCTTCTTTTCTTTCTTTCTTTCATTTCTTTCTTTCATTCTTTTCTCTTTCTTTCTTTCTTTTTTTTTCTTTTTTATTTTGACCCGTTTTTTCTTCCTTTGTTTTCTTTTGTTTCTAACAGATTTCATTTTCTTTTTTCTCCTTTCTTTTATGTTTCTTTCTTTCTTTCTTTCTTTCTTTCTTTTTCTTTCTTTCTTTCTTTCTTTCATTTCCTTTATTTTCTTTCATTTTTCTTTTTCTTTCCCTTCGATTTCTTTCTTTCTTTCTTTACGATTTTGAATTTTTTTCTTTCTTTCTTTTCTTTCTTTCTTTATTTCTTTCATTTCTTATTTTCATTTCTTGCTTTTCTTCTTTTCTTTCTTGTTTCTTTCATTTCTTCATTTTTTTTATTTCTTCATTTTCCTTTCTTTTCTTTTAATTTTCTTTCTTTTTTTCTTTTTCATCTTTCTTTCTTTTTTTCTTTATTTCTTTTTTTCTTTCTTTCTTTTCTTTTTTCTTTTTCATCTTTTTTCTTTCTTGCCCTTTCTTTTTCTTCCTTTATTTCTTCATCTTTTCATTTTCTTTCTTTTCTTTCTTTTCTTTTTTCTTTCTTTCTTTTCTTTCTTTCATTTACCCTTTTCTTTCTTTCTTTCTTTCTTTCCCATCTTTCTTTCTTTCTTTCTCTTTTCCTTTCTTCCTTTTTTTTTCATTTTTCTTTCTTTCTTTCTTTCTCTTTCTTTCTTTTTTCTTTCTTTTCTTATTTCTTTCTTTCTTTTTTTCTTTTCTTTCTTTTTTTCTTTCCTTTCTTTTTTTTCTTTCTTTATTTTCTTTTTTTATCTTTCTTTCTTTTATTTTTTCTTTTTTTCTTTCATTTTCTTTTTTTTTTTCTTTCTTTCATTTTCTTTCTTTCTTTTTCTTTTCTTTTTCATTTCTTCTTCCTTATTTCTTTGGCCATCATCTTTCTTTCTTTTATTTTTTTTTTCTTTCTTTTATTTTCTTTCTTTCTTTTTTTCTTTCTTCCTTTTTTCTTTTTCCATCTTTCTTTTCTTTCATTTTTCTTTCTTTTTTCTTTCTTTCTTTTCATTTTTCTTCCTTTATTTCTTCCATCTTTTTTTTCTTTCTTTTCTTTCTTTCTTTCTTTTTTCTTTTTTCTTTCTTTCTCATTTTTTTTTATTTTACCCTTTATTTTTCATTTTTTCTTTCATTTCTTCATTTTCTTTTTTTTTCTTTCTTTTTTCGAGTTTTTTTTCTTTTTTCTTTCTTTCTTTCATTTTTCTTTCTTTCTTTCTGTTTTTTTTTTTTTTCTTCATTCTTTGTCTTCTTTTTTCTTTCTTTCTTTCTTTTTTTTCTTTCTTTCTTGGCCCATTTTCTTTATTTCTTTTCTTTTCTTTCTTTCTTTCTTTTTTTTCTTTTTTCTTTCTTTCGTCTTTCCTTTCTTTCTTTTTTTCTTCATCCATTTTCTTTCTTTCTTTCTTTCTTTCTTTCTTTCTTTTCTTTTCTTTTTTTCTTTCTTTCTTCAATCTATTTTCTTTCT
>CAHIKZ030001076.1:87500-90000 GCA_903632075.3 Acanthosepion pharaonis
TTCTTTCATCTTCTGGCCTCCTGCTTTCTTTCTTTTCTTTCTTTCTTTCTTTCTTTCATCTTCTGGCCTCCTTCTTTCTTTCTTTCTTTCTTCTTCTAGCCTCCTGCTTTCTTTCTTTCTTTCTTTCTTTCATCTTCTGGCCTCCTGCTTTCTTTCTTTCTTTCTTTCTTTCTTTCTTTCTTTTTTCTTTCTTTCATCTTCTGGCCTCCTGATTTCTTTCTTTCTTTCTTTCTTTCTTTCATCTTCTGGCCTCCTGATTTCTTTTTCTTTCTTTCTTTCTTTCTTTCTTTCTTTCTTTCTTTCATCTTCTGGCCTCCTTCTTTCTTTCTTTCTTTCTTCTTCTAGCCTCCTGCTTTCTTTCTTTCTTTCTTTCTTTCTTTCATCGTCTGGCCTCCTGCTTTCTTTCTTTCTTTCATCTTCTGGCCTCCTGCTTTCTTTCTTTCTTTCTTTCTTTCTTTCTTTCTTTCATCTTCTGGCCTCCTTCTTTCTTTCTTTCTTTCTTTCTTTCTTTCTTTCATCTTCTGGCCTCATGCTTTCTTTCTTTCTTTCATCTTCTGGCCTCCTGCTTTCTTTCTTTCTTTCTTTCTTTCTTTCTTTCTTTCTTTCTTTCATCTTCTGGCCTCCTGCTTTCTTTCTTTCTTTCTTTCTTTCTTCTTCTGGCCTCCTGCTTTCTTTCTTTCTTTCTTTCTTTCTTTCTTTCTTTCATCTTCTAGCTTCCTGATTTTCTTTCTTTTCTTTCTTTCTTTCTTTCATCTTCACGGCCTCCTGCTTTCTTTCTTTCTTTTCTTTCTTTCTTTCTTTCATCTTCTGGCCTCATGCTTTCTTTCTTTCTTTCATCTCCTGGCCTCCTGCTTTCTCTCTTTTCTTTCTTTCTTCTTATAGCCTTTGATTTCTTTCTTTCTTTCTTTCTTTTCATCTCAGCCTCCTGATTTCTTTCTTTCTTTTCTTTCTTTCTTTCTTTCTTTCATCTTCTGGCCTCCTGCTTTCTTTTCTTTCTTTCTCTTTCTTTCTTTCTTTCTTTTCATCTTCTGGCCTCCTTCTTTCTTTCTTTCTTTCTTCTCTAGCCTCCATCTTTCTTTTCTTTCTTTCTTTCTTTCATCTTCTGGCCTCCTGCTTTCTTTTCTTTCTTTTCTTTTTCTTTCTTTCTTTCTTTCTTTCTTTCTTTCATCTTCTGGCCTCCTCTTTCTTTTCTTTCTTTCTTTCTTTCTTTCTTTCATCTTCTGGCCTCCTGATTTCTTTCTTTCTTTCTTTCTTTCTTTCTTTCATCTTCTGGCCTCCTTCTTTCTTTCTTTCTTTTTCTTCTTCTAACCTCCTTCTTTCTTTCTTTCTTTCTTTCTTTCTTTCATCGTCAGCCTCCTTCTTTCTTTCTTTCTTTCATCTTCTGGCCTCCTGCTTTCTTTCTTTCTTTCTTTCTTTCTTTCTTTCTTTTCTTTCTTTCTTTCTTTCTTCAGCCTCCTTCTTTCTTTCTTTCTTTCTTTCTTTTCATCTTCTGGCCTCATGCTTTCTTTTCTTTCTTTCATCTTCTCCTGGCCTCCTTCTTTCTTTCTTTCTTTCTTTTCTTTCTTTCTTTCTTTCTTTCTTTCTTTCTTTCATCTTCTGGCCTCCTGCTTTTCTTTCTTTCTTTTTCTTTTCTTTCTTTCTTTCTTCTTCTGGCCTCCTGCTTTCTTTTCTTTCTTTCTTTCTTTCTTCTCTTTCTTTCTTTCATCTTCTGGCTTCCTGATTTCTTTCTTTCTTTCTTTCTTTCTTTCATCTTCTGGCCTCCTTCTTTCTTTCTTTCTTTCATCTTCTGGCCTCCTTCTTTCTTTCTTTCTTTCATCTTCTGGCCTCCTTCTTTCTTTCTTTCTTTCTTTCTTTCTTTCTTTCTTTCATCGTCTGGCCTCTTTCTTTCTTTCTTTCTTTCTTTCTTTCATCTTCTGGCCTCCTTCTTTCTTTCTTTCTTTCTTTCTTTCTTTCATCTTCTGGCCTCCTGCTTTCTTTCTTTCTTTCTTTCTTTCTTTCTTTCTTTCTTCTTCTGGCCTCCTGCTTTCTTTCTTTCTTTCTTTCTTTCTTTCTTTCTTTCTTTCATCGTCTGGCCTCCTGCTTTCTTTCTTTCTTTCTTTCTTTCTTTCTTCTTCTGGCCTCCTGCTTTCTTTCTTTCTTTCTTTCTTTCTTTCTTTCTTTCTTTCTTTCTTTCTTTCTTTCATCTTCTGGCCTCCTGCTTTCTTTCTTTCTTTCTTTCTTTTTTTCATCTTCTGGCCTCCTTCTTTCTTTTTTTTCTTTCTTTTTTCTTTCTTTCATCTTCTGGCCTCCTGCTTTCTTTCTTTCTTTCTTTCTTTCTTTCTTTCATCTTCTGACCTCCTGCTTTCTCTCTTTCTTTCTTTCTTTCTTTTGCTCACTGAATCTAAGTAATTCTCTGATATGTCTTTTCCGTATGTTTATGCGATTAAAGCGAAGTGGGCCATTATTTGTGAGGTATGAGTAATATGTAATAGTCGTTCTAACTAAGAGGTTGACAAATCGA
>CAHIKZ030001076.1:95000-117500 GCA_903632075.3 Acanthosepion pharaonis
CGGGAGTGCCACTAACACGCAAGTGATTACAAAGAGTCGGAGCAAGAGTAAAGAGACGTGACAGTGGAAAATATGAAGAGAAGGACGGGAAATAGACCAAGGCATCTGAAGATGTCGACTGACATTGCATTTGAATATTTGAAGATTATAACTATCAGGGAAGCAAGTAAGAGGAAGGAATTTCCACAGACGGCAAGTTCGAGACCAGAAGCTATTGGAGTAGAAGAGACGGCTAGATTTAATTTGGGAACTAGCGAAGGAATCTCATCGGAGCAGTTATCGTTATGTTTAGAAAAGACAGAGGGAAGCGACGACACTTCTGGGAGAGCAACTGGAACGGGATAGAAAGATGAAGAGGAAGAATTAAGTAATGACTAAAAAAATATTCAAAGAATTTTTTGAAATATTCTAAAGAGTTCCGAAATATACATCTACCCATTTCTGTGCATTCTTTGAATACAATTCCATAGGGGTAGACCGAACTTAGTAGTCAAGGCAGCTGATTCCGCACCTTCCAGAAACTGTTTCTGAACAACTCTCGCAGATTCGTATGACCAATTATTGTGTTGAAAGATGGCACCTCTGTTGTAATAGATTTTTGCAATGATTAGCCTTCTCTTCAAAGCTATTAACTTTCAGGCAACACAACACGATGCCTTACAAATTAATGGTAGCAGAAACTGTTCCCCATTAGAACATAACATTTTCCAAACGATCAGACAACGTTAACCGTCTTTGTCAGTGCGTCTTGATACTATCACTCTACGAGGATAAGAAAGCAAAAGTTTATTACAGTCCATGTTATTCAGGATAATACCTACCTCCTAGAAACCGGTGAAATTTTGCATTGCATATCGAAGTACTTTCTAAGCCAGCAATTAATGTGAATATTCTGATTGACCAGTTTTAAGCAGCACCGTGCTAAAAGTAATCGATCTACTGCGTATCTTAACGTATATTTTTACTTTTATTATAATTATCTGCAGTTTGCGCCACAGTAGCTCTTGTGATGGCTTCTACTTGACAAGAAAAACTTTCGATTAATTCTTGCATCGGTATGTTTACGTCCCTTAATGCCATTCCGTCTGTTGACTTTTCTATTATACAACCACTGGCGAAAAGATGCAGCCCTCATGAACTTTTGTTTCTCGAAACCCTAAAACATTACAGCCATACAGAATTGGCCTTCATGAAAGTTTTCTTACTTGTCCGTAACTGCAATATTAGACTCAAAGACGCTTTACCTCATAATACGCTGATGTCACTGGCTTCCGTATTTTCTCTTACAAAAACTATAATTTTTTTTTTCACATGTCACTCTTCATATTGCTTTGGTTTATCAGAGTAAAATATTCCGCCACATTTGCAGTCAAATCAGTTGCGCCCACAAAAGAATGTTGGATTTCACAGAAGCTAGCAAAAGCATATATGTGAGTATCTGACGATTTATATAAAAGAAATTGTTTTTTTCTCTTCCAGTCCGCAAAAATAATCCCTGAATTATCAGTTTTCTTATTTAAACATTGACAGATTTCTTAATCAATCTTTTAGTTTATTCTTTGCAAGTTCAAAGAAAACGTCTAAACAATAAATTGGAAGATCGCTTGCAAGTAATTTTTCTTCTTTCTACTATGTTCTACTACCTAAAATAATGTCCAAGTGATAAAAAACAAATGAATGTCGATAGGTAATAATTCTGGTGAGTATAGTAGATGTGAAAGAATTTCAGATTGTAAATATTTTCTTTTCTTTTTTGGTTTATTTTGCAGATTGAGTCCAATCATTACGACGCTAGAGAATAACAATTTTGGCGCTCACTAAATTAGGTTATTTCAATGGGTTTACTCGATTTATTTACTGGCAATAACCGTCTCTTCAGTGATGAACTCTCATTGTTCCAATAGGTGGTAATGGACAAGGTCTTTCGTATTTCACAAACGCAAAACAATGATTCTGTGCACACAATGTAGTCTTCGGTGTAGGCACTGATATCAACGGATATCGATATTCCTTTTCTTTTTATGGTAACATACAAAGCACATCTTTATCACTTGTAAAAAGGCTATCCGAAAATGTAAAGTTGGATGTTCAGTTTAAAAAGTGAAGAATCAAACATTACAACTTGAAAATTATCATAATTAAATTCTTAAATGCACTGGAAACTGCACATTTTTGGTTTAAACACATTGTAGACGAAGTTTCCTACCATTCAACTTTGGCTCTTTCTTAGTTGTTGACAAATAATTAATAGCGGTGAAATATGCATTTACTTTCCGAACAACCATAATATAACAGGAAATGTTGTGTCAATATGAGTAGTTTAACACAGCAAGGATAAGGATTAGTATGAAGTGGATGTTATAGAAGATTTTGTTGAGATACTCGTCGAAAAGAGGAAGGTTTGGAGGCTTTCTTATTAAGCATTCGATATCCATAATTTTTACCAAAACTTGTCACCGTCTTCTGGTACTACTTGTTTTTACCACCGTCCCCATTACAAAGGCCACTGCAATATTAAAGCAGTAAGTAATGCCATTTTATCCAGAGCCTATAGTTCGATTATTACCCTCTTTTCTCTCTCTCTCTATATATATATATATATATATATATATATATATATATATATATATATATATATACATATACACATATATATATATATATATATATATATATATATATATATATATATATATATAGATAGATAGATGGATAGATGGATACATACATAGAATGCTATGAATATAAATAGATAGATACATACATACATGCATACATACATACATACATACATACATACATACATGCATAGATAGATAGATGAATAGAATAGATAGAATACATTGAAATAGATAGATAGATAGATAGATAGATAGATAGATAGATAGATAGATAGATAGATAGATAGATAGATATGAAAACATTGAATGAGATAGATAGATAGATAGATAGATAGATAGATAGATAGATAGATAGATATGAACACACTGAATGGGGTAGATAGATAGATAGATAGATATGAATACATTGAAATAGATAGATAGATAGATAGATGTGAATACATTGAAATAGATAGATAGATAGATGAATGGATGGATAGATAGATAGATATGAATACATTGAAATAGATAGATAGATAGATAGATAGATAGATAGATAGATAGATATGAATACATTGAAATAGATAGATAGATAGATAGATAGATAGATAGATAGATAGATAGATAGATATGAATACATTGAAATAGATAGATAGATAGATACATAGATAGATAGATAGATATGAATACACTGAATGAGATAGACATAAACGATCATGGTTCCTCCGTAATTTCCTGCCCTTTGTAACTCTTAATATATTTTGTATTTTTTATCTCTTCTAAACCAGGTTCCGCCATCCATTTACTCAAGCTCGCCAGGTAAGTTACACATCCTTTTCTTTTTTACATCTTTGCTTCAAACTGTCTTATTAGTATCATATTTTCCAAGCACTCCTTCCACATTATCTGTACTAGAATTCTCAACTGTCACTTTCTGATTTTAAGTATCATTGTTCTTTTTACTTCCCTACATTACAGCCATATTACCGGTTCTCGCAAGATCACCGAAGTTAAACAGTCGAGTGTATATGTGTACTCTTGGGAAAACCAAGTTCAGTATGTTTGGATTTTTGCGGGATGGAATGGATAACGACCCGAAATTGTAAATTGGAGAGCCAAGTAAAATTTAAGTCGGATTCTTTATATTCACTTACGCGCAAACACCCTTGAGAAACGTATGAAATCCCTATTCTCTCGTCAACTATAGGTTAATTAGTAGGAATTGTGTAAGTAAATTATTAATATTTCCCAAAAATTATTCCAATCGAAAAATTCATTTCTGGATTTCAATAACCTACAAAAGGCTCACAAGCCCTAAAACGCAAAACAACTTATCAATCAACGTAAATATACAACGTAAAGATTGTTTTAATCAATTCACTCCAAGCAAGGCGATAATACAACTAAGACGCAGTGGTTACTGGATTTGAAGAGAAAGGATCAGTATTAACGTTGAATTTAAAACTTTGAAGGTTGCTGTTGACAAGAAAGTAAGAAATAAAAAGAAGTCCAACTAGCGAGAAGCGTGAAAGTATTTTTTATACCTGACTTATATTATGAAATAGACTAAGTCTGGCAATTATTTTAATATATTTTATTGTTATATGTTATTCATAACTACATACAAATATTTAAGCAAATTCTCTGTTTATAATAAACAGTATTTTTACCGGCCTGAACGTTCGAGAAATTTTCATAGGAAACATGCGTCCTCCGAGAGAAATCAAACCTGTGTCCTACACAGAACCGTCATATAGCCTGATGTGCTATACCAATTTAGCTACAAAAGCGCGTCATGTTATGAAAGTCGATTTTACTGCTTTTAAACTACAAATTTCCCATGATTTACCCCATATCTGCTCGAAACGTATCTTATCTTAAACAAATGAAGTCACACACTACGAAATAGACAAAGTCCGACACTTATTTTAGTGTATTTAATTGTTATATG
This sequence comes from Acanthosepion pharaonis, assembly GCA_903632075.3. NCBI lineage: Eukaryota > Metazoa > Mollusca > Cephalopoda > Sepiida > Sepiidae > Acanthosepion > Acanthosepion pharaonis. The sequence goes on from CAHIKZ030001076.1 coordinate 99,552, forward strand.
TTATTTATGTATGCACAAATATTTAAGTAAATGCTCTGTTTATAATAAACAGTATTAACAACATTTAACTGCCTGAACGCCCTAGAAATTTTCACAGAAAATATGCGTCCTCCCACAGGAATAGAACCTGTATCCAACACGGATCCGTAGCCTGACATGCTATACCAATTTAGCTACGAAGGAGCGTCTGTTTATTAAAGTAGAATTACTGCTTTTGAACTACAAATTTCCCTTGATTTTCCTTGAACGTACATATCTGCTCGAAGCGTATCTTAATGTAAACAGATGACGTCACATAATATGAAGTTAGACATTTATTTTAATATATATATCTGTGTATATATAAATAACGTATAACAATAAAATATAAAAAAATATATATTTGTCGTAAACGTTAGGAACGTGGCAGCATGTATTGAATAAACAACAGCATATATATTAATAATATACAAAATAACCAATCAAATATCAAATAATTAAACAATATTTAATATATGATGTTTATAACAGTTGCGTATCTCTCATCATGTTATAATGACGTGTTTTCCCGAGAACACAAAATATTTTATTGATTGATTTTTTACGCCTTATCAACCTTTTTAAGGTTATTTAAAGCCGAAACATGCATATAAGTTGTAAAAATCATTTGAAAATAATAATAATAATCTTCTGCTAACAAATCTTACAGTTGAACCCATAGATGAGGGGGAGTATAGGTGGATTCATACATTTCTCAGGCGTATTTGCGCATAAGTGAATATAAAGTACCCGACTGGAATATGAACAACTTCTCATTCCAAGCCGTTCCCCTTTATATGCCCTTCATATCCAAACTTACAGAACCAGGTATTCACGAGCGGTCACCCATATTGGTATTGAGCAGCTTCAAAGTTGCTTAACTTCGGTGATCTGTTTAGAACCGGTTTCATCGTGAACTAACCGTAAGCCATGCATGCTATCGTAGAATTGTTGTCCATCTCGGGCCAAGTGTTTATGTTAATTTTGATATGTGAATAAGTATTTGAACTAGTGTGAACACTCGTACTTTTCTTACCAGCACATTCCATGCGATCGGAAGACGTTAAAAAATGATGAAGAAATCGTACATTATTTGTTTATATTTCTGACATGAGTTATTGTAATTATTTAAATTATTTACCTTCTTCGGACTGTTTTCCTCATCTTTATTGCCATATTCACGACGTTTCCGCCGCTGAACGCTCCAGTCTTCTTCAGATGATTGGGATTTCAAACTCAAACCCTTTTATTTCAATTATCAGATTGTTCTAGTTCAACGTACCATGCCTCTTTCAGGTGTCTCAGTATCCTCCCTTCAACTCAACTGTCCATGTTTTTGTTCACTTCTGCAGTAGCCATGTACTAAACTCACAACTCTTTGGTTCAAGTCACTGGATCCAACCAACACATCTATCCGCTGCGCCATGTCTCCTTGAAGACCTTCTTCAGATTATTGGAATTTCGAATTGAACACTTCAATTCGTCCAGCTAGTTAGATTGTTCTAGTTTCACGTGCCAAGTCATTTCCGCATGACTCACTTATCTCCCTTTAATTTAATTCTTCAAGTTTTGTTCAACACTGCAGAAAACCAACGTTTTTTTTTTATCCACTGGCTAAAATCGTTGGTTGTATCCAATGACTTGACCTAAAGAGTTGTGAGTTCAATACCTGCAGTGGTTATCAAAAAGTTGGAGAGTTTCGAAATCTCAATCACCGCCAGAGCAGACAATGGCTGAATCATCTTGAATATAGCAAGACAGATGAGGACCACTATCAGAGCAAGGTAAGTAATATAAATAATTACAATGTAAATAAATTCTCCGTTGTCCGGTTCCGCTTTCCCTAGTTATAGGATATCCGAATAATGGAAGATACAAATTCAAATATATACTTGCAGATGAGAAAGAAATTTGCACACGTAAGATACTTATCTTCAGAAACATCTGTGTCATTATGAAAAGCATACGATACACATTTATATATCTAGAGGTTCGTGGGTTAATGTAAATTTAATAAATTTGTTTGCGAAGATGTATTCTCGCCATTTATATCATTAACTTCACTAATCTGTTTTTTTGTGTGAATGATTCATGTAATATAAATTGAACTTCACCACATATTTGATTTAAAAAGAACTGAACCGACATGTAACTTTCGGGATAATAGCTGCGACATTGCTCTATTTATTGAACAATTTATTTCATGCCACATCGACTGAAAAAAAAAAAAACTACTACAACCAAAGAATTCTTCAATTACCATATTAGTAAAAAAACGCACTCTCTTTTAAACCTTAGCGTTGCCCCCGCACGCTCCAGAATTTCTTACAGTTACCAATAGCACATTTCTAAAAAACATATTTCGACTCACATCCAATCTTTCGTCTCCCGTTATTACCAGGGTGTATTATAAAAAAAACAAAAACAAAAAAAAACAAATCAATTTCCATGCCTGTTGATGTCTGTGTGAACAGATAAAAGTAATAACAAAAAAATACATTATACAAGTTGAATTTATTAAAAGCAGGGATCGTAATATTCATCTAGTGGTTCGTGGGTTAATGTAATTTTAATAAATTTGTTTGCGGAGATGTATTCTCCCCATTTATATCATTAACTTCACTAATCTGTTTTTTGTATGAATGATTCATATATATATATATATATATATATATATATATATATATATATATATATGTTTGTCTGACGATCGCTAAAGCGCGAAACCCAGGGTCACAAACTCACATCTATCCAACCAAATATGTTAGCTCCATCTCTGATATTGAGCGCTTTCTAATAAGTACCGCACATATAATATATAAATAATTATACATAGGAAGGAACTGGTTAGGCAAGTAATCAAAGTTCCTTAGTATTTTAGCTATTATTTTTAAAAAATAGTGCTCGATACAAATAAATAATTATATATATATATATATATATATATATATATATATATATATATATATATATAAGTTTTTCTATACAAGATAAAATTGATGTTCGTTCCCGAAATAATTAATTGTTTCTCTCTAGGTCCACAGCACGGGACCGGGTGTACAGCTGAAGGCAAATGACTCCCAAGTTACGATGTTTTCTTTCGTGAACCACTACACAAATGAAGAAAATTCAAGAAATTAACGTTTCATTTACATCCGTCTTCCGCGTATAAATATTAATAACTACTAGATTATGATATTATCTAGTTAAATTTAATTGGAAAATTTTGGGGCTGTTCACTATACAAGACAAATGACTTCATATCGAACTCTCAAATTTAGTTAGCGTGCACATTGGATAAAGAAAAATGACTTAGAACGATTTCAATCACTTTGGCCAAAAGAGTGGGCTTCTTCCATATTTCTGTTCATCTGTTTATCATTCACCGTTATGTAGCTTATAACTAACTCAGAGTAAACTTTGCACTGAATATAGCACTAGACCATCAAAGAAGCCAAGTGCATTAGCGTGTCAGCCTGCGTGGTAAGTTCCTTATCCTTAGTTCAGATCCGCGTTTGACTTGATGTAAGGTGCTGCAAAAGTATCCGTAAACAGGCGGTCGACCTAAATTAGCACAAGATTTGCAGGCGTGGAAACACCAACACGAGATGGAGAAGAGAATGCTTACTTACATTCACGCGAGAATGATACGTTCATATTCGGAGAGCTCCTCGCGGTCATGCACCCCTAGATCGTCAAAAAGTCCGAGGATGAATAAATGTCATGTTACGGATGAGGGATTAAGCATCTTATTTGAATTTGTAATATATGAGCTGAAAATTTAAAAATATCAATTTATTTTTGCATCCGTTTTGGTGTTTGAATAAAATAGTTTAATATATGAATGAATGGATATTATTTTCCAAGTACACAAATTTACTAATGTCGCTAGCTAATGACTGTTGTAGACACATTGCAAATCAAATTTTCACCTACAGGGCCAATCTGTGACTTTATACTGCAAGCATGCTGAGTGAATCATAGTTACATTTTTTTATGACAGAGCAGCGTGTTTGTTATATTCAGTAATTAGAAAAGGCCCGTCCATTCAAAAACTCGGTTATTTCCCAATTTTTCTGTTTACATCAAACATCTCTATCCATATTTTTCGTGAAAAAAAAGTTTGAAGGTATTACCCAAGCTACTATACGGGATACATTCCAATCAATCAATCTTACGCATATCTATCTATCTATCTATCTATCTATCTATCTATCTATCTATCTATCTATCTATCTATCTAATCCAACTAATCTAATAATATCTAATCATTCTAATCTATCTAATCAATCTAATATAATCTACTTAATCTGTATCTATCTAATCTAACCTTATTTGTCTAATCTTTCCAATCTAATCCGATTTGATCTAATTCATCTCATCTATATATCTCATCTAATTTAATCTATCCGTTTAATCTAATCTAACCTAATTTATCGAATCTAATCTATCCAGTCTAATCTGATCTAATGTAATTCATCAAATCTTTATATCTAATCTAATGTCTCTAATCTATGTAATGAAACTATTCTAATCTAATTTAATCTAATTAATTTAATATATCTAATAACTCTAATCTATTTAATCTAATCTATTTAATCTAAGTATCTATGTATCTAGCTATTTAATCTATCTAATCTAACCTAATTTATCTAATCTAAAATAATCAATCTAATCTTATCTAATCTAATTCATATTATTGCGTTTAATCTAATTTTATCTATCTATTTAATCTATCTAATATAATATATCTATCTATTCAATCTATCTAATCTAATCCTTACTAATTTATCTAATCTAATCTATCGAATCTAATCTAATATAATCTAATCCATCTAATCTATATATCTGCTTTTTCTAATCAAACTAATGTAATTTATCTAATATAATCTAATTAATCTAATCTAATCATTCTAATCAAACTTATTTAACCTAATATAATCTATTTAATCTAATATAATCTAATCCATCTATTCTAATGTATCTAATCTAAACTAATTTATCTAATCTATTCTATCCTATCTAATCTGATCTAATCTAGCTATTTTATCTCATCTATAGAGCTCATCTAATCTAACCTATCTAATATATCTAACTAAGATATCTAATGTAATCTAATCTCTCCGAATCTAATCGAATCTAATCTAATTTATCTAATCTATCTAATCATTCGTGTCAGGAAGAGATGGGTCCATTTAAAATGTCATTTGTTCCCTACTGGATGTAAGAACCTGAGTTCTCTTTGAGCTGGTGCTGATGTATCTACTTGTCATTCGGTTCATTCCCACCCTGGCACGTCCCAGGCACAGCTGAGTTGATCGCGTGTTCCCGACTCCTGATACCAGGGGACGTACGTTTCTTTTTCCGCAACTAGGAGGTGATCGTTTAAGTCAACCCTGCACCTAGTTTTTCTTCTTTTTTCTTTTTTAATGACAGACACTGCGTGCAAAGCCTGTCATCTGCTACAAGCCTCATATTATATTAATTTCTATCCATTTTAATCCTGCATTCAGATTTCCTGTTTCATGTCAATTTTGCGTTGTCTGTCGTCTCTGGCTTCTTGTCTATCGGTAATTTGTCAGATTCCAATGTGCATCACAGACTGAATGACCGATGGACAATTTTCTCTAGATGTCAGTTTGCTCGTTTTATTTCAGTGGTGAAAACAGGAATAGCATTGTTACTTTGGGAATTCAGTAAGGAGGAGGAAACAGAGAGGATGAATGACAACAGGGTGGTCAACTACACATCACCATGAGAGTTAAAGAAGTCTATTGAGATAACAGAAATGCGGCTCTACAGAAGGATGCTGCGAATTCCATGAACTAAATATATGAGCAATAACGAAGTTTTGAAAAAGATGAAAAAATAAACGGCACTTCTTTTTAACATTAGAAAGAGACTCTTGGAATTTATGGGGCATATAATAAAGAAATATACCTGAGAAAATTTGATACAAGGAGGATGTATTAAAGAGAAGAGGGACGAAGGAGAGCAGCACATAGCCTTCCTAACAAATTTGTATAAATGTTTAGCAGAAAGGGGATTAGGATCAGTCATGAAATTTAATACTATGATGGTTCTATCTGTACCAATCTCCCTGACAGAAGGCATTCCTATCTTTGCCACGATATGCGAATCAAATTATCTATCTATCTATCTATCTATCTATCTATCTATCTATCTATCTAAACACGGTTAATAATCGAACTGCATTAGTCTGCATAAAAACAGCTTTATTATATTCTTACATGAATGAGACATTACGTGGATTTTGAGATTTTAAATCTATTTTAAGATGCTTATTTTATAATCATAAGCAGATTTTTTTAGTTTGGTTTGTTTTACAGCATATCAACCTAAATGGGTTATTTAATGCTGTCAAATATTTTATTGCTTATAATAAGTTTTTTTTTTTTAAAAATGTATTGCTGGCAATATTATTTTTCAAAATTATATTGCAGGTAATAATGTGTTTCTGGTAATAATTTTTGTAAAAACGTATTTGTGATATTAAAGCCTATTTTTACACGTTCATAGTGTTTTGACCCAAATTTAGAGGTAAACTATTTACCCTAACAGGTACTACCACCCCGAGTCAGGGTGGATCTGGGAACACCAACGATTAAGAGGTAGTTCCACGTTCCTCAAAACCTCCTGATCAGAGACCTTGCTCTTGGACGTAGTTTATCGTCTTACCCAGGACGTGGATGTAGTTTATTCTATTTTTACTTTAAATAGAAGGCGTCTTACATTATGAAATATTTTAGAAACTTTCTTATTGTAATTGTATATCGCATATAACATTATATATATATATATATATATATATATATATATATATATATATATATATATCGTAGAATTTTTTATATCATATAGAAGACGAATTTTGTCATTTTCAGAGAAATTATCATTAATAAAGCAGGTCAATTTCTAAACAAAAGTGCAAGTTTTTTAGACATTCTAATTTAATATAGTGATATATTTTGATATTGACTGAAGACAAGAGACCTGACGCAGTAACTAATTCAGCAACATGAAATACCCCCATAATATATATATATATATATATATATATATATATATATATATATATATATATATATATATATATATACACTCACACACATAAATATACGTGTGTGTGTGTGTATGTGTCTAATTGGGCAGGAATCCCTCTTTTATACAAGTATCCCTAAGGGCGGCTGACAAGGCATTGCAATTAAACGTTTTATCTAATTTTTCTTGTGTTCATATCTGTGGTTTGTTTTTTGGACAAAATATCTCTAAACTCTGTCCAAAATTTAAATGATGTATAATAGGCGAGCAGAGTTCGAAGTCGAGTCGCGTTTGCGATACCAAATTACCAGCTATGAGTAAATAATAGGGCAGAGTGGACCGATAAGCCTTGAATGTTAATCAGCTGAGGATAATGAAAACTCCGATTTGAGAGGACTGGGGTCAGTCAGGCTGAGTCTTCACTGCTACTACGGCTGTAGTACGTAAGCTGGCTCTATCACCCTAATGGGTTTAGTTATTCGCGATTGAGATCAGACTATAAATCATAAAATACACCAAATTCAGACTATATGAATAAGAAAAAGTGAAATGTTGATTTGACATAATAATAATTAACACTACAAAATTCACGGAAAATATCTCTTTAGCTGGTGATATAAGAAATACAATTCTTTGGTAAATATTTAACCATATATATATATATATATATATGTGTGTGTGTGTATTTTTCAAGGAAGCAAATCGGCTGTGGAATTGGCCGAAAGCATTTACGACAATGGACAATATTGAAAGTTTGTTTTTTTTTACTCACTCACTCCCACCAATCAAAATAATGTAAGAACGCTGGAAAAGCTAAATAAAAAAATAATCAAATTCTCCTTGTCCCTGATATTTAACGAAAGGTGTATAAAAGAAAGGTTGTCGCCCAAATTTATATACCCGACTCTCCCGTCGAATTCGACGTATGACGGTCAAGCAGAGTAGTTTTCAGGAAACCGACAGCACGAGATTTGATTTAAGTGGTTGAGGTTACGTATTGGGCCATCCACACTTTTTGAAGGGCCGAATACAGAGACCTGATGCACTAAGTATGCACTCCGTATGTTTTGAATTCAGAGTTGTCCTTCTCGTAGACCAGTTGCCATGCAAGGCTATAGAACCCAGTCTGCTCTGCTATTTACTCATAGCTGATTCGGGAGAAGAAGAGGATCCATACCTTTCCGAAGAAAGTCAATGTAATGGATTCGACTGGAATTCGAACCTGGTTCTCCGATTCCTCAATCCAATCCGCTATCCATTACTCTACCGTATATATATATCCGCAGCACACACACATAATGACTAAATACAGTAGTCGATTCTGTTATGGTGACATAGAAGATTGCTATGCGACGATAACGGTCGCGAATTATCTGTCGCAAATCGTAAATTCATAATACAGTTCTATGACATCGTACCACAAGAAAGAAGGAAATATTAATATGGGACACTATATATATATATATATATATATATATATATATATATATATATTATAAGCTTTTATCACTACTTCAAGAATGACATTTGAATCAATACCACGTAAAAAAATCATGTGGAAATATCTACTATTTGCTTGAAGATCGTAAAATCAGAAACCCGTGTTGGAGAATTATGTAAAAATAGAGTGTAATATATATTTTAAAAGCTTATATATATATATATATATATATATATATATATATATATATATATATATATATATACTTTAAAATATATATTCTATTATATATATATATATATATATATATATATATATATATATATATATATATACTTTAAAATATATATTGTACTCTGCTTCTGATTCTACGATCTTGAGATCTAGCTATTTTTTGAGAATATCAGAATCATTTTCCAAGTTCTTCGGCGATCTTTTGACGTACGTACTAATCATTTGAGATTTAGAGAGTAAAACATGCAGCGGTTTGTAATGAAAGCTCCAGTTCGTCGGCTTGTGGCCTCCTCCAGACTGTCTCAGAAATTTATCGATCCAGTTGAACGTGCTGCCTCATTGCTTCCAGGATGTGAGCAAGAAGTGGCAAATGAAAATACACATATTAACCATGTAATGGGCATCTACGAAAGTAGAGTTGATCGCCAAGATCGAAGCATGGTATATTTAAAAGTAGACAGACTTCGCCATATCTCATCCTGCATTGTTCAGGAGTACAAGACCAAAGTAATAACGATCCTCAGACATCGGACAAAATTCGTAATATTAAGCAAAACTATAATCGCTTACTTAGAGAAAAATGTTAACAAATTTGTTAGAGAGATAAATGATGAATTGAAGTCAAAAATAATTTTTTCAATGTTAATTCACATACGGTAATGGCAGCATTGATAATCGCCACATCGCTTTTAAATGTGTATTTTCTGTAACTCACTCCTGTATAAACAACATATCAAAAATATTAAATAAATATAACACGAATACTAAAGATTGAACGCCAATATAATATTCAGATAGGAATTCATAAATAAAATTTATTCTGTAAAAGTTTTCAACAGAACAGCACATGAGATGACACCTAAAGAAAAGTACTATTGTCTCAGTTAATGAAAGGAGAAACAAGATTATTGAAGGTATGTAAAAAGACATTTACCTTTTATTGTGGAAAATCCATTACAGTGTATAAATTAGTGGGGATTACAAACGCTAGCTTCCGTTTCAAATGATTACCAACACAACATCCACGGCCAGATTGAGGACGTCTTCATCGGGTCGCGTAATGGAAATATATTCCCCAAATATTTTACGTCTCGCTTAGGGAAAAAAATATACATCAGATAATTCGATGCCATATGAAACTCGAAAAAAAAAATCCTAAAATTAAAAATAAAAAACCCGTCTTTGTAAAGAACTATAATTCATTTAAAAAAGTAATATCGAAAAATAGTACACCTTTTTAGAAGACTCAAATTAATTCAATAATCGCTACCTGCCAACCCCTTCATATAAAAATAACGAAGATGCTCAGACTCCTCCTATTACGATTTAAATAACAAATTTCACCCAGTTATAAACTGGCATTAGATATTTGAACACTTTTCTTCTTCTTAGAACATATACTACAAAAGCAACAAAAAACAAATAATGACAAATACTCGTAAACACCAGTTCCCATATATCGTTAACAAATAAATAAAATTATCTGCTAGGAAACTCCATAAAAACGACATAAAAAGTAACAAAAACAGCAATATAGAAATTTAACTAAACGCATCCAGAGATCAAATGATACCAATCAGACATTATGCATATTTTCAGTTGAACGTTATAGATATATAAGATTAACATTTATTCGAAAAGTGAAAATCTTTATCACTAAGAATGCCAACAACAAAAAAAAAAAAAAAAAACTACCACAGCACAGCTTCAATTTTATCACCGAAAGTAGCAAAATCATTAGCTTGATACATAGGATATAAAACCATTCCTCTATCACGCATGTGAATCTGCCACTTTATGGAATACAGAACAATCTGCGCCTACAGCAATAATGCTGTATTACTTGGCAATAATATTACATGGCCACCATGAAATGGCAGATAATCATAAACGGCGGTCGTACGTATGTTTAAATATTTCCTACTAAATCGATACATAATTTGTAGACTGACATGTTTCAAAGGATGGTGTGCATTTAAATAACGTGTATTACGTACGCCGGAGAGTTTATCTACTTTATTAAGAATCGCAAATGTGCAGGCTGACACCGACGAAATTTGCACCGAATAAATACGAAGGAGATCGTATCTGCAAAGAAAGGTGTCCACAAAATAACATTTGAAGTTGTAGGAAATAATGTCGGTTATTAAGAAAATGCATTGTTTCATTTTTTACATACATGCACACATACACACACATACGCACCATATAAATATATATATATATATATATATATATATATATATATATATATATATATATATATATATATATATATATATATTAATGCATTAATTGATCTAGTTTTTAATACATTATTTTCTATTATTCTAAAGTCTAATTTATTGGACATTCATGTTTGATTAAATTTTTATACTGTGTGAATTGGTCTTCTACGAGCGCATTTACGTTGTTAAATTCCCCCATGTATATATATATATATATATATATATATATATATATATATATATATATATATATATATATATATATATATATATATATATATATATATATATATCGTAGTCCATAGATAGGATGTTTCTCTGTATCAAAAGCTTTTCAGTGTCGATAGACGCGATTACTTCAAGCCGGGATCGAAGTTCTTTATTTAGGCTTAGAATTTTAACGCGTTATATACGTCATATAAGCATATATATATATATATATATATATATATATATATAATTGTGTCAATATACATATATGTGTGTGTGTGTATTAAAGGTGAACAAAGTTTATATATATTAGAAGTCCTAACCAAAATGAATTACAGTATTCGAAAGGAAGAAAAATATTTTTTCATTGAGTTCCCGGTTATAAATCCATTAAAAAATGGAAGAATCACCATTACCAATCTTATTTCTACGGCACACGATAAATTATAAGGACGTAAAATCTTTGGAAAATGTGACTGCTGATCTATGGAAAAACCAAAACTCGAATTGAAAATGCTTAGTCAATCAAGATCGGACAATATTTATATTTATTCAAACTTAAGCTCTCTTTTACGCAAACAAAATAAATTCTCTCAAAGATTTAAATAAATAAAAAACTTCTTATCTTTTATAATGGAACATTTTTATGTTTTTTGTAGGATGCCTCAATGAAAAATGACTCTTTAAATACACATTATATACACATGTGTTTGCGCGCACGCGTGTGAGTATTTGCATGATAAAGTAGATTTAAAATAGATCATATAGATCATATATATATATATATATATATATATATATATATATATATATATATATAATATTCATATTACGATTTTCATTTTCACAACAAAATAACTAATAGTTTACAGAGGGATTGAACAAAATCTGTTCTCTTTAAATTTTAATCATTTTCCTGAAGGTTACCGCAGACCACACACATGCTAGTGGGAAGAGTTCTAGAGTTTCTTTCAATGATTGTGTAAAAAAGATAATTGATATTGCCCAACAATAATTACTGTTTATTCATGCTGTAAAATGTGCACAAGGAAGCCAAGCAAGTACTTGCACTTACATCATATTACATTTTCACAGCAGTGGTTCCCTAAATTTTTATAGTCATGTCCCACTTTAGCATCACAAAAATGACCACCCGTGACATATAATTCTTATTTTTAAGAAATTGTACTCTTATACTAAACTTTATTGAATGGATATGCAATTACTTTTATTAGTGATAATATGTTTTAGACTACTTTTTATACAATCACAAGTTTCGTTAAGAATTTAAGATTGCATGTTATCATTGATATTAGCAATTTACATTTACAAACGTATTATTTCTAATATATATATATATATATATATATATATATATATATATATATATATGTGTGTGTGTGTGTGTGTGTTTGTGTGTGTGTGTGTATAAGTTTTTTTTTGTATAAGATAAGAGTTTTTTGCGATAATTTATTCTGTTTGCATAAAAGAGAGCGTAAGTTTGAATAAATATAAATATTGTCCGATCTTGATTGACTAAGAGTTTTCAATCCGAGTTCTGGTCTTTCCCTAGATCACATTTTCCAAAGATTTTAAGTCCTTAAAATTTATCTTGGGCCGTAGAAATAAAATTGGTAATTCAGTTGTTGAATGGATTTATAACCGGAAACTCAAACTTTCGAATGCTGTCATTCTTTTGAATAGCTAGCAGTAAGAGCCACTGATTTTAAACTCCATCTGTGTATATATATATATGAATAAATAAATTATATATATATATATATATATATAAATATATATATATATATATATATCTTATAAATGTAAATATATATTGTATATAATAAATACGTATTTACACACACACACACACACACACACACACACACATATATATATATATATATATATATATATATATATATATATATATATATATATATTGTGTATTTAACAATCCCTCGTTCATGCATATTTCATTGAAAACGACAGAAAAAAGTGCTTTTATTTAGTTTTTTATACAATTTCACATGCGATGTAATAATTTACTTCATTTCTTATAATAAATTATATAGAAACTGTCTGAATGTTTTTTTTTTTATCCGATTGCTTTCGGCTGTACATTTACCCATTTTCAAGGATTCTATTTTAACTGTTAAAATAATAAATAGTTTGTTTCATGTATGTTTTATACAAAGTTTTCATTTTTCAAAACACAGTCAGGATATTATGTCCATGTTCAAAGTTAACATTATTAAGTGTTGGTTTGTTTGTTTTTATTAATAAGGCTTCCATTATTTTTAGCCTTTTTTTTCCATGTAGGTGATGATATTACATTAGTGTTGAGAACATTAATATAATAGCATAAATGTATAACTGAAAAAAGATAAAAAAGAACATTCGGACAGTTTTTTATATAATTTATCATCCGAAAAGGAAAAAAATATTATTAGATCGCATGAGAAATTGTATTAAAAAATAAATAAAAGCAACTTGTCTGTCGTTTTCAATGAAATGTGCATATATATATATATATATATATATTTTCATTCACAGACCGCACTTCAGTGTGGCTGATTGCTTCAAGCCTGCATCAAAGACACTACCCCTAGGCCATCGTCACACGGCAGAGAGAAGGGATAATTTTAACCTTTTCTATACGAAATACGCCAGTGGCCTGGAGAATTTGTACTTGAGGAGTAAGTGTTTAATAGCTAACAGTAGGAGTCACTGTTTTTAAAACACCATATATATATATATATATATATATATATATATATATATATATATTATATATATAAATACATAAGTTTATATATATATATATATATATATAACCCCCCATATATATATATATTATAAATATGAATATATAAATTTATATATATATAACCTCCCACATATATATATATATATATATATATATGAATATATATATATATATATATATATATATATATATATATATATATATTATAAATGTAAATATATATTGTATATTGTACATATGTATTTATACATGTACATACTGCAGAGAAATATTTTATTTATTTATACTCTATATGCACCGTATGTATTGCACGCAAACTTATACTCACACAGATTCACTAGAAAAAATCTCATTTAACAATCATTCTCGAATTTTACCCCTTAAAAATCAAATTTTCACTTGCAGGGAGTGCTTCTCACTTTGAGAATCACAACTTTAGATATTTCTCCGTGTAGTTTCTCCAAACTTTCTGAAAAGTTATTTTTTTTAATGTTCGGAGGTCTCCCACAAAAAATGATGCAAATACTGCCTTTCTGTTCCAATATATTACCTTTTCGCTCTGCTCTATAGCAAAATCTACATTCGTATTCGTTTAAAATCTCAAGTTTTCTGAGGATTTTACATTTTTTTTATTCTCTGGGACATATTCTCTTTTGAGTTTATTCGATTGCTTTATTAGGCACGAATAGAAATTCCCATTTCCCAGTGGATCACCTTTCCGACCCAATCATGCCTAAATTTCAAATCTGCGCTAACTAGCTGCATATTCTTCTATTATGTGATTGATTGTCTCGTCTCTCGCTCCGTCTTCATTTGCTAATCCCCTTTGATTTATCGATCTTGTTCTTTACATTATTGATTCTCACGACGATATTTTCGCTCGCCATTAGCAGCAATTCGTTTTCTCTCATTACGTATTCCTTGCACAAGCATGCCCAGGTCGTTTCATTTGCAATTCCTTCAATTTGTCTTCTAAAATGTCCGCACATATTTTTGTCTCCACATTCTAGGATATTAGTTTTCTATTTACCTGATGATCTATGCAGTCCTACGAGCTCCTCGAGCGCAAACTCGGTTTGTTTCAGTCTTACCAGATCGGGACAAAAAATGAAGAAAAGTTGCTATATATGAACAGGATCTGCCTAGTCTTCTTTTCCCAGTCTCGATAGAGTTCAGATGCTTTTCCGCTTCCTTGTGGGTAGCAAATTATTTTCCACTTTACAAGCCTTTTCTTCTAGACGAAACGTCGTAAGCTGCTCTGTTGCTATTTCAACAGTAAGTGTTCAGACGAACGACATTAACATACTCCCACCAGTATTCGCCTTCACGGCTAATATCCACCATGCCACACAGATTGTAGTGAACGATGCTTATTCTTTCAGGTTCCTCTTGGTGAGTTCCATCCTAACAGCTTATTCCCACGAAATGCTGGTTCGTATAACACGATTCCCAAGAGGATGTGTCGGAGTTAATTCCTCCTTAATTCCCTAATTGTCCACTACGGGGCGCTCTCCCTACACTATAAATACTGGGCGACTTCTTGCCTCGTTCACTTTTCTACTTGGCTAACTTCGCTAACAGTCTAACTCTCTGCCTTCGGGCGGAGAGGAACCCGGACCAGGCTCCGCCGAAGGGCACAGTCTCGTTCGGGGTGGTTGACTGCTCCTGAAGCCGTTTATGCGGGTTCAGAGAGTGAATATTTTTCGCCGATCCTACGGGCTCGGAGATCCCACGTTAAACCCGTCCTTGTGCCACATGTAACCCTCGTGGGGGGTAGCTAAATATCACTTTTCTACTTTGCATTTCAGCGGACACATTTAAAAATGTGATCTCTCACAGAAATTAGCGTTTTTGTCCACTTGGGGGAAAACGCCATGAAAAACACATCTACGTACGTACAAATATTCACCAAAATACAAACTCTTTACGTTCAAACACAGATATTTATGACTTTGTCACTTTCAAATTTGTTGTTTATATATATATATATATATATATATATATATATATATATATATATATATATATATATAGTTAAATTCTCAGATAAATTCTGTGAACAAGTGAAATTGGTATAAAATGACAATTGGAAAAAAATGGAAATTTGATTTTTTTTATGTAACTATAACAACAAAAATATTTCGATTTCCCTTTTTGCCTTGAAAAAGTCGAAAGACGAAATGCGTTGGCAAAATCTTAGATTTTTTTCCAATGGTCATTTTATATATATATATATATATATATATATAAATATATATATATATATATATCGGTCTTGTTTGTTTTCTTTATAAGTTCAGTTGGCCTCCGCATTTTCTTCTAGCAGGAATAAACAGCACATGTTTCTAATTCAACAATGCTCAAATCCACACAGTCCCCTACAGATTCTTCCCTGATCGATGAAACCTTAACCTCTTCTAGTACTTTGTTTCGCGGAAGGGTTAGATGTTCACGCTGGCAAAGAAGTGCAGTCTGCAAAAGAACTTGTATGCCTCATCCTCTATATATAACATGAGCAATAATACCTAAATAAGCAAACTCACAACGATCATGGAGGATAGTCTTTCAAGTACGATAAAATTCGGTGATGAGTAACTTACAGTAGTAAGACAATTCTATTATCTTTTTCGATATTTTTGCTGTTATCTTTTGACGATTTTCAGGAACAGCTACGAGAATGGTACTTGTTTCAAAATTACGAACCGTCTGAAAAGACAAGAACATGATATCAGACACCAGACTATGGCGTGCATTTGCTTTTTCAGTCATTCAGAGAAATCTTGCTAATCTTCTGTATTAAAGGCAGAATTATAGAGAACAATCCAAGCATTAGAAAAGAGATGCTAGAGAACTGTCTTCGGGATTCCGTCACAGACAATATCAAAATCGAAGCAGTGCAAAATACCATCAAACGAGAAACTTGTACATCGGAAGACATCACAGCCACCGTCATGAAGAGATAGTAAAAATGATATCGGCAAGTCAGATGAGCTTTTCCTTAAAATCATACAAGGTACAATTTTAGGTAAAATAATAAGGAGACAAATGAATAGAGCTGGAAACGTCACTCAGTGAACTGGAGGGGCATTCACAGAGACTCAGACAATGGCATGGAACCGTATGAGGGGGTGGGAGGTGGTCATGTGCTCAGTTTTATTGCGACTAAGATAACGCATGCTCAAGGCAGTAATGATGATGATGATGATGACAGACATTGGTTAGCACAAAATGCGTAACTAGTTAACAAAGCCAAAACTAGAACTAGAACCCCAGCAGGGCTTCTCTTATGTCTGGCGTAATATTAGATGTATCTCCCATTACAAACTAGTGGAACATAGAACACCCATTCATTGCAGTTTTTTTTTACTGCCAGAATATGTTGATGATAAAAGTAGCATTGTCTCAGAAAGGCCACGCAGAAATACTGCGCTATCAGCAAAAGTTTAAGAGTTATGCTCTTTACTTTACATAGATTCTTTTCTTTTTTGCAAAAAAAACGATATTTATTAAAACAAGAAATACGAAACTTCAGATTATGCTGTTAGAAATTAGTGTCGCTGTATCTGACTCTAATAATTTCATTAGTTCTACGTGAATGGTAAAAATATCAGATATTTTCGCATTTTTCGAATTTTTTACCATTCTTCTAAGAAGTAAATCGAAACATTCTTTGGATTGCAGGGTTATTTTGAAGCATTTTTTTTTATATAGATCGAGCCAAAATAGTTCACTTTTATCGAGATCAGCACTTTGTGCTGGTCAGGATTGAAAAAAATGTACATCCTCCTCTCCGAAAGAAAACTTTGTGTGGCAAGGAGCACCGTCATGCTGAAAAACGTATCCATCTTAGTCAGAAGATTAGACCAATTTAAACAAATATAGTGTAGATTTCCATAAAGTTTTACCATTTTTCTTCTACTATCGCTTTTGATGCAATCCCACACCATTACGTTCCCAATAACATATTATCGTCCTTGTAGCGTATC
>CAHIKZ030001076.1:125000-227500 GCA_903632075.3 Acanthosepion pharaonis
GCTTCGTAAGCCCGAGCTCGTCAATCAGGTCATCTCGTACGGATCCTCCTAACTAACATATGATATAATGCCCTTTAAGACAACGCCTGGAAGTTGGAGAGGCCATCCGACGACTGTATGAAGTGTTTCAGAGCAATAGGACATTTACGATAGAATCGCCTCGTGGTAAAATGGGGTGGGAACTTCTTAAGAGCGTCTTCATTTCAAAAGGCGTGGTCCTCATCCGAATCGGACACACTCTGTCCCGGAACGCGACGCGAGCATATGTTGATGAATCTCAACGCTAGGCATACCCAGACCACCTTCAGTATGGTGGGGGTAACAAATCTTCCGAAGTACCTTAGTTTCCTTGCTTCCCCCTAATAATAATAATAATAATAATGATATTAGTGTAGTATACGGAAGTGGAAGCACAGAGAGTTGGTAAAGGAGAATCGGGTAGATGTGCGAGGCACCTACTTCCGCCCAGTACTTTAAGGAAAGATACCTCCCGGACGACAGATAAACTGCGACCTAGGCCTTCTCTTGTATCTGCGACCAATCCATTTCTCACATGGATGGAGACAGAACCAGACACCGAGTATCTTGCCCGGCCTGTCAGTTTAGTGGAAAGATCCGGGAAGAGAAACTAACTTCCACGCACTCAACCGCAATGCAACAGACTTAACGCGATTCATCATAGCCCCTGTCACCGTCTCATACCCTCTGATTGGTGACTTCGTCAATCTCAGCTCTGCTCGACAAAATTTCATCAGCATAGGCAGAATACCTGACCGAGTTGGTTCAACCAGGTAGAGAAATTCCGTGGAGGACAAGATTCGTCTTCAACTTGCGAAGAAAAGGTTCCAACACAAGAACGTAAAGCAAAGGCAAAAGTGGACAACCTTGAAGAATGGAGCAAGACAATACGAAAGGCTCCGATTGAACCTCATTTACTTCCACAAACGCCCCGGGAGTCGCATACATAATTTGGATCTAGTTGCAAAATTACGGACCGAAACCGGCCGCCGAAAAGGCAGCCTCGAGAAATAGATGGACTACCTTATTGATTGACTTGGACTGATCTAAATTGATCAGCACGGTTACACTCACGACTTGCTCGATGATCAAGCGTACCATATAAAGATTGTCCAGAATAGTCCTGCCCTTCACATCACAAATCTTTTCGGAGCCAATGCGATTAGAGAGGACAACCTGCAAACGGTTGTATTTAACATCGTTAAAGGTCGAAAGTTACATATCCCATCCCCACCGTTCTTGTCCTTGATCCACACCTGGTGAAGCGTTAAGATATATACCCCTGCTTCAATCAGTTGTTGAAATTTAGTGCCAGCAAAAGAACAAATACGGGTGACTGCCTGAAGAACAATTCGTAGGGTAGACCATCTAATTCTGGAGATTTGTCCCGGCCAACTTGCATCAGCGCTTCCCTGTTTTTTGACTCTGTGATGGGGCACTCGCATTCAGCCGCTTCAGCTGCCTCAGGGGAGTGAAAGTCGGCTAAATAGGCGTCGAATTGAGAGGTTCTCAGACCGATCTCCCTTTTGAAGAGCTTCTGAAAGTAATCACGAAAAGCCTCGCATATTCCCGCGTTTGTATTACGGTCCGATTATCTGGCGATGTGACGCACGCGATATGTCGCTGAGATGCATTCCAAACTTACTCTGAGCGAAATTCAGCTGCCATATTCGTTGCCTAAGAGGACATTCTTTTGAGTCTAGCCGTGACTACCAGAACTTGAGCTTTCTTGATAAGCAAGGAAACCAAATCCGCCCTAATTCTACGACCCCTCTATCATGGGATTCAATCGTCAGATCGAATTTTTGCTTCACAAGCCGTTTACGCCATTGATCTATGTAGATTGATCCGACGACTCTATTCAGCAGCAAACGTTCCAATTTTAGATTTTAAGTTATCCCACCACATATTCAAAATCATAGCCCCCCCGTCACTTCCTTTTGTGACATTAGAAGCAGCTGGTTCCGGAAATCTTACTCAGAAAACAATGATGAGTTCAATTTCCAGTAGCTAGACATCTTAAAGTTAGCCTTATCTAATAATATACGAACCTGGACAAGCCTATGATCCGAATAAACGATATAATGGAAAATTCGACACGTTAAGAGAAATATATCGACTCTCCTAAATAAGACAGGTTGGAGGTAGTTAGAACGCACCCGTGTAACCGAGCCACAACTGTTAGTCCAATTCCCTACTACTTCCCGAGGGTGTTAATTCCTGTAATTATCAACAAGATCAAAATTGTCGATAAAATCCCGAAATGGTTTCACGTACCGGTTGTTAGTACCCGAATAGTACGATCTAGATCGAGGTACTACATTCCAATCGCACTCTAAAACTTCCAGACGAGATGTCGTCAAAAACGTCTCGATCCACTCAGGCACCGGGCATTGACACTAGCCAACGAGGGAGACATTATAAAAAAGATTAGGGTCGCTATTCCGCATTAAACATGGCTGGGGTGAGGACACCCACGGCCTGTTCCTTTGTTTCTGTGCCATCTCACTCCTGATGGTCCATCAAGAGACATGCAAGAATGTCCCCGGGAAACGTTAAATTTAAAGACCTATAAAGGGATAGATGAACGAAACGGGGAGCCTCACTGTACAAACTTACTTCAACTCTGTCATCTAGTTGTCATTCATATACGCCTTTGGGGGCACTAATTTCAGAGATATATTTGCCACCTTGATCATACCCCAAATCTACTTCGTACCCGGTTCTTTTCTTCTGTTGGCATGTCTTCATCGTAAATGCTATCTACCACTTTATAAGGAAATACCAATACCTCTTCATGCTCTCAGATGCTCTAACTGTTCTCCAAGATCCTTCGACCAATTAAAATTCAAGACTCACGAGGAAAGCAATAAATTCTTTAATTTTCCATATACGATTCAACCCAAGAGGCACTTTAATTCACTTTTCAACCAATTACATACATATCTTGCATGATCGACGCTTTGATGATGCCCGGAAGCAAATGTGTAAAATTTAACTGCGAAAACAGTTTTGAAAGTCGTTTCATTTTTTTGTGTTGCTAAATTCAATTCCAAGCAACAAATCAACGTCTACAAGCAAGTCGAGGATGTTATGAATGCCTCGCACTAGTCACGTCTACCCGTTGGCTATCGACAAAGATTTTCCTTTAGTCTAAAACTGTTTTCAATAAACGTCACGTAGTGACTCTTCTAAGATTACACCTTCTGTCTTAGACAAAGAAAAAAAAAGAAGCAGAATGTTTTTTTAGCAATTAGAACATTGGCTTTCATGATGAGAATTTGTGAGGATTTTATGAAACTAAATAGAATGATATTTAATATGATTCGGAATTGATCCGCTGTAGAGATGAATGTGATATTAATGATTTTTAAGAAAAGACAACTGGGAAAGTTTGTAAGTGACTGGTATGAATGCATTTCGAATTCACGTCTGTATCTTAATATTATAATAGAAGCGATAAAAGTACACATAGACTAGTGAACGTTCAAATAATCTCTTGCGGCTTTTCAAATATACCGTATTTGACAGAAGATAAAACCGACGGGTGTATAAAATGCATCCCAATTTCAGCAGGACAGATCAAGAAAAAGTCAGTAATTAGTGAAATTATTAGTTAATGGTACAACCTAAGCTATATTTATGAGGTGTTATTTTGGTTAAATACGCCACGATTACAATTAAATGAAATATAACAGGAAAGGAGAACACGAGCCTATGAAATTTTTAATATATCCTTTATATGAACTGTACAGTCATGTAAACGTCTTAGTGGAATAATTAGCCTATAAAAATTATGATTGTATTTGTACAAATGCAACCAGAAGTTACCACAAGAAAAATATTAATGAAACAAATATATTTTACAAATATATAATTTCAATTTATAGCATATAATTTTAGTGAAACAAAGTACTACTATTAAACGTGATGAAATTAGTATAATTAATATTAACATTGATAACTCTTTCAATCAGAGTAATAGCGTTTTGAATAATAACAATCTCTATCTATAAAAGGCAGGATGTGTGTGTGTGTGTGTAACGAATGCACGGCCGCAATTTTCGACGGATTTGCACCAAAATTTACATGCACATGCTCCAAGTTAGCGGGAAGGCCAAGACCGACTTTGCATTTCCCAACTCCCATCGATAGCGGAAATAATTGACTTTTTCTTGCTTCTACGGCAGTTTTCATGTAGTTTGCGGCCATTTTCTACTGGCCAGAGTGAGAGCCTATAGCTGGCTGCCACGAATAGGCAGGAAGATTCTATTGGCCAGCGTGAGAGCCAACAGCTGACTGACACAATTGTTAACTAGCATGCTAGCATGCAAAACAAATCGATAGCTGCATTCGTCACAAGTGGGAAAAATTTAAATCTGCATGGCACTTTACTCCAATTGGCTCATTCGCTTGCTTAAACTCAACGTTGATTCTGATTCCGCAGAACTCGGTTGGGTGTGAAAAAGTATTTGTTGTTAACATTCTTTTTTCATTCGGTTTTTCCAGTTACGAGTCCTTTTTTAAAGCTGATCGTTTTGTGTTCATATTGTTTAGTTCTTTTTTCGTAACAGATTTAATGTTTAGTATAGAGCTTAGAAAAATTCTCAGTATGAGATAGGCAATAAGTAAGACATGTAACAACATCAGCACGGCAAAGGGCACACCTTTAAAGGCAAGGAAGGGCAAAAATATTTTAAGTCAAGTGATAGCGATTGCTGTATGAGTCGTACGATTTTTGAATCAAGCAACGCCGGGCCATGCTGCTAGTAGATATATAAAAGTTACTCAAAATCTAAGCTAATCTGAGGTGTCAGGTACCTAATTTCGAGCGATTATCGCAAATTTTAACCCTACATATGGCATATAAGAAGCAGGGAATTTTAAAAGATGTTTTTATTAAAAATGAGCGCCTTATATGCCGTCAAATACGGTACTTCTTTTGCATAATCACTGGTTAAAATGTCTTTGAGTGAAAGAGTCCTTATCAAAGAACATACGTCTTCGAACATCAAGGACTGCCGCTCCAGAATCACAAAGAACTTGTCGGAAAAAAAAAATTTCGACACAGTAAAGTAGGGAAAACCCAGAAGAGAGCAGCGACAGCCTGGTAAGGGTTGCAAAAGGAATCCTCCTCTTGCGACCTGCTCCAACTAGGTCGAGTAACAGAGCAGAAAAAGAATAATCCTTCAGCACGACAAATAACCAGTCACGTGTCGGCTGATAGAGAAAATAGGTCAATCAGAATACAGAGGAGGGTTTTTATAAGGAGGCTAACTGCTTCCCACAATCCTCCTCCGACCAAGACCATAAATATCAGTTGGTCATTTGGTTCCAGTTTAGCTGGACACAATTCCCCTGAGGCTCAAGCAACCCGTCCGTAAGTAACCCCTTCTCTCTTCCTCTTTCCTTTTCTTCACACATTCCCGACAGCAAAAACACAAAAAAGACGTAGAAAAGAAAGAGAAGAGAGAAAAAAAAAAGAACAAAAAAAAAAAAAAACGGGTAACAATGTCTCTCCCCTGACAGGCGAGTTGAGTTCTTATTTCTAAATGGCTAACTGATTGCCAATTAGGCGGGAAGCAGACTTGGTCTACCCCTGCGTCGTCTTTGGGGCGCACACTCAGGGCAGTACCACTTCTGCCTTTCAGGCGGCTCCTCGTCAATGCCAACACAACGAAAATGGAACCATTCATCACAAGAATCACACCCGATCATGTCCAGATTTCCCTGAGGAGAGTTGCACACAGGACACAACCAGACATGCTCCTCATCGTTGGCAGCAGAACATGATGGAACCTCGTCCCCCTCTGCAATCAAAGCACTCCCAGGGGGGGTGACACAGGACCACTAGTTGGTAACTCAGAAGAACGGTTAGCTGTCAGGGAAAGTTCCAGTGGGTAGAGGTGTTTCAAAGAGTGTACCTCTTCGAGACCACCCCCTTTCGGACACGAGCAGACCTGACCACACCATCATCACCGGGTATGAGATCTGTAATTGTCCCCAAGACCCAAAATGGTCGCGGTTTCAGAGGACTCTTAATCAGGACCACATCATCTTTCTGAAGCCGGTTCTCTGTCCGCAACCGTGTGCGTCCCGGGACCCTTCTTCCCAGCTCCAGAAGGTATTCCTTGTACCAGGACTCATGGAACCTTAATAAATACTGGTTCCTGATGTCCATTGCTTCCACGAGCCTTTTTCTACTGGCTGGTACTGCAGAAGCGATGTCATTTTTGTTCAATCGCAACAACAGCCCCGGACTCTTGTTGGGCCTAAGTAACATGTTGGGTGTGATAGCAGCAGCATTGTTATCAGCAGACAACTGATAGGTCAGAGGTCGGTTGTTGACCGATCTCTGAATATCAGAGACCACTGTCAAGAGGGTAAAATAATCCAGTTTACCTCTGCCAAGAATCTTAAAAGGCAATCCTTCACCGTTTTAATGCAACGCTCCCATGTTCCCCGTACCAAGGTGAAAACAGAGGGATGGTTTTTAGTTTTAACCCGCAAGAACCATACTTGCTTTTATACTCCTGGAAGACAGAGAGGTGACTAAAAAGTCTTCCGCTTCCCAGAAAGGTTTTAGCATTGTCACTGTAGATTACTTCCGGAACTCCACTTTGGTTGGTGAAGCGAACCAGGGCTTGAAAGAAGGATAGCACACTCATGTCTGGAACCAACTCAATATGTATTGCTCTGATATTCAAGCACGTGAACAAGAGCAAGTACATCTTCTTGTCCTGCTTACCATCATTCACCCAGAAATGGCCGGTGAAATCAACGCCTGTATGCTGGTAAGGGACCTCAAATTCGACTCGATGAGTTGGTAAGCTGGCCGCAGCACTCGGCAGTACTGGTCGCGAATTGTATCGTTTGCATCTGGCACATGACTTTAGAACCTTGTTGACGGCCTGTCTTCCTTGAGGGACCCAGTAGCCGCTCCGCCTCAACTCAGCCAAAGTAGATCCAGTTCCAAGGTGACAACACTTTATATGACAATCCAAAATAATAAGTCTGGTCACAGGGTGGTGTTTCCCTATCAGGATAGGGTTCTTGATTTCATAGGTAAAATATGAAGATCGGTCGATTCTTCCTCTTGATCTGATTAACCCATCCGAGTCAAAAAAAGATCCAGGGCACGAACTCTGACGGGTTCAGATCTTCCTGCTGGCTTCATTAAATACTCAACCTCTGAAGGGAATTCATGTCGTTGGAGAACTCTCATCAGGTAAATGGCTGCCTTAGATCTGTAATCCCACTCCCGTCCTAGCCGAATGGCTATGAACTTGAACACCAGTGAGGTAACTCTCAGTAACCCAGAAAATGTTGAGAACCTGTGAAAGGGTATGACGGAGAGGTATTCTTGGTTCAGAACCATAGAACAGTGCACTGAAGTACGGGCCATCTGCTGGCACGTCTCGCTTAAACAAGGCAAGTCTTGTGTCGGCCACTGGATGATTCCCTCACACAACCAAGAAGGACCAGAACACCAAAATTGGAAGTTGGAACGAAACTTCCTCAACGTCATTCCCTCGTGATCAGATCGGCCGGATTATGTGCAGAATCCACATATTTGAAGAGAGTCTTCAGGCCGTAACGGGATTCTAACCCAAGGTTCATTTGCAGGACGTCCTTGAGTCGGTTTCTAGCAAAAAATGTTTTTGATGGCCATGGATTGAGACAAGAGCCAAGACAACACTACTTGGGCATCAGTAGCCACACATAAGTTACTTGGAACAAACCCTTCACAGTTGTCCAGGATTGTTGGTAGGCACTTGAAAGCGAGATAAACAGCCATTAACTCCAAAACAGGTAGAGTTTTGTCTTTCATCGGAGCGACCTTAGCCTTAGCAAACACCAAGGACGATCGATGATTTTGCACAATGTAAGCGGCAAATCCATATGCCTCCGTGGAAGCGTCGCAAAAGAGGTACATATCTCCAGGCTGTCTCGCATCGAGAACCTTTCGATAAAAATGGAAGTCACTCAGTCCAGACAGGTCCCCAGCAAGCTCCCTTCAATCACTTAAAACCGCAGTAGGGAGAGGATCATCCCAACCCAAACCATTCTTCCACATAGACCTAATAAGTATTCGGCTGCGAAACGTAACTGGGAGACAAAGAGATAAGGGTCAAAATTTTGGCTGACTCAGAAAGCACTCCCTCTTTGTTGACGCATCGGATCGCACCTGACGTGGCCCACGTGCATCTCTTCTGAAAGAGGGTTGTATCGGTAACCCAGTACCTTCTCCCATTCTTCATCATGTGCACTCAGTGTACCATCTTCTTTCATCCTGGCTCGGAGAGCCTCATCGTTGGAGTTGCAGGACTGAATAACAAAGCCGCCTTCCTGCAAACGTTCCCGTGCCAGGGAGTACAATTTCGCCAGCTTCACTGGATCTGCTTCCGATGTTACAAGGTTGTCCACATAAAATCTGTCCTCAATCATCCTGCGGCAAGCGTCCAGTGGGTATCTTGCTGCATGTAGTTTCAGGATACACCCCAGTACAAAGGGGCTTGAGGTGAACCTGAATATCAAGGTGGTATATCGAAAACAGCGAAGACGATCCCCATCCTTAAGGAAGAAACAAAACCGGTTTTTGTCAGTCTCCAACTTGAGATGAATCATCAAGAATGCCTTTCGAATGTCTGCTAGCAGAACGTAATTGTTAGTTCTGAAAGACAATAATAACTTCAACATATCTCCAGTTAGATTGACCCCAGAGTAAGCTGCCTCGTTCAGGGACAATCCACCACCAGTCTTCAGACTGCAATTGAACACAGGTCTGATTTTGGTAGTAGCTGTTGGGTCAGACCTGAAAACCGGTCGATGTGGAATCCACACATATTTATCAAATTCGTGTTGGGGAACAAAATCTCTTCAATTATTCCATCCTGTTCTTGCTGACGGAACACCTCTAAGTATTCCAGATAAATATTCTTTTTAGTCAGGGTTGAAGCCACCCGGTCCAAGATGCGCAAAGAAACGGCGTGATTGGATGGGACCCGAGCCAACTTATCAGAATGCCAGGGAAGCTCCCGTAATACTTCCCATCCTTGAGCTCCACAGTATCCTTAAAACGTCTCATCTGTTCTTGATCATAATCAGAGAAGGTATCCTCATCAGATATTCCTAGGGACTCCATGTCAAACATCCGTTCCAATCCTCTTTGTACTGCACTGTCAGGAAAAAAACTCCGCCAAAGGGTCAAGGTAGGTTGGTTGGTTTTTTCAAGAACGAAGCACAAATGTGAGGAATTCACACTGGGGGTATCCCCCATTACAGTATTAAAGGAGAGGTGGGCCACTTCACAAGGGATCTTGTCTCCTGACAAAAAGGAGTCCACAGTTCCAAAGGGAACCAGGCCTGACGGAACAGAAAATGCCCAACCCTCAGACAGGGACCAACTTCAATGTAATCAATCGATGAATAAGGTCCAATCCAATAATGCCCTTGATAAGCACAAGGTCTGACCTGGCCTCAAATTGGCCAGCCAAATTATAGTCAGCTGCCCTAAAAGCACCCAACAGGGTCTCCAAGTGAGCCAGTCGTACAGACAAGTCCATTGCATCAGTGACCAAAACAGAGGAAGCCAAAGCCTCACCAGAACCAAGGTCAACTCCCAGAACCACCTCCGTGAAATTCCGGTCACACTCACCAAGGAGGGTGAAAAGTCTAAGCCGACAACTGACTCAACAGTCTCAACTGAACCCAAGTCCCTCAGTACATCAGCAGACAAGTACGAACGCCCACTACCAGTGTCCAAAAGGCAATTAACTGACACCATTTTTTCTCCATTGAAAAAAGTGACCAATAGGATGGGGGGCAAGCTACGGGAATAACCAGCAGAAGTCAGGTTGTTGGAATCCACATGAAAGGAAGAAGTAACAGTGGCCCTCCGTGCGGTTTTTTGAGAAGAACCCTGGCCAGTGGTGAATGTAGAAGCAGCAGACGCGCTTCCCTTAACCCGTAATCGTTTGACTGCCTCACTTGTAAGTTCCAATATAGCAGACAATGATGGTATTCGTTTACCTGTTAGTCCTATCATTTCCCCCTTCAATTTCTTTGGGAAATTTCTGAAAAGAATCTTGGCCATTAGGCGAGCTCCACCAGAATCGTCCACCGAAAAGTCGCAAGAAAAAGAATTCCCTAGCTCCTCCAAGAGAGAGGCAGTCCTGGAGATAAATTCACCCAGACCAGAGCAGCAGATGTCCTTTTTAGGAACATAGTCTAGAATGTCTTGAAATATCTGGTCGATTATCTCATCAATGTCCAAATACTCCCTCTTTAACACCGAAAGAGCACGCTGATAGTTGGCATCCGTGCAACTCAAATGGTTAATCAGTCTTAAAGCTCTGTCGGAGAGGGAACATTTCAGAAAGTTTAATCTTTCAGAGTCATTGGCCATGCCAACCACACAGTTTTCGAATCTCGTCAAAAAATTCCGGAAACTCATGTGGTCGTCAGCCATCTCAAGTCCGCTAAAGGTGGGCCCCGTTATTTGTATTTGCGGAGGTTTGACAACAAAGGAAGCCGAACTTCTTCCAGGTGTTGACGGAACCCCAAACGACTGGGAAACAGGATCCAAGCAGGAACTGGGAGAAAATGAACCATCCAGATCGCCCAGTTCTCGGTGGTACTCCATTAGTCGAGGCGCCCATTCAGCTTCGGTCTCAAGCAAGTCCGTCTCGGGGAAGGAGCCCAGCTCTAATTTTGTGATACAAGTCTCCATTTCGAAGATGTATTGCAGAATATCCTTTCGGAAGACAGAGAAAACATGAGGCGTTACTCTGTCTCCACGACACAACTTCAGTCGTTCCTCGACTTTGATTTTAAGAACAGTCAACCTATGAAGGATCTGTTCTTTAGTAACATCCATTTTTTTTTCTTTTTAAAGAAATGCCGTTAACAAAAAAAGAAAAACAAATTTCTGTAGAAGGTCCTTTTGCAATTTGTCGGAAAAAAAAACTTTCGACACAGTAAAGTAGGGAAAACCCAGAAGAGAGCAGCGACAGCCTGGTAAGGGTTGCAAAAGGAATCCTCCTCTTGCGACCTGCTCCAACTAGGTCGAGTAACAGAGAAGAAAAAAGAAATAATCCTTCAGCACGACAAATAACCAGTCACGTGTCGGCTGATAGAGAAAATAGGTCAATCAGAATACAGAGGAGGGTTTTTATAAGGAGGCTAACTGCTTCCCACAATCCTCCTCCGACCAAGACCATAAATATCAGTTGGTCATTTGGTTCCAGTTTAGCTGGACACAATTCCCCCGAGGCTCAAGCAACCCGTCCGTAAGTAACCCCTTCTCTCTTCCTCTTTCCTTTTCTTCACAAACTGTGCCAAATAATTAATGCCTTATTACTCAAGGACCTTCAAAAGAAATGGCAGCTAAAATTGATAGCATATGTATTGCAAAGCGAAAATAATGATATATTAAAGATTGTCTCCTTATACATTACATCAAACAAAATTTTAATAAGGAAGACAACATCGGTAACGGAAAGAGGCATAACAGTTAGTGGAATAGAGAAACTTATTTTTCTGAAATTTTCTTTAAATAGAAATAGTTTATTCATTACAACAGTAAAACTGACTGATCGTTTAATTTTATCGAATGTTTCCTTATAAGGAAACGGTTAATATTAGTCACTTGAAATTTATTACTGATTATTAATTATTTACAGTTTTATTAGTGTAGGGATGTATATTCTAGGGATTAACTTACTTTTGAAAGGTTGAACCTACTAATGTCTCAGGTCAGCCCATGAGAGACGATCGACATTTTTTGTCTCGACCATGAAGAAGACATTTTGGTAGCCAGTGTCAGGAGAGCGAAGGCAAACCATCGGTGCTAAATATGAGGCATAGAATATATCCCTCCGAGAAATGTTACAATTAAGACATTTAATATTTAGACTATTTATATTCAGACTAGTCCTCATCTGGATAATTGTTATCGCAATGTTTCGACCGCTGTGCACTCCGACCATCATCAGGTATATATCGAGGTAATTTGGAACTGAACACTTTATTTAATTTGAGGGGTTAGACTTGTCTTGTTCCACTATCCATGTCTAGGGATATATCGTTTATTTCTTATTTTTAATAGTGCTTAATTATTTCTATCTCTTTTTCTAATGAGTTTGTTATGGTCCGGTTCCTTGTACCACGGTGATAGTCCAAGGTAGAACCAATAAAGAAGAACTCATACACAGGAATGGACTAACACAAATATATTACAAACAGGAATATATATAGAGAAGTAGAAGTGTTAGTATGAACAATCAGGTTTAGTAGAGAGAACAATGTAGTCTCGACCAGTATCACTATTCCAATGTCTTGCAGTAATTGTCTGAACGCGACTCTGTTTCGGACTGCCTCTGACTCGACTCTTGACTCGACTTGAACTACTGACTCGACTTGAACTACTGACGAGGGCGTCATGTGACAGAAGGCCGGTTTAACGTGGGATCTCCGAGCCCGTGGGCTCGGCCAAAAATATGTCCATTGAACCCGTATAAACGGGTTCAGGGTCGGTTCACCTACTCGAAAGAGAATCCGCCCTTCGGCGTAGCCTCTTTCGGCGTTCCTCCCCTCCCGAAGGCAGGGAGTTCAACCGATCAGCCGGTCGAGACTTGAACTACTGACGATATTTAGTCACCCCCACCACGAGGGCGTCATGTAGCACAAAGCCGGTTTAACGTGGGATATCCGAGCCCGTGGGCTCGGCCAAAAATATGCCCATTGAGACTTGAACTACTGACTCCTTGCCTACTCCTGAGGCTCAGTGTTTATTAAGTATGGAATAGTCCATTATTATTATTATGGGTAAGACCCCATAAAAGAGTTCAAGGACACACTGCCCGGTCCAGGGAATGATCTCACCATTACTTTGCCAACAAAATCAACGTTAAAATCCTTTGGGCTATTTCCCCATAGGACAATGTGCCATGATGAACTTGGCTTTAAACCTAATCTGCCTGTTGTTTAGTACGGTTAATACTGCCTGTTCATGCTTGACAAGTGCTACAGCTGTTGAAGACATTATCTCATTTGCCTTTCGTGTTTTTTATTAGCGGCTCCCGTATCGTATTTGTTTCTATAGTAGGCTTACTATGGAAATCCTCAGAGGCAAGAATATCTGGTAATTCTTTCAGACGTCTAACTCTACAATGATCCCTTTGTCCAGTACTTTCCATTCATTCCACAGTTCTGATGACTCCACTATTCTTTTATACATAATCAACCATGCTCGATTTCCCTATCTCAATTCTCAATACGGCTTTTCAATGTGCTTTCAGCCTTAGTTTTAAGGGGTGGATTGTTTCACCTTCATATTCTTTGACACAACTTCAGGAAATGAAGTACAGGCACTTACTGGTCATGTCCCCCCCCCCGTCTTAGGCTTTATTAGGTAGAGATTTCTACGTAGATTCGGGCTGATCTATAGATACGAGCTGATATTGTTCTTTTTTAACAGTGTTTTTCTCAATAACCATCACACACTACGTCACCGTAAACGATTTAAAAATTCCAGCTTTCTAAATATTACCAGGATGTAGACAAAGGAATTCTAACAGTCACAGACTCACAGCATTTGTTCTTGAGAATGACTGTAATGGTCGAAAGTAATTGAACAAAACAATAACAAAATATGAACTTTGGACAGTTTATCGTAAACTTAGAGCACAATACTTAACACCTAATTCGAAAATGGGAAAAATAAAATAACAGATTAATGAGACAGACCTTATCGGTTCATTTAAATGAAACATATTTGCCGCTAAGAAATCCAGTGCTCCCTTTTGCCGTTTACTCTCAATCCTCTCTTTCAACTGATCCTTTCTTCTCACTATTCAGCTTTGAAAGCAAAACTACAACTGCTATAATCTGTTTCACTGATTCCCAGTGCTACTGGATTGACGACGCCTGCCTTCCTGTCATTTTTGCTGATTCTCCTGCGAATTGTCCGTACATGTTTGGAGTACAGTATTACCAACTGATGCCCATAATCATTCTGAAAATACACACACACACACACACACACACACACACACACACACACACACATATATATATATATATATATATATATAAAGAGAAGTGAATCGATGGTTACATGTAGGCATAAAAATAAATATCTGCAAAAATTGGTTGATTCAGATTAATTTTAATATAAATTACTGTTGTTTTTTTTTTTAAGAAACAAGTAGGTGGAGTAATGGATATCGGCCCGGACTGAGAAATCGGAGAGCCGAGATCGAATTCCAGTCAGACGCATTACATTCACTTACTTGCTAATAACCCTGGGAACCATTTCTTCTCCCCCAGCTAGGGGTAAATAGTAGGACATACCGTGTCTACAACAGAAAGAAATGACAACCTACTGCGGGAAAAATCTGCCTCGTCTGTCATGTATCGAATGATACATGATCTCCTAAGTGTGTATCGCACATAACTGACTTAATCTACCTTCATGCTTAATATAAAAAGTAATATTCCCAGCTTCTTTCTTTTTTTTTTTACATATATATACAAATCCTGTTTTTAAATGCCAAAAAATTAAAAAAATCTGTATTTTTTTAATTAAAAAAAATCTGTAATCCGTATATCATATATAAGTGCACCAACATTGCAATAATCAGATATTTTTAAGATTTAAATTACGTAAGTTTCAGTCAATACTCAGCACCTGAAGATATATATATATATATATATATATATATATATATATATATATATATATATATATATATATATATATATATAATTAGAAGATAATCCATTAACACTACCTTGGTTTCAGCCTTTTTATATCAACAGGCGATCGAGGTCAAATGTGTTCTTAACGTTTTTTTTTCTTTATATATAAACGCACAACTTAAAACGGGGAGGAGAAAAGCAAGAGTATTGAAATTGTATTGGAGGTGAAGTAAATAAACTGTACATACTTTCATCCTGGTTCGTACGAACTCAAAAAGTATATTTTAGTGTATATGCCTCACGTCATTATTTCTGATCTTAAAATTCAGTCGATTTAATAGCCTGGAAATATTATTATAGCTAACTTTTCTTCCTAGCAAAGTTTGCAGATATCATTACGTTTGCTGTTAGTTTTGACCTTTTAAAATCTTTTTCAGTTTACAGTCGGATCATTGTTATTTTATTCTTTTAATTCCCAGTCATGTCATGCTAGACTTGTATAATCCCTGGGGAATTATAGCTTGAATGAAGGTCTGTGATTATACTCTCTCTTTACTTTAAGATTATTTTTTTATGAAAGTGCAAGAAAATGGTATGAACATCACCCAGACACTGTGTGACATGGCCCTAAATGTTGAATGCTGAATTAGACTTATGATCAATTTATTTAGGGACACGCTGTCTTTGTGTTTTCTCTTTTTTCCATCTTTCCTTTTTTATTTCCTGTCTAGACTGAGTTCTGTCTCAGCTAAAAAAATGGCGGGAAGGAATCGGTGTCACTTGAAAACGATAAAGATTGACCTCCTAAGGAAGTAAGTAAAAGTCGCTTACCGAACTTCACGTAACATACACCACTACGTGCGATTTTTAAATTGTAATTTTACTTTCCCGATAATGTTGCGTAAAGTATAACGAGATATTATTCCCGAAGATCGTGGATTTATTCAGCTACTTGATGTACAGAGAATAAAATTACACCCGGAAAAATGACCACAATTTAATCTTGGATGAAATTCCCTCGGCAGAGTGGAAATGAAATTCAAACATTATTCCGGAGTCTTATTTCGTATACTGCGGAAAGAAGGACCAGCGATTTTTACACTATTTACATTATTCGGTCTCCAAGGACACTCAGCACAGTGGATGAAGGCGTTGGTTAGATCCAGTGTCAGGACCCAAAGTGTGTGAGTTCAATACCTGGTTAAGGCAGTGGAGAACTTGGAGAGGGGGATTAACAGTAGATAACTAATAATGGACATCCATTAGATATGGCACGTGGAACTAGAACAGTCGACCACAGTGAGCGAAATAAAGGGTTCAGTTCGACTTTCCAACTACCTAAAGAACGCTGGAGCCTACAACGGCTGAAACGTTGTAATAAATATGGTGACAAAGATGAGGACAATAGTCGGAATAATGTAAATAGTGTACATAATACCTCATCTTATAAATATAGACAGATACCGACTTTTATTTTAAAAAGATTTTGTCTATTTGACATTATGATATTTCGAACTTACAAATTCATAGATAGAAACCATGAATGATTGAACAACCAGTATCAGATAAGTGCCTTCATTAATTTCAAATCTGTTATCCCATACTATTTTCATATTCATGAATTTTTTTGTTACATAGAGAACACACACACACACACACATATATATATATATATATATATATATATATATATATATATATATATATATATTTATTTTCTATTAAAAAAAATGATTCATTATGACATAGGAATTACCATGTTTCAAAATAGAAACTAAACTTTTAAATTTAATTATAAAATTAATTTTAAATTCCATAGTTTATTCCATTCTCAAGCGATTTTTGCAATAACTTATTAAGAAATTTACTTCATTTATGAACACAGAGTATCATAATATATGAAAATGTCAAGATTTCGGAAAAATTCAATCATTTTAATAAGGGGTGGTTGCGTTTTTAATTCAATAGATAACTTATGTATCAAATATAAGTTATTTTCAAAATCAGGTTAAGTGTGGTAGCGGTGCTTGTTCATAAACAATGACATCCGCTTTTCGCGTGTCGTCTGGGTTTTTCAGTGATAAAAATGTTTTGGCATTAATATTTGGCCGCTAAATTTCTAATTTTATACTCAAAGATTTCTTAAAATGACCGCCTGGATATGAGTAAGTCGTTTTTTGATATTCGAAATCTGTTCATACAAATTTAAAGTACTGTTTCAACTTCTAATAACTAATATACTATACGTTATTTTTTACAAATAAATATATTAGAATTACATTCGTATTTTAAAGAATAATATTAATCAAAAATCAAGTACAAATATCTATGTTTTATCTTTCATCTCTTTTTCAAAATTAATCATTATTTAAGGAAAATATTTGACAGTGTCTGCAAAAATAGCTATTTCTTTTATGTTAAGTAATATTATGCTTTAATGTTAGGTATTGAGTACTGTTTTTTTTTTAAATAACAATAAGTACTAAGAACACCGGATTGTAAATCTTACTGTTCTTTTCTATTATTTTAATATATATATATATATATATATATATATATATATATATATATATATATGAATAAAAATGACAATAGGAAAACTGGTAATTGCTGTCGCGTTTCGTCCAGTGTGGACTTTATCAAAGCAAAATACGAAAATGAAATTAATTGGACAAAGTAACTAATAAAAACCAAAACAGAATGTACCTAGCAATTGGAATGTAGAGAAACGCTATTTCCTTATTTTTAACTGAAAATAACCTCAGTATTTGTCACGTGTGTAGAATATTGTCATTATATCTGTGTTGATGTATTCAACCATTTTCTTTTGATCTTATGAATCTGTTGTGCATATTTGTTTGTAAGAGCATTAATTTTGTTAAGAAAGTTGAAAACCTGGGCATCAGCAATTACCAGTTTTCCTATTGTCATTTTTATTCATAAATATTGTCTTCTCTACTGGTTAAATCGGAGAAATTTTTCATATATATATATATATATATATATATATATATATATATATATATATATATATATGTATGTATTCATGATATTGGACAATTAGATATGACAATAGGTAAATAGGGAAGGAGTTTCTGTTTTTTTATACTGAAATACTGAGATACAGCAAAATTTCGTTAGAAACAAATTGCGGATCCGAAGTGTTATGTAATATCAATCCTCCTATATGTCATCCAATACTGGTCATTCACCTCCCAACTTAAGACATCAGAAATGCGGTTCTACAGTAGGAAACTGACAATATCATGGAGTTAAAATGTGAGTAACGAATAAGGTTTATTGATAAGGGAAACAAAAAGCTGACTTTCACTTAGAATCAGAAAGAGGCAGGTGAAATTTTAGAAGCACAAAATGAGAGAAAGAGTGTTTGGCGAACTTGACGCTCGCAGGATATATTAAATGCCAGAGGAGTAGAAAGAAACAGCGAGTAACTGCTTAACGAGTTGTATAGGATAGGAACACTGAGCGGTGATGAAAATACAAATCATCGTAACGGCTAGAACGGATAACAAGTTGTAGAAAACTACATCCAGAGGTGAAGCATCGGGTAGAAGAAGACACACACACAAAAAAAGAATTAAAATCTAATACTTTATTCATATCTTAAATTACTTTTATTCATTTATTTTCCCGTCGCAGATAAGCAATACCAATTTTCCCATTACATTATATAAAATAAAAATAATATTGTCACCGTTTTATATCCCTTGAGGATCCATACAATATTGGACACGTAGTAAAATCAACATTCCTAACCTAATCTATCCTCTTTTTACAGTATGTATATATCCGTAATAAAAATGAAAATTAAACCATGATTTAGAGATATAACATAATTCTTTAAATTTTAGTGGAGTCTCTGAACGTTAAGACAAATATGAATTGAAGGTGTATTAAAATCCAACATATTCGGAGATTTTCACTTGGTGTCAGAGACGCGGCTCTTTGAAAGCTTCCAAACAATTCATATCTTATCCGTTCTGAAATTCCAGTGTCCTTAGTCTAAGATTAACCGCACAGACGTCAGGATTCGCCATGGAAACAAGTGAAAGATGCATTTAAGATTTGAATGTGATATACGAAGGGCAATGCTTGGTCCTCAAGTCAAGCTAAGCGTGGAGACAGAAATTCTGCGCTGTGATAAAAAGATAAAAAATATCTTGAATCGGATTTCCGCCTATTTCGACGGCCAGACTTTTGCCATTGGCCAAGATCTCAGTACTGTAAAGAAGGAGCAATGGCGGCCAACTCTTAGCTCATTTCAGAAAAATAAACAAAAGGCCTCAGAACAAACACTTCACACACACACTTTATTGAGCAGAAAAGCACACACACATATACATAGTCATACACACGTGATTAAATAAGTAAGACAGTATTTATTAATTTAACATGTTTCCACATTTGCTTTTATCAGAATTTGGGGTAGTCAAATACAGCTAACATTTGCTTCTAATTTTTATTTTCTGTGTTGCTGGGATTTCATTGGTTGTGTAAACCTCAAACCTATATCTGATGGCGTTTGTGGTTAGGTATGTATCAGTTTTAAATTGAGACAATAATTGGAATATACAGTACTTAGAGAAAACATTCATAAATGATTAAAATATAGAAGTTACCAGCAAACGCCATTCGCATTAACCATAATATTCGGAAGCACAAGCGTGTAAGCTTCAAATATATCAACATGATGCAATCTGCTATTAAGGATTCATTTTTACTATATTTATCATTCAGGTAAAACAAAATAATAAATTGAATTTTTAATACACGCTTTTTTAGCACTTATATTTCAATAATCGAAAATAAACGCTAACGCCATAAGCTAAACGTGTGATGTTTACACAACCGATGAAACCAAAACAGAATACAAATTAAAATTGATTACATAGATAAACACGAATATCGTAAAATATACAAGTGACATTTACACAACGAAAAAAGACATAGAATTAGGAAATTGAAAACTAACTCTGCATTATTCCAGTTCGTATAATTTCTGATGGCGCTAAAAAATATCGAAAGGAGATAAATATGTAAATATTATACTAATTTGTATTTTATTTAATGATGGTGTCATATTTAATCTTTGTTTTCAACACAAGCACACAAGCCTAAAACCAGAGACGCATATATAATCATACATATTTTGCATATATACACAGGCGTGAAAACATTTGGGCGATCTTGGAAATTATTTTTTTAAAAGTTGACAAGAAAATCGACAGTGCTTAGAAGTATGCTTTTCTTAGAATATATTAGCATCTTTGCGGGACAGAAAGGAATTTACAGCATTTTTGTTTATGCTGTATGGTGATGGCGAAATAAAGACATGCAAAAATCCCAAATAGTTTTCACTTTCAGGTCTTCTCGTATGTTGAAATATAATTGTTTTACACTTTCTTTTTATGCAAAAAATGTGATCTTCAATATTAAAGAAGATACAACGTATCAAATTATAGAGTTAGTAATTCGTATTGCTGATTTTGGCTCGAATAATGGCCTCAAATTTATATGACATTGAATGGAAAAAGGTCCAGATTTTCGCATTTGTAATTTCCCCCATATTTTTGACTCGTTTCTACATTCCGCACCACATTTTTTCAATCATGAGATCTGTACTTTTTGCTAGACAGACTTCCAAACGTTAAACAGCTTTATCCATTAGAAACCATTTTGTTTTACCGTGATGCTGAAAGATATCTTCATCTCGATAATCTGGTAGGAGGTCCAGCCGTAGGAAACTAATATAGATTTTCCTGTATGTTTTGAAGTAACTTTGGCAGATTTTCTTCTACTCTCACTTTCAATGTAAACCCCACATCGTTACGTGTCTAACATCAAATTTTGCAGTCTTTGTAGTGCATCTTATATTGTTTATTTCTCTAACTAGCCTTGCAACACTATTTTGCATTTGTCATAAAAATTACGTTTTGCCACTTGCCCACGTTAAATGTTCGCTTGGCCACTCCAATCTTTTATTCTGTGTTCTTTGGTTAAAGATGGTTTTTCTGCAGTATCCTTGTTCTTTTTATTTTTATTTTTTCGTAATGTATAGTGTATGAACTGAAAGCGAACTATTAAGACTACATTCACTGCTCACGTTTCTGGCTTTTTAACTTTAGATTGCCTACTGAGACTTTCATATTTCTCCCGGTTTACTTTGCACTAAACCCACATTCTGAAATTTCACAGCTGCATGGTTAACACTCTGTTCCCTTTTCAAAGTCACACACTTTATCTTTGTTTTACCAGAAATTTTAACCATGATTTTAGTATTAGACATACAAGCTAATGTTCAAGGTACGCTAAAACGAGGTTAATAAGATGGAACTATTGCTACTTAGAAATGTGCATGTTAAAAACTTCATCATCTCAGATTTTGCTATTGGCCCGATAGCTTTTTCTGCATCAAGCGGCTGAAAAATGTGACGATATCTTTTGCGATTTTTGTAATTTATTTTTCATTTTCAGTTTTTCACTTTCCCACAAGAAAAAGCTAATTTTATTTTTCTGTTGTAACGTCCTTTTATTAGTTGCATTAATGTCTTTGATTGATTTTTCTTTTCTTGCTTTTAATTTTGTTGTAGATATTTAAGTTTGTTTTTTAAAGACCATTTTTTATATTCTGTTCCTCAGTTAATTTTTTATTTTACGCTAGACTTTCTGTCACATTTATTTTATTTTTCATTTTATTTCGGCCATTGATAGGCGAAAAATTTTTTTTTGAAAACACGTCAGTTTCATTTAATTTATTCAGTTTTTCTTCTTATTAATTATTTTGCATTGATTTTATTATTTTTACTTGTTTAATTTAAAAGACATCCCCACTTTGCGTCGTTTTATTGTTCGTGTCTTGGAAGTAAATTTATTTTATTTTTTACAAGTTACATCTTTTTATAATTTTCATCATGTGCTAGTAATCCCAGTTTTATCGTCTTCTGTTTTAATTTTTTTTCCATTGTTACTCTTTGTATGTTTAACTAATTTTATTTTATTTTATTTTGTTGAAATACTAAATTTTGTGTCTAAATTTGTTCTTTACTATTTCTTTCTTTTTGTTTGGTCAGTTGTTGTTTTTTTTTTCGTCCCCAACAACCTGGAAGTAGAGAAACAGAAAATGCCGGTCATTGTGACCAGCCGTAAATCATCCTGTTAGAAGTGTGGAGAGACTTGTCACTTCTCCTGCACAGAGAACAGGGACTTTTGAGTTCTGGCCACTGTCGTCCCAAATTGCCTTCTGGTCATCTATGTTATTTCCGTCTCGCTTATGATGGTCATGCCAAAGGACGGTGTGGTAAAATCCCCGGTTGGGTCAACGCACGGGCCCCATTTCCCAGAAAGCATTTGCCAGCCGCTTGTGCGTTCACAGAGAAGGAAAAGCGAGAATGACCGGTCGTTTGTAAGACCAGAGAGAAGCTCCGGACAGCTGGACCCCAGTACCCGGAAGCCTCCACGTGTAAAGACGCGTCCCACTTCCTCTACCCGTAACAAGGGCGATGACCAAGCCAGCAATGCCGTCAAGAGTAAATCAATGAAATGATGAAACGATGTGTATTTTGAAAAAAATAGAAACTCGATCAAGAAGTGGTAAAGTTTAAAAAATCACTGCAACCTCGAGCAGAGCGCCCCTATTTCTTCAGCGCAGTCTTCACCTTCAATCACACACACACACACACACACACACACACACACACACACACATATATATATATATATATATATATATATATATATATATATATATATATATATATGTCATGGCTCTTCCTCCTGTCCCAAAATCCTTAACGAGAACTCCATTCAAGATGACAACCATCAAAAGCGCCCATTTCAAAATCCCCGCCAAAAAAGGCTACACCCATAAACACTATAGTTAACCAAAAACATCGACCAATTCAAAAAGCCAAAGAAATCCAACGTTAGAATGAAATTAATAAAAAAGAAAAAAATCTAAACCTATCTACAATTTAAGGGAAAAATGTTCCGGTTGACGAAAGAATAAGCGGAAAGCCACTAAGGCAAACACGCAAAATAAAAGATTAAAATGTCTTCTAAACTCGCTTGCGATCTTCAGCATCTTGGTGTGAATGTGTCATGTGTACAGGAGACCCGAGTTTCATCATGCGATCCTGAAAATATACTGTCTAAGAGGTTTGTCTTTTATTCAAATTGTTTTGATGGACGTGTTTCGTGGCCTAGTGAGCAAGTCTTTGAATGTGGTGTGTACTCTTATTTTCGCAAATCCAGCGGGCAGGCTTTGTGTGCTGAATGTTATCATAAAGATACGTTGCTTCGGCGGACCGAGCCGTTTTTGACGACGTCTAGACGCGTAGTTTAAGCGGACGATTGGAATGCCGTCCTTGAGCCCGATTTAGATCGTATAAGGGAAAGATTGGTTAATGACAACCTGTATGTGAATGAATTTCGAAACTTTATCGATAGGTTTGATCTTGTCGATAAGTATAACATGGAACACTCCTGGGAGGTAGTGTGATCTTGGACTAATGGGGACGGCTCGGCTCGGCTTTGTTGGGGTGTTCTAGCAAGCTCAACCGAGTTCTAGTTAAGAGAATCAATGTAGCGTTCTTAGGTTTTCCAAATTTCCAGTATATAGTTTACTCGGATCGTAGGCTCGTCCGAGTTCGTGTAAACTTATATATGCTTAAGGTTAGGATTGCTGGCTATTGGAAATTGAACGCATCATTATTTGGTGAGCGACATTTCCAAGATTTCTTTCTCTTAATACTATAACGGAATTTGACGGGAGCTGTGGTTGAGAATAAGTGGTGGGCTTTATTGAAATAGAAATGTAAGTCTTTTGCTGGTGATTATCTTCACCGAATC
This sequence comes from Acanthosepion pharaonis, assembly GCA_903632075.3. Lineage (NCBI taxonomy): Eukaryota > Metazoa > Mollusca > Cephalopoda > Sepiida > Sepiidae > Acanthosepion > Acanthosepion pharaonis. The sequence continues at coordinate 148,590 of CAHIKZ030001076.1, forward strand.
AATCTAATTAGCTTAGTAGCACAAATGTAAAGCGAAGCAAAATTTGATCAGGTGATTAAATCCCTTGGGAAAGTAGCCTTAACTAGGACGGAGCTGGCCTCTTTGCTTACCAAGAAGGATCAAGCTCTTGTAGTTAGAGATAGGTTAAAAAGAATGTCTTCTGAGGCAACTAATATGGGCGCTGAACTACGTGCAGAGGGGATTAGAAATGCAGCCAATAAGCGTATCGCATGCGTCACATTGGCGGATAAGCGGACTGTCACTACAAAGGCGGGTATATTTGAGGCTTTTCGTGAATACTTTCAGGATCTGTTCACCAGGATGTCTGTCCTGAGCCCTGCTCAATTCGACGCCTATTTGGCCGACTTTCTCCACCTTGGAGCGGCCGGGTGCGAGGGTCTCGTTACAGTCTGAGATCTGTGAAGAGCTGAAGCCGGTTGACCAAGAAAAAACTTTGGATAACATGGCCTTCTTTACGAACTGTACTTGAGGTAGTCGCCTGTAGTTGTTCTCGGGCTGAAGCCTATTTGCAACAACAGTATGAAGCAGTGGTCTATATCTCAACGCTTCACCAGGGGTGTGATCAAGTTGCTACTCAAAAGCAAGAACAGTGGGGATGGGATAGTAACTTTTCAGCCTTGATGATATAAAATACATTTTAGTCGAGATCTTAGCCAGCCGTTTGCATGATGTCATGGCTAGTCTGATTGGTTCTGAGAAGACATGCTGTGAATGGTGTGATTATTCAGGACAACCTTCATTTGGCACTCTTAATCATCGAGCAAGCCGATAGTGAAGCTACACTGGTCAATTTAGATCAGCCCAAGACTGATATTCGATAGAGTGTTGACCATCGTTTTCTGGAGGCTGTCGTTTCGGCTCCCTTTTTCTGGCCATCCTTTTGCACTTAGATCCGACTTCTGTACACGATTCCCGGTGCGCTATTGGAAGGGAAGGTGGTACGATTGGAGCTTTCGTGTTGTCTTTCTCCATTTATCAAGGTTGTCTGCTTTCGCCTTTGCTTTACGCTCTTGCTTTGGAGCTATTCCTTCAAGGTTGATCCGGTCATACGCGGAATTTCGATTACTTTCTGATGCCACCCTGAACAAATACTCAATCTATACCGATGACGTTTCCTTTCTTGTGTCGAACAGAGCCGAAATCGGCGAATCGATCAGATAGTACAAGACGGTGATTGTGGCCAAGATCAACAGCGATAAATCTATTGACTTGCGGGTGGCGCGTGGAAGGGAATTTCTCTACCCGGGCATTTCTTCTAGACGGACGGGCCAGTAAAGATTCTCGGTGTCTGGTTCGGTCTCGATCTCTTGCTAGAAATGAATTGGTCGGAGGTGCAGGAGAAGGTCGAGGGCGCAGTTCGTCTGTTGTCTTGGGAGGAATCTTTTCTTAAACGGGAAGCCTATTCTCTTTTAACGACTCCCCGTGCTACCACTCCCGTATGCCATACTAATGTAATTAGTTAGTCTTGTTCCCCTTTTCATGGGGAGGCAAGGCTTCCAAGGTATATAGAGAGTTCTGTTCCCTCCACCCTTCTCAACTTTGTTAATGCATCGCGTTACTAGATCGAATGTGTTCGCAAGCGGATAAGAATGGCGAATTCTGGAAGGAAGACGCTAGTAAGAATTTCCTGTCCCCAAGAAGCGTGCACTCGTGCGAGGAGTAGGCACACTGTTTCTTCTGCAGCGAGTCCTCCTTCCCTCGTGAATGCCGGTTAACTCTCAAGTTCTTCTTACGGGCGAAAGATGATCTTTTCCGACGTCTAGACGTTTCCCGTAAAGCATTATATAAGGTATTTGTGAGGGGTTCCGTTCAAGATGGCCTGATTGGCCAGTTCTTTTTACCGAAGCAGGAGGCTCGCTTCATATGATCTTAGGTGCCTGTGTTGAAATATTCCATAATGGCTGGTGATGCGAAGGTCTCTCTGCATCGACAAAAAATCCTTCTTCAGCGTAATTGGGGATTTCACACAACAGGGTTCATTGCGGTTAGTCGATAGAGACACTGACTCACCTTCTTCCTAGGCCAGTTCTGTTTGTAGCAATGTGGTAACATCGTTAAAATAGCACGATGTATTCTTGTGCTTGCTGTGTGTTGTTCTTGTCGTGATATGAACGACACGACATAGCGAATACTATGGATACGTACTGATCTTGCTCTTTCGGCATCAGCTTAAAATCAAGATCAGAACGGAAAGGTGATGAATGACTTCGTCATAATTTGGCAAAAGATGGGTGAATCTCAGGCATATGTGTCAGGTGAAAAGAGACGACACAGTGGCATTTTGATGCCATTTAGCTATCAGGATATTGAGAGTCTTGTATTAAACCTTGGCAAACTCGCCCCAAATCGGTTAGTTTCGTATTGTTTTGCGCATACTTTTTAATGCCAACTTAGCTCGGGGATGTATGATCATTGATCCTTTTTATTTTTGTTCTCACATTCTTTAATTGATATCCAGGTCCACTTCCTCTTTAGGTGGCCAAAAATGCTAGTTTTCTGATGTTCACTTTTCGATGTTCGAGGATGTTTTCGTATTTGTTGTCGTGTCTGAATGAGTGCGTAATTTTGTATATGTTTTCTCGAATAACTGATTTAACTTATCCACGTCCTATAAATTTCGTTCAGTTAACTTTCTGCTATAATTAAGGATTGTGAGTTTTTTTTGTTTTTTTTTTTTTACTAACAACATTTTGTAAAGATTTTTGTATATATAGAATAGTGAAATGCATAGTGTAAATATTTATTTGGGGTTATACTTTTAAATGTTGTTATTTTTATTCCCCTCTTCCGACAGACAATTTGTGCAAATGAGTCTAGTTCGGATTTCATAGTCCTTGAGGTATTATGGTGGTTGTAGCAAGAATGCTAAGTAAGAATATGGTGCAAAGAATAGTGTATAGTTTATTTAGATCAGAGATTGTGGCTTGCTAAGTTTCCAAGATAAGGCAGATGAAGACCAGCATTGCCCATTCCTAATTTTGACCTTGTGCCATATTTTTTGTATTTATGCAAAAATAAATATTATGTTCTGATGATTGCATTCAAGCATGAAACTGCCACCGCTCAGTTTTAGCCTCAGTGTCTGCCTCTCTTTTTCTCTCTCTGTCTTTCTCTGTCTCTCTCTCTCTCTCTATATATATATATATATATATATATATATATATATATATATATATATATATCGGCCCCTGACGATCTTTATCAGGTAAATCTAGAGATTATATTTGGTATATTACATTTACAAACAGAAGAAAAATATCGTGTTAGGGTTTGTCTTTTTTAAATTTAACTTGCTCTAAAATATTTAAATAACTGTGTGAAGAAAGCTAAATTATAGAGCATGCTATGTGATGTAATTTAGTATCTAATTTATAAAAAATAGTAAATGCTGTTCTTGTGGAAGCTTTATAAATTTAATGGCTCGATCAGGTAAACATTTACAGTTTTTTAAAGCGGTTTACATCAAACTTCTTGACCAACATTGTGCAGGCCGAAAGAGAACTTTCTTCGTTCTCTGTTTCTCCTGAGTGGGTCATGAGTAACTCTTTTTTTTCCTGTTTTATACTCACTCGGACCTTATTTACACTGATTTGCTTATTTTTAGTAATTAATTTATCTTAATCGTGGCGCCCCCCACCTCTCGTTACCTTTTTCAGTTTCGGCGTTTTAAATATTGTTGTTCGAAAGAGTCTTGCTGAAGAAGTGTTAGACAAAAAAAGATTGTTTTAAAAGATTCTGTGGGGCCCAAACATTCTCTCTTTTATATATATATATATATATATATATATATATATATATATATATATATATATATATTTATATATATAAATATACATATACATACATACACACACACACACACGCACACACACACACACACACACACACACACACACATATATATATATATATATATATATATATATAAATTCCACGAGTATAGAATATCCAGGTAGAATTGAATGTCCAGAACAGAGTAAGAATGTAATAAAAATACTTAAACACTAATATTCCATGGTTATAATTTATTACATTGGAATCGCATTTACGATCAAATTCACCACACCGACAAATTCAAAAACCTTTTTTTAAAAATTATATTTGTATATATTTTTTTTATTATTATTTTTATTTATATATATATATATATATATATATATATATATATATATATATATATATATATGATAATGATACATATTTTTATATACCCAGAACAGTATTGGGGACATTTTATGACAAAGTGGAAACGTTTACTTGTGAGTATTTTCATCCAATAGCACATCATCGGACTAATTTCGTTATGTTGATAGGACTACACCTACTAACGGCAGAGGGATCCTAGGAATGTTATAATTTTTTTTCAAGCCGAACTAATTTTGTGCCTTTTTCTTTTGCTTTCCATTACTTTTGTATAGAGGTATTGCACATTCTGATATTAGAAGATCTGCCAAGAATATTGAAATGATGTAAGAGCCAGGTTTCAAATTTACTGTAGATGGCCTTGCGATTAACGCACTCTCTAGACATTTAAGTCGCAGTGAATTATTTTCTCCCTTGATCACGGTAGCATTTTATATGTCAAAGTTGCGGTCAGTCTCGTTACGGTGAGCAACCAATATATTTGATGTATTATTTTGTAAAATGTCCCTCTTGGGTTCATATACTCTTTTATTTAGATTCCTTAAGGTTTCTTCTATGTATTTTTTTTTTTGACAAATATTACAGTAGATGGAGTAAACTACTCTTTCAGGTTTTAGCTTATTGTTTTGTCTTGTAATGGCTAAGTCTTTTATTATATTAGATATAGTGATTTAGTAGTAATGGCTTTTATGTTGAGTTTAGATAGATTCATTTCGTTTGTAGATGTGACAGAATTCGGAGGCGGGATAATATATTTTTCGATTCATTGGGTTTCCCAGGAAACAAAAAATCGGCCCCTCCATCTAGATGACGTTTTTTAAATAAAACAGTTATATAAAACTGAGCATAACAGATAACGTTCGAATACATTGTTCTGTCATCTTTCTAATCACTTTTTAAATATACGCCTGTAAAATCTACCATTTCCTTGAGGCATAAAAGTGAAAGCGGCAATATTTAGTTATTTTCTATTTCAAAACTATAAATAGGTATGCGTAAGATTACCTATTTCTCTGTCTCTCCCCATATATATATATATATATATATATATATATATATATAGGGGGAAGAGAAAATATATATATATATATATATATATATATATATATGATAAAAATATATGCATTTATCTTCAGTTTTTTATTTAAATAATTTTTTAATATTTTAAACTTAATACAAATTAAATTTAAAATTAGTAATTTTTTATTTTCAGTTTTACAATAGAATTTAATATTAATCAGAATGGCTTCTATTTTAGTCTAGCCCTATCATTAATCATTATAATCAAGGTTCGTTGTCAAATTCTTTGAATTTTCATATACTTGTATTTTGATTGGTCATTGCAGTTTATGTAATAGCGTCTCCCCTATCGAGGGGTGTTTGGGGCATTTGAACCTTTTTAAAAGTCTTTAATCGAAATTTAACATCATCATTTGATGAGAAACCAGATGTGTTGAAACAAAATGGCTATTTTTGCAGTGATTTTTTGACATTTTTATGTTATATTTCTCGAATAAATTATATTCGCTCTACTCTGTATTGAGCACTCTTTTTAATAACAGTATTTTTTGGTTGTAATTTATATATATATATATATATATATATATATATATATATATATATATATATATATACTAAAGGGTTTGCTAAAACGAAGGCAGTATAGTCACTAAGTCAAAAAGGGGTTACTGAGTGTCGAAGAAGTAGAAAACAAACATTATTAGGGAACGAGAACAAAGTGTAAACAGGAGGACAACAGATAAGGATTGACAAAGCACTTAATTATAAAAAGAATAAAGCTGACTAGAAAACATGGAACGGGAAAAGATTTCTTAAATAGAGAAGTGCGACAAAAGAAACTGTTAACTTATGGGAACGTCTAGCCAAGTCAACTGCAAATTTATGAGACCTTTTGGCCATTCGAGTACTGCGTGTAAATTCATAAAGACTAGTTACCGTAGCGAAGCGATCATTCGAACAATTACCCTGAAATTATTTATAAAACAGACACATGGAGCTAACTTTACGGCGGTGAGAAAGTGACTTAGGTTCAGACGCCAGGCAATGACTGATAATATTGCCGATTCTTTTTTTGGATTTTATCAAAGATTACTAAATATATAGCATGAGCACCGGACCACATGTGGGAACAATATTCTAAGCAAAGAACAATGGTAGACATAGACATGTGAGATTAATTCTGGAGAGAAAATCTTTTTAAAACGTCATTATGAAACAATTTTCGTAGCAACAGACCTAGGAATGGATTCAATATAGTCTTTCCAGTTCTACTCATCCGTGAATGTTAGCCCGAGAAAACGCAACGAGTCAATCTCCTGGAAGTTAACGATAGCCATGCTGATGGGAAGCAAAAGGGGTTTCTCAGATGATTAATAGAGAACTGTTAAAGGCGTTGAAATTAACAAGCCATACTTTGTCCCAGTTAACAACTGACTGAGGATCGTTTTTGACATCAGCTTCGAATTTGATCTCAACAAACTGATTAGACTATCGAAACATGAATAAATGGTTATGCCCTCAGAATCAAGATGACTGTTCATGAAACTTTTAAGCTTTCTGGTCGCCTTATGATTGCGGGAGCGTGAAACCTATGTAGCGATCAAAACTTTGTCTCTTTCTGATGTGAGAGGCTGTACAGAATTTTTGCTGTGTCTAGATAACCTCGGCATAGAGCATTGCTTGTTACTCTTTAAATAGGTGTCGATCCTTTGGCCTTGTTTCTTTTATTTGTTCTTAGGTTTTTGTATACAGTTTGTCTTCGTTTCTTTATATTTTCCTTGTTATCACTTTGCTGTTATATTTTGATTTCTCACAATACACACACACAAAATATATATATATATATATATATATATATATATATATATATATATATATATATATATGATTCATTAAACAATATAGACAACTTTTGTCTATTTATTTTATGTAAATTTTTTCATATAATCTGATGTTTAATAACATTATCATTAAAAGACGAAAGAAAATCACAATATTGATACATATTTTTTAATCCTATCTTGTCGATAATATTTAATGAGACATGCATCAATGAAAAAATTATGCCTAAATACACACACACACACATATACACACACACACACACACACACACACACACACACATATATATATATATATATATATATATATATATATATATGCAGAGTCCGCCCAAAATATATACACACTTCAGGAAAGGAAAAACTGATAGATAAACAAGTATAGATATTCTAATATTCAAATCTCACCAGATTAATACAATTTACCTTTGGACTCTAGAATCAAAACAGATATTGAAATTGTAGCCTTCAGTTTCCGAATATTAGGATGATGAGCAAAAGTGTTTAATGGAATTGTTGCACAGGAATTTTCTATGTTTTCCGAAGGGTCTCTAGTTGGTTTGTTTGAAAGTAAAAGGAAAACTTCAACAACGTCGATATGTATATGTCTAACTAACCAGAGGAGTCGCTCTATTACCACCAGTGGGGAGCAGTTTTCATATGCTAAAATAACACGTCTGCATTCTTCGACTTGTAAAACTTAACTGCCCCAAAACACTTTCTAAATCTAACATTCCATCTTCGTCTCGGTCAATCAAAATCCACATCCCTACTGTGTTTACCATCTGACCTTAACGTCAGCCTCAGAAGGTCTTAGCCAAATAAACAGCCACTAAAAAAAATAATAGTCTGAAAATATTATTTAACAAATATAGTCTGCTTTCTGCGATTTACAGTATCCTTTAGGACTTGTTGCTGCTACACCCATGAGCGTAATGTTATCTGGCGAATAAAGACTGAAATAAAGACTGTTAGCGTCATTTTAACAAACTTCGTAAGAGTAACTGCGTCTTTATTTGTTGTTAAGTCCTTCCTACGGTAATATGGTTGTATCGCTGTATAAGGTGGACGGACGTTAGAACACAGACGAAACGCACCTTTTTTTTATTATTAAAGACTGTCGAAAATATCAGGCAGGTAGACATCAATTATTCTACTTAAGGATCCGGGATATCTACTCAAACATGATTATGCGTTAAAAATTGTATTATAATTGTGCTTGTTCCTTAGTTAGCAAACACGCTACGCCCCGACAATAACTCATCAATAAAGTACTATTCTGTTTTGAATTCGTGGGAAGAGGTAAAAGACATATCAGAGACGCCGTTTAATGTCAGTGAAAGAAAAAAAGAAAAACGGAGATAACGTCTGCTTCAGTTAAATGGAAAAAAAATGTCAGTTATTAATGATTTCATTTTTACACTATTGATTACTTCGTCAAGTAATAACCTTTATTCGTTCTTATGACGAATGCAATATTTTGTTAAAATTGTTAAACTCAAATATTTAATAATGCAATAGCGAAACTTCTTCTGGAATTGCAAAACTCGAAAGAAGCTTATAGAATCATTCAACAACGAATTATGATTCGTTAGAAAATTCAGATAATAAAACTGAAATCTTCACCGGTACTACTTGTTACGTTAATAACATAAATTCGCTCGTAATGCATAGGAAGAAAAATGGCCGTAACTCTGATTTCAAAACTATTACTCTAATTAAAAAAACGAACATAATTATTTTCGTCGAGAATAGTTTGAGTGTATCCTAGTAAATATTTTACCAATTATAAAAAATACGTCAAAAGCGATATATTAAAATCGCCAAACTTTAGTAAATACATTTTCTAAGAATCTAACATATGTCTATCGAAAACTAACAAAACCGGTGTTTATTTAAAAACCTAGACACACATACAAATACGAATGTACATTATCATTTTAATCTTCCATAGAGAAACTAGAATTAAGATATACTTACATACATAAAGTATTCAGACGAAAATTGCTTGTCAAGTAAAAATGCACGTGATGTCTGACGAAACAATGAAAATAAAACATCAAAAAATGCCAGAATTTTTTTTCCATATCTCATTCTCTGACGAAATTTAAATAAGTGAAACATGTTAAATTTGTAAACGTTTCCTATTTGCTCATTATCCTATCATTGTGCTCGATACTGTATTCGCCAATAGTTGATCTGTATTTGATCCCAATTCATAATATATATATATATATATATATATATAGAAAAAGTTTATATTTTCCGTACCCAACACCAATATCAGGATACAGCCACCTAACCTCCCCTGCAATAGCCATAACGTCATATATTATTTATTCTGCAACTTATGTCCTAATAGTGGATATATTGGTGAGTCTGGAAACAATTTTAGATTTCGTTTCAATGACCATAAACAAACAATACGTCAAAACAACCCTTATTTCCCCCATAGCTAAACACTACAATCAATCAGGACACACATTAGAAAACTGCAAATGTTTATTAATAGATTCCGATTTTACTTCCACATTCACACGCAGAAAAAAAGAAACATATTGGATTTTAAAATAAAATACACATAAAGTAGGGTTGAATAGGGACTTAGGTGTTTTAAATCTTTATAAATATTTCAATAGTTAAGCAATTTTTTTTTTTTTTTAGATATAGTAAAAGAAAATTTTTTTAAATGTTTATGACTGTTAGATTTATGTTAGGAATATCCGAACAGTGACGTTCCATATCACGTGACGTCCGCTTCTCGCGAAGGACGCTACTTGCTGACAAACAGTAATTTTAATTTATTTGTAACAAGCAGTTATTTCTGATGAAAAATTGAGGAAAATTTGAAATATCAAATATATATATCAATAAATAAATACTTTCATAAAATAAAACATTATAATTTTTAATTTGAAACTTTTTCTATATATACATATTAAGAAAGTATACGTGGCTTCTCATTATGCTATATATATATATATATATATATATATATATATATATATATATATATATATATATATATATATATGGAATCGTTTCCAGGTCAGACTCTACTCAAATAGAAGAATAATAGTATTTGATATGATATCAAACAATCAGCACTTTTTATTTTTAAAGTTAATTTTTTAACCCTCATTGGGTATTTTCTGCTCATATATATTTCTGCATATATATACCTGTGTATGTGTTTCTGTGTGTGTTTCTGTATGTGTGTTTGTGCGTACGAACACACATATGTAAACGAGCTTTCTTACGGCCTTTGGTTATCTGATCAAAAATAGACTAGAGATATCCTTAACCCTTTTCTACTTTCATTTATGTAAGTTCTTCCACCGAACGTACTAGCAAGTAAACAAATCTACAGAAGCAACTGTCTACTCCTGATATTTTTCTGGATTTGCAGTGCAATTCATACAAGAACAACATCTATTTATGCCTTTTTATCTCCTACAAACTGGACATCGATAGATATATTTCGACTTGAATGACAGATCGAGTCCACCAAAAGCCAAACTGCGCCGAGCACAAAGCAAACACGACCGACTCTTTGTACATTTGACTCATCCCTCAATCAGGGATATAGTGAATAACGGAAAAAGCCAAAACTAGACGATTCCACATTTACCATTTTCTTTGTTAGTTTTTCTTTGATTCGTAACATTTTCATGAATCTTAGCCTCAACGAACTGCTTAATGCTTGCAATGAATTTAAGGAAAAGGGCAAAGAAAAACAAACTTCTCTCTTTGCTTTGCTTTTTCTTCTTTTTTTTTCTGTTTTAACATTCTCTCTTTTAATCGCTATTTTCATCTAGGCAGCCATTTCTATAAGCGTCCATTCGTTCCAGACATACTTTGCCGATGATAGATGATCATATTTTTAGTCATAGGTTTAAGCGACCTTTTAAGCAAGCTGAGGTTAACATTCATGTTGGGGGCATAAATGCGCCTTTTACAAATTGTTTTCAGCCTCAATTTTATACATACATGCACACATACACACGCACTCACACAAACGCACATATATATATATATATATATATATATATATATATATATATTTAGACAGTAGATTCTCTTTTGTGAAAGCATTATGGAATGAAAGAAAGAATGTTACATTTCGTAATAAATGTTTCTATTGGCCAAAACCAAACGCTTTCGTTGAGAAGGAAGTACATGATTGAACATTCCATAATTGATTAGGAAGCTAGGGTAGGTCCTGCCAATATTCTGTCGTTCCATCAGTTATCGTGAAGGAAGAGCCGTGGAAAGATATAATTTGCAGATTTTATTTTTAGTCTATTTAAAAATATATTATCAATTAATTGGCTAATTTGAAATTACAGACTATCGTTTAAGAAACGTAAGATGATGTGACGCCATCTCATTGACTTCCAAGACGTAATCGATATTCTTTGTCTGTAGGCTTGCAGAGTAGGTATTTTTATTTTTTAAAGTAATGTTAAACTTGTACAAGAGCCAACAGCTGAATGAGGTGGAGTGTTACAGAGAAAGCTATACAGGTTATACTAATATGTGAGGAAAGTACAGATTAGACCTAGAATTGAAGAAATTCTGATTGTAGTGATCAGGGAAGTATCCTCTTGGAGGTTTCGTATACAAAACAACGGATCATAGGAAGAAGCTGCTAAGGTAGAATTTACACCTCCCTTAATGGAATTCAAAGTGAATGACAGTGGTTTGCTATAATGTTCGTGTCATGGTGGGTCCCAACTGTGAAAGTTAAACTTATCTTCCCATATATATATATATATATATATATATATATATATATATATATATATATATATATATATATATATGAAATTCGGTTTGGACGCTTTGCAGAACAGAGAACCAAGTGTCCTGATCAGCAGAGGCACACTCCTGGTTGTCCATCAGATGTTGACTGAGAAACTCTATTCCTGTGTTCGGGATTACGTAGATGTGAAGAAACGCGCGTTTCCAAATAAAGACTAGTCTGTCCTATATATACCGAATCACATCGGCACTTAAATTGATAAATCACTGAATTTTTACTTAAATAGGACAGTCTATCCTTCATAAAGGAGGGGAACACATTTCTGGTCTTAAAAAATAGTCCGAGAATTCACAGCAAAGTAATACGAAGAACTGCAAGACGACACCTTATCAGCGATAAATATATATATATATATATATATATATATATATATATATATATATATATATATATATATATTTAGACAGTAGATTGCCAAGCCAGTGTAACTTTAAATTACTGGGACAACGACGAGGTACTAAAATAGCTGGTTCCTTAAATCGTCTAACTTTTCTCGCGATAACACGCTTGATTATGTTGGAAGGATACCCATTATCTACAAAGATACTATGTAGTTCTCAAGTTCACAGTCTAATAACTTGGGGGAATAAATCATCAAAGCGCGGTGAACCAGTGTTTCAATCAGACCTATCTTGCGGGACTTGGGGACAAAGGAATTCCAACTGGTATATAAACCAGTAAAAGTGGGTTTGCGAAAGACAGAAGTATCGAAAACCCCATCTCTGCGTTGATCCAAGACATGCAAAAAGGACAGAGACTCATGTTTTTCCATTTCCATAGTGAATATCATCAACATACCGTTTATATGCTCTTTGTCCATTTCATAACGTGTGACGTCATTTGTGTCCATTTGGTTACGCATTGAGCAGATATGAATGTACGTGAGAGATTCATGGAAAATGGTAGTTTAAAAGCAGTAAAATCAACCTTGCGAATCGAACGATCCTCTTTGGTTCAATCGGTTAAGGCACGTCAGGCTACATGACGGTTCCGTAGAGGATACAGGTTGGATTACCGTCGGAGGTCGAATATTTTCTATGAAAATTTCTCGGACATTCAGGCCGGTAAATGATCTTAATACTGATTTTTTATAAACAGCAATTACTTAAATATTTGTATCTATAAAAAGAAAGTACAGACATAAAAAATGTTTTTCATATATATATATATATATATATATATATATATATATATATATATATATATGTGTGTGTGTGTGTGTGTGTGTGAATCGAAAAATATTTTATAGGAAGAAAAAATCATTCATCCTTCACAGTTGTCATTTTGATTTGAATAAAATTAACAAATTTTCTTGGGCATAACAAAAAATATCATTGCCTCTAGTGTTGAGAAACTGCACGAAACAAAATACAATTTTCGAAAAACCGCATGCGTTCGGACATAACAATACAATAAATCTAAAACTTTAATTAGGCTGTCAAAGAATGATAAATATTAAGCATAGATATCGCTAGACACGAACAGTGGAGAGGCAAAAATCTGACCTTGTAGATTAAATAAATGGTTCAGTTCAAAATTTCGGGAAGGTTACCCGGATCGTTAAATATCTGACGAAATCATGCGGGCATAACAGTCGAAACGTCATGATAATATTAACAAACATGCGTACAAGCTTTCAAATGTTAACAGATTTCTATACGAATAAACTAAGAAAAGCAACTTTAAGCGTTCATTAAAGCCTTTCTTAAATTTAAAATGAGGTCAAAATAAGTTCTTTCTGACTTATGTTTAGTCATTATTTTATATGAAATAATAGTTTTGAAGATACGTTCTTTAGGCTTTTTTCAGCTTTTAGTGTTTAATATATTTTACGTTTGACTTTAACGAGGTTACATTGGAACTAAATTATATCTCAAAAAACTCCATCTCCTTGGACAGACCGTTTTAAGCGAGCTCGAGAATGGTAATTGTTCTGATATAAGTTGTAGTCGACGATAAAACGTAGAAGAATGTACTAGCTGAAATAGTAGTCTTAACTCAGACAAATTTAAAGTCATAATATGAAATATATCTCACTACACAAATATACATAATTCTGAAAAAAAATATTAAAACTAAATTTTATTTTACGAAAGTCCGCGACTATAAAAATAAAACCAAACCTGCAAAAATTACAGAATTTCTGGTTTTCCTTTTTATTTCAGGGAAGTTATAATGTATAAATATCCTTCAAAGCTGACATTTTGATTTGAATAAAATTAACAAATTTTGTTGGGCATCCCACGAAATATTTGGAATGAGAAAGACAAGAAATGGGTATCGTATTTTACACAACTACACGTTTTCATCATTTTTCTCGGTTTAAAAAGACCTCTTATTTGAAACAGCAATATTGAATATACAATTTGATAGCACAATCGATAATAAAACATAGTAAACAAGTCTTGATAATTGTTTGCAAAAAGACATTTGATATGTCGGCAATATTTGTTCCTTGTAAATCAGCGCAATTAAACCTCTTTTCTTTCAAAGACAGAAAATCCACTGACATGGATTTGAAAAAAAAAACATGAATAAATTGAATGCAGAATTTATATCATGTTTTGTAGGTTTTTCAAGTTTCTTTCTCCGTTTGACAAATAGGGCGATAATTTCCATGCTGTGAGATTGTGATTTCACTATCCTCCGTTTCAACACTCACTTTTAAAATTAAAATAGTTTGCTCTCACGATAAATTGTGCTTATTATGATTAATCAAGAGTGATCTCCCCTTGTTTTGTTACTCTCCTCTTTGACACACTATGCAAACCTTGTAATCTCAGATGAATAAAGCTTTCTTAAAGCCTACACCTGCGTACTGTTGTCATTACATTGTTTATATTTTTATTTTCAGTATCTCTTCATTGATAATGAAATAAAGGTTTGTTTTTTTTTACATAATTTATTTATTTATTTAGGAATACATGTTCATATCAAAGAGGAACATATGATGAATTAATTTCACCTTAAATATATATTATCTGGTATGTACAGTCAACAACTATACACCGAAAATAAGATTTGAAAGGGAAATTATGAAAAAGAAACACTCAATGGCTAAACATCCGGTTCATTTGTATTCTTTCATATCGTCTAAAATCAAATACATTTACTGAAATATATGTGATTTTAAAGGATAATATGCTACTTTGAATGAAGAAATTACATAGTGACTATGTAATTTCTTTAACGGTGTATACAACGAGGTCGTATTATACTTAAAGACGTAATGTATTCCCGGGTTTTATCCTCAGAAACACGGGGTCGTATTATACTTAAATATGTAATGTATTCCCGGGTTTTATCTTCAGAAACACGGGGTCGTATTATACTTAAAGATGTAATGTATTCCCGGGTTTTATCTTCAGAAACACTGGGTTTTATTATACTTAAAGATGAAATGTATTCCCAGGTTTTATCTTCAGAAACACGTGTCGTATTATACTTAAACATGTAATGTATTCTCGGGTTTTATATTCAGAAACATGGGGTCGTATTAAACTTAAAGATGTTATGTATTCCCGGGTTTTATCTTCAGAAACACGGGGTCGTATTATACTTAAAGATGTAATGTATTTCGGGGTTTTATCCTCACAAACACGCGGTTGTATTTTACACAAGAAAATCTGGTATTGATCCCCGACAAATGTATTTTAAACAAAATTATATAATTTGTCTACCACATAATTTCAAACTGGGTGGATATCAATTTATACACCCGACCATCACACTATTTAAAGCAGGGACATCCGTTTCGTACGACAATTCATGAAATTTGTATCGTGCTAAATTCTCGTTGTTGAATGAACCTTTAATTAGGCAACGGATAAAATTGGATCAGTACGAATAACGCCAGTTCGTGTAAGCTAATCAATAGCCGATCAGCTAAGTAATGATGCGGTCTTTTAATAGCACTTAGCACCTGTTCATTAGTTATTTTAATCGATGAAATCAGATTCGGAAATAGGAATCAGGATGCCACTTACATTGAAATCGCTGTTTGTACAGGTGCAAGACATTGACCTCTACGAAACCGGCTATGTTTGCAGAGGTGCCATCGATATAAAGGAAGACAGCTGGGCGTCTGGGCGAGGATACGCCATCCCAATACATTAATAGACAGGGATGCTCTGTTCAGACAATCAGGAATTCCAACTGTGCGTCAGAATATAGTCACTCGTTTCTCGTGAGAGGTTCGAGGCATTGTTTACGAAGCACAACTTGATTCACAGAAGTGCTCAATATGATTGAAGCAATCGCCTACAGAAAAAAAAAAAACAACGATTCGTAAGTGTTCCTTTTTGCACATAACATTATGAAGGTTGTGTTAATGGATTAAATTATATTGATCAAAAATTGTTCAGTAAATTAGGCTGCGTGATGAAATTAACAATTTCCTCTCACATTAAATTTCAGTATTCAACAAACATAGAATAAGGACAGCATGAAAAACAACAGTTTTTGCACAGCAATGAATAAAATATTTATATAACAAAGAGGAACAAAAACTGGAGTAAAAAGGTATATTTAAAAGGTTCAAACGTCCTTTCATGTTTAGATGAAAGGTTATCAAAGTCCTGGTTTGATAGATTATAATTTGTTGAATGCTCTGTACAATAATGCGAAAAGTGTTTTGGTATTATAATAATTTAAGAAAAAAATAAAGAGTTCAAGTTTGTATTTGAAATTGAGAAATATTGTTTTCGAGTTGAAGGTTTACGGAATTGTTGCTCTTTGATTTGTTTTTACTTGTTCGAAGAGAATATTCTAGTTGGGGTAAATGGTTAGTAACAAGCTGTCTTTGTGTTAATTGCAATAATTAACGTTGAGATCTAAAGCGTATGAAAAAGATTCGTGTAATAAGTTGAATATGGAAAACTTGAGTTGATTATCTGGTTTGGTTTATTTTGTTTTACGGCATATCAACCTCAATGGGTTATTTAATGCTGACAAAAATTCTTATGGATGGTAATATTTTGTTTTGTCAAAAATCTGTTTCTGGTAATATATTTCCTTCAAAATTGTATTGCTGGTAATTATTTTTTTTTCAAAAAAGTATTGCTGGGAATATTTAATTATTTGCCCATAGCTGGAACCCTAACAGGTGCTACCACTCTGGGTCAGGGTGGACCTGGGAACACCAGCAATTAAGAGTGCGTTCCACGTTCCTCAAAACCTCATGATTAGTGTCCTTGCTGCTGGACGTAGTATAACGTCTTACCCAGGACGCGGATGTAGTTTAACGTCTTAACCAGGACGCGGATAGAATTTAATGTCTTACCCACGACTAGAGTTGATTGCTCGTCATAAAATATTGCTGTGTGAATGAGTGTTCTCTCAGGCTGGAATCATGTTAAGGAACTTTAACATAAAGCCTGGAACTGTCTGATGAGTTCAAAGTATTCCGATCGGTGCTCTGTCGAATATGAAAGACGTTTCACATTTTATTGCTAACTTTGGTCACGTGATAGGCTCACAGAAGTTTGATTAATTTGGGCGGAATTATCTTTTGGGTCAGGTCAAGAACTAGGTCGATTTTATTAAATATTAAATGACCAATTAGAAGTTGAAATTTTCTGAAAATATACATTAAGATGAATAAGCTCTGTGATCCACTTTTTGTACGGAAATTGATATTGATAAAAAACGTGGTAGCGGCATGCTAAAACCTTTATGAACAATCAGTGCTTCCGTTTTACATGTGACCTTTTTGGATAATCAGTGCTTGAGAAATGCCATCAACATCGTCATATCTCATTTCCAGTTCAAATGAATGTATTTTTTGTTTCTTGTACTGCTTTTATGATATGTGCGCCTTCGGGGATATGAAAATCATGACTTCTCATAACTACCACTTATTTGTACCTATTAACAATGTTGTTTTTTTTTTATATTACCTATCCCAATCCCTGTTCTGTCATTAATTATCAAGAATTACTGTGATACATTATTCACTGTTTTCCTCTGGTTCTCTTGCTGCCCATACGTCTTGTTTGTATTTAATTCTTCAAGTCCTCTTTTCTTCCATTTTCTTTTTCTACGTTGTTTCTGAGTTCGTGCAGTTTTCTTATATATATATATATATATATATATATGTGTGTGTATGTGTGTGTGTGTGTGTGCATATCTATGTATATATCCGAATGTAATGAGACCAAAAATAATATATAAATGCTAACTTTCACTGCATTAATTCAAAAGAGGGATAGTAGAGCAATAATTATTTATTATAATTTTTTCATATAGACAAAAGCAATTTACTCACTACAAAAAGACAACTTCAAGAGAATTGTTCATAACCATTTTGGTCCTCACCAGTCGAGGTGCAAATAAATGCACCGAAACGAAGTTGCATCTTTGTAGTGAGTAAATTATTTTTGTCTTTATGGAAAAAATATATATATATATATATATATATATATATATATAATTAACTAATTAACACATAGCTATGAAGAAGCGGCGGATTTATGTCTTTTCTAAGGCTATTTTGCGCGTAATTGAATATAAAGAACCCAAATGGAATTGGAACACGTGGATGCAATTAACAATCGTTATCCATTACCCCACCCTCACAACCAAGTTTACGACACATGTTATTCCCAAGCGGACGCCCATCTTTGGTACTTATAAGGCTGGACGTTGTTTAATTTCGGTGATTGTATGGGAGCCGGTTTTTCAATGTGATGTGGTCGTCAGCGTTTAAGCAAGTACATAAAAATAAAAGTTTCTCTCTATATGGATTATGTGTAATATTAAGGCGCCGAGTTAGAACAAATAAGGAAGGTTTGTACTTAATTTATCAGTGAGAGGTTTAGACATGGTTATGGGATATTCATTTTCTTTTTCTTGGTTCAGATCATAGGGTAAGTCAGTCTAAGCATCGTCATAATGGTTGCGCTTAAATCTGCCTTGAATAACCTAGAAGAAAGCTTTATCGACTACATAGACAGAGATTTTGGGAAGCCACATGCAGGCGCTATGTGCTGGGAAGGGAAAAGTGTTCAGTTTCCAGTGGACCATGGAAATTAACATTCTCCAGAGGCAATTACCTCCTGTTTCTACATCTTGGAGTAAAAAGGAGAAACAGAGTGAAACAGGAAATATTTGCCCTTATATAGACTTCAATGTCGACACCTAACGGCATTTGCCAAGACCAATTGGGATAATCCTATTTTCGGCTCCTTTACTCTTAGCAACATGGGAAAATGTATTGTTTTTTTATTATTCATTACTCATATTTTATTTCTCGATTTTATTTCATTCTTCCACCAACCTTATAGCATTTACCGTTATCACGTTGAGTATTTCATAGTGAAAATATCAATCAATCTACAACTATCAGATCCAATTTGTGGAATGGACATTTGCCTGGGTGCGCTTTTGAACCCTAGAATCTTACCCTCTTCAAATCAGGGTCAGTCATTTTTTAGTCTCCTCATCATCTTCACTTGTACTTCAATTCATATCGTACATAATCCATCGTTACGATTTTATCAGTATCGCTTCGCAGTGAGAAGCTTTTGAGCGTTGTAGTGAGTGAATTCTGTTACAAAAAAAAAGATATGTCATTATATATGGAATGACCTTATATACAATAGACATAATTAATTTTCTTGCTTGGAAAATTAATTTAATGGAAATAAAGAGGCTTTATGAACATAATTCTGCTTTTATTTAACTAAATTTCCTTGACGAAAGAAAACCGGAAATGCATTCCCCCATATTGTTGAACGAGTTCTAATAATTAAAATTTATATGACACATTTGATTATGAAATATATTTTAATGCAAACAGTTGATGAATCAAATGCATAATTTGGATTTATTGATTATTCTTTACATTAGGCGAGCTTGAATCTTTTGCTTAAATATAAAGTATTCAAGAAAACTGTTATCATTTGAAGTCAAACGTTATTAAAATTAAAAAGTAAATGTTCGTTTTGCCGGAGACGTCGGATTAATGTAATAATTAAAAGTGATCAAAGTATTATTTTAACGCTTTTCTTGTGACGTTTTCCTAATTGAGACTCGTTTATTAGTCCACATTGTTGCAGAAATATCTGATTTTGAAAGAGAAGTATGGAACAAACAAAAGGATGACGAAAAAATAATACGGAAAATCTGAATTATAAAAATAAAACCAAAATTATTCTAATTATAGCGATTAACATATTCGTGAAGGTAATTAGCATTTCATTAATACGACTGAGCAAAAGCTCTAATGAAATTAGTGACAATTATCTAACATTGTCGTAGTTATCGTGAACATTTTACCTTCATGTGTCTATCTTTATTAAAACAGTTAAAATTCATAGAGAATCTAATATTTAAAAAACCGAATAAAATATTTTAGAGTTTAAATCTTTAAATAATTGTTATAATTTATTTAAATCAAGAAATACCAGATGGCCTGAATCGAGTTCATTGTTAATAAGGAAACTTTGTTCCAAAAGAGAACGGCCTGTTGTGATCGAATATGTTCAGATCTCACCCTAGGAGATAACCTGGGGGAATTTGCACTCAGTATAAAACCAGATCATAGACGCCACATACACATTTCGCTTCATAGCCTGGCTACTCCCGACTTTCAAACAAGTAGTCAACCCAGCTGCACTTCGGATGTGCACACGTATAAAACGGGATGATAAGGAGATATATCAGCTCCCCACCGGAAAAAGAGAAGATTCCGTCCTTGATATGACTATAAAATACACCCGCCAGCAAAGCCTCTGATCAGTAGATTGGATGTTTTGATGAGCGCTAAATGACATCTTAATTGATGCTTTTCCCAGGTTCACCATGACCCGGGTTGGTAGCACCTGCAGGGGTCCGTTCTATGGGCAAATATTGAACCACCAAACAAAAACACGATAAATGCATAAAAATATATTTTACTTGTAAAAATACCAGCAATACATTTTTTATAAAAAAACAACAATACATATAGTAAAATGAGTAAGAGTACATTTCATCTGTAATTGAAGGCATTCAATTGCGTTTAATATATATATATATATATATATATATATATATATATATATATATATATTTAGTTGGACCCATAAAATTGTACCCAAATTATTTAGATTTCGGCATTACAGAACCCATAGTTGTTGATACACCTATAGAGAAAATCAATCAACCACACAACCAACATGAAAGAACTCATAAGAAATCCATATAATATTCTACAATTCCTTCAATCAAACTGTATCCCAAAATATAACTTAAAAATTAAACTACAACATAAAACACACACTCACACCGCCGTTTCTAGTAATCCACACAAACTTTGGGCACATCGAGGTGGTGTAATGGTTAACAAACTTGGCTCGCTAGAACAATTACGACTGAGTTCGATCTTCACTGACTGGGTGCCCCATACTTTCGGCTTTGTGCCACATCTAAGCTGGACTTAGAAAATCATTAGGGCACCTCGAGGTGGTGTAATGGCTAGCAATCCTTTCTCGTTAGAACAATTACAACTGAGTAGTGAGTTCGATTCTCACTGGGTACCCCCTACTTTCGGCTTTGTGCCACATCTAAGCAACGCTTGGAAAATCACTATCCACAGAAACTTGTAAATGCACAAAAGCTAAGTACCATCTAACATATATTCAATTGTGAAAGCAGAATAATATTATTACTTCAAAGCTACCAAGAAAATTAAATCTCGACATTAAATGGCCCATAATAGTTGATGTGCCGTTAAAAAATCAACTAATCAACAACCAACGAAATGTGTCATGTTGGAAGAAAAGTCTTCCCACCACAAATCCATACAGCCGAACGCCGATATTAACTGACGAACTCCGGAGTTTTCCGTATGAAAGAATTTCCTGTTCTTTTTAGTGTTTACAGAATTCAAAATTATTCACAGAAAAATATCATACAGTTGATGAACAAAATACAAAGTGCAGTGATATGCTGATTAACTAATTAATATATCCAGAATCCCTCGTTTATATAACAGGAGGAGGAACAATAACGCATGAACAGTGAGTTGTAACACGAAGGACGTTGGATTTCACAACTCAAAGTTCAAAACTTTCCTACAAATTAAATGATTTGAAGAAATGATGCAAATCTTCTCTCCTCTTCACCACTTACGCCATTCACCACTAAGCAGAAATAATGGAGTCAGGTATGTGTATATGAAGAAAAGATTAAATAATAAAATACAAAAATTAAATAAAAGTATTAATAAAAAAAAAACATGAAAATGAATCTGGAAAACACATACACATACACACGAGACCTTACTATTTGGTCAAATACCACGTCTCTTTGGAAGCTGGCGTCGCTTTAAAGATAAATTAACTGCCAACACTTTATGGTTTTGTTTTCTTAATACCTATGTTCAGACCACTACGATTCAATTTTATTAACTGAAAAAAATGTCACGACCGGGTTACAGGTTGGACGAGATAAAGTGTTTCAATCTTTATAAGAAATTAAATAATTTAAAGAAATGTTCTAAACTGAAAACTTCCCATCGAAATACTAAGCGTATGAAACTGTTTACAGCGAGTGTAGAATTAAAAAAAAATAATTGTCTAATGTCTTCAGTCTACAGGTTTCAATAAATCGGACGCTTAAGAGATTTTTCACACTTTTGATATATGAAAATCAAGTTATTATGGCTATCTGTCATTATATCCCTACAATGGTATAATTTTGATAACTTCCTAAATAGTGCAATATTTTAGCCTAATTATGTGAGCAACAACGAGTGCAGTATTTTAGCTTAATTATGTGAGTAACTACGAGTGCAATATTTTTGCCTAATTATGTAACAACGAAGCTTTAGAGAAGATGAAAAGAAAAGAAGATTTACATTTAACATCAGAAAGCGTCATCTGAAATTTCTAGGGCATATAATGAAGACAGAGTTCAAACTGAAGTCAAGAAGGACAGTGGAGAACAAGTCATAAACTACGTAATGATATTTTGTAAAAACGTTGACAGAAAAGGATGTCTGAATGAGAGCCAAAAAGATAAACTTTACTATGGGCAACAGAAGACAAAAAATTATGAGAAGCAATGACCACCGACGTCCTGACGAGGAACTGCAAATAAGATTATATTAATTATAATTTTTATTTTGCAGAAGATGTCTTGTTTGCAGAAGGACCGAAGAGAGGATCAAGACATTTCACTTAATTTTGCTATCGATTAAATTTTCATATCTACTTATACCATACTTATATCTGTATGATAAGTATATCATCCTGGGCATTTCATGATATCTTTAAAGCAAGGGGTCTTACTTGGTGATACCCAGCTTTTCTCGTCATAAAATCCATCTGATAATTATGTGCATCAGATTCAGCACAAGGCCATAAACTGATGCTGGGAAATGGTTTTCTCATGATTTATCTTATCTTTAACTTAGCTAAGTCGCAGTCACAGAGGAAATTGATTGATTCTTTTTGTGCGTCCCATCAACTCATTTTTAGGCTAGTGAAAGCCAGAAGATATTTTTAGATTGTAAGAATATTTTTAGATAATGAAGAATAAGTGATACAATTCTTACTAATTAATCAATAGCTTGAGTAGAGTAGAGATTCATACTTTTCACAAGGGTATTTGCGTGTATGTGAATATAACCAACACAAGTGGAAGTGGAACTGGAACTCGGCTCTCGGATTAACAATTCCGAGGCATTATCCATTACACCACCCGCACATCCAAGCTTACAGCACCTGGTATTCCAAGTATTAAATTATAATCCATTCATCAAAACATCATATTCTTATTTAGCATTTCTACTACAGTCATGAAAATAACGGGATCTCTTCCTTAATCCTAAATAGACTCGATATGTACAATTTCTTGGTGAGGGTTATAATCATATATAGTTTTAAGCAGTGTGTATTTACAATGAAGGAAAAGTTACAATTTACAAAAACCAAACAATAAAACAGTATTAGTAATAACAGCTCCGCATTCCTAATTGTTGCAGGAATAACTGTTCACTAGACCGAAAGGTGGAGGTGCGGTGTAGCAATGGATATCGGCTCGAATGGAGGAATCGGATAACTGAGTTCAAATACTAGTCGAATCCATTGGAATCACTTACGTGCTAATACCCTTGGGAAAGGGAATCTCTCTCCCCCGAGAGTATCAGGACAGACCGGGTCCTATAGCCTTGGATGGCAACTGGTCTACCGCAGAAAGAAATGGCAAACAACCGAGGGAAAATATCTGCCTCGTCAGTCATGTATCAAGATTTGCATGATTGCCTGAATGTGTATAACTTATGGCCCATAAGTGACTGACTGAGGCGAAATAACCGTGGACCAGATAATAATGAAATCATTTACTCACGCATACATTTACACAATCATACTCACGTCTACACTTACACAATCATACTCACGCATATACTCACACAATCATACTCACGCATACACTTACACAATCATACTCACGCATACACTTACACAATCATACTCACGCATACACTCACACAATCATACTCACGCATACACTCACACAATCATACGCAAATTATACCAAGCTTAGTACAAGTCCACAAGTATAGCGCTTTTCTAAGATCTAGCATAAACCACTAAGTGCATGGTAATCAGTTAGGACCGAACTTTCTTCTCAGTAGTAGTTTTGGGTATGACGATAAACTACATACGGCAGCAAGGTCTCTGATCGATGCATGAGGAGCGTGGAACGACCTCTTAATTGCAGTTGTTGCCAGGTCCACCATGATTCGGACTGGTAGCACACATTAGGGTCGCATCTATGGGCAAATAGTGAGCATCCCCCTAACAAAAACACTATGAAAGCAAAAAATACATTTTTATAGTAATATTTTCCAGTAAGAGATGTCTTTATAATAAATCCGTCAGCATATGACCAGTAATAGATTTTATCTGTATTTGAAGGCATACAATTTTGTTAAGATATATTTATTTAAATCAATAAAATACCGAGCGTATTTGAGTAAATGGATGGCAGTGCAAGTTTTAGCAGATATAACAAAAGTACGAGGTTTATCTAAAAGCTATACAGCAAACGAAATTGTGGAGAGCTATGATCGCTAACGTCCTGAAGTGATGCGACACAGAGAAGAGGATCACTCTGTACATTATAGTGATTTTCCAAGAGTAGGTTGGATGTGGCACAAGGTCGAACGTATGGGGCACCCAGTGAGGATTGAACTCACTACTCAGTCGTAATTGTTCTAGCGAGACAAGCTTGCTAACCATTAAACGACCTCGAGGTGTCCAACTCTGTGCATTATATACCTACAGGGTGGTTGAAAAGGAACTCTCTATTTTATGTATGAGTGGCTAGCTATGAGTTCTGACTTACCCTGTGTCTTTTTACTTTGGGTTGGTTAAAGGAGCAAGTCTACCAAATCAAGACTTTTGAAGAATTTGAGAGGCGATTACAAAAAGTTATTTCTTCCATAGCACAAGAATTCCTGGTGAAATCAATTGACACGATTTCCCGCGTGTATTAGTTCAGTGGCAACACATAATTTCCCGTTTCGGCTTTTATAATTAATTTAAAAAAAAAAAATAAGTAAGTAAACGAAATAAAAACAATCGAGTTAATTTTAGAAAATATGTTTGTGTAATGGAAACGAAACCTGCTGGGATTTCCGGTGACACACAACGTGTCTCTTTTTAAAGCCATGCACAGGAACAAAAATGAAAAAAAAATGTCTGATTGATAATGAGATGCAAAAACATTAATCTTCAAATAAATCCACGAACATATTTCGATGAAACCTTGGCTCCCATATGAGCGCAGTTAAGCTTGGTCAGTACTTAGATGATTGACCACTTGGGGATAACAGCTGCGGTAAGCATGGATGAGCTGGTAGCGAAATTTGGTCGCCGTAAGGAATTTTAAATAAAACCATATGCTAAACGCTTTCCTCTCATCAATTTTTTGGAAAAATTATAGTTAATAAATAAATTATAATTATTATAAAATGTGAAGTTACTTTTTAATACGCCTCTATATTTATCTATAATGAGTTAACATTTGGGTCCCATACTATTTGAAATATTTTTGAAATAGAGACAAATGAAATGTTTATGTCAAAGTTTATATCCGTAAAGAGGAAATAACAGCCAATTCAATTCAAAGAAATTCACATCCAGTTGGGGAATCGTCGGCCGATGTTAATTTTCCACCTGCTAAAACACAGTTTTGCAAAGCCGGCAGATCCCCTTTTGTTTGAAATTCAGTCTGAAACAAAACGTATACCTGAGTCAGTTTACAAATGTCTCACTCAGTTTTCCTATCCATTAGACCTCGATCCTTGAAAAACGTCAAGGATGACTCCTACCTGAGTTTAATCATATCTTATGACTCCGATTAGACGAAGATAACAGACTATCAAAGAATAATTATTATTTAGTAATACAGGGCATAAAAATGTAATATGAAAAAATTGCGTGGATTAAAACTTTTAGAATGCCGAATCTTGTGTAATCTACCAAGAATACCCTATCATCATACTGTTCTTTTTCACGATCAGTCAGTCAAAGTGCCATATATCATACACGCATGGGCGATCAGATATCTTTCGATACATGACTGACGTGACAGATTTTTTCCCGCTGTTGCCATTTCTTTCTGGGGTAGACTGATTGTTAACTTGGGCTAAAGAGCCCAGCCGGTCCTGCTATACAAAACATATCTGGTGTAGGGAGAAGAGAGGGATCCTACATTTGCCAAGGTTATTTGGGCATAAGTGAAACTAACGAACACGGCTGAAATTCGAACTCGACTCTCCGATACGATATCCTTTACTGTACAACGCAAATCCCCTTCCCACAGTACAACTCAAAACAGAAAAGCAAAAGAAACACCTATTTAAAATCAAGAAAAGATAGTAACAATTTAAACAACACAGTATGAGGAAAGAAGGCTTGGAAAATTTTCACTCAGAGAAAATACTGAAAGATGAACCGATACCGTTATGTGATTAAGTTTTTTTTATTTTTTTATGATGCCGAATCTTGTATCTTTTACTAGTGTAATCTATAAACGGTTCCATCAGTATTGTCCGTGTTTTCTCAGTGCACGCTATTCTAATTGCATAAACTGGCGTTTAGCTAAGCAAAGTGATGAAGAAACAGCAAACATAGTTCAGACAAAAACAAAAGATAAAATTGCTGAACGTCTCTGTTATATACGCGTCTATATGGCTCTGAATGCAGGATAATTTCCTAACAGATAAGGAAGAAACGTGAGGATGACGCTCTACCGTTCTATTGAAGGATGCTCAAAAAAAACTTCAAAGAAACATATAAGGAGCTCGCCAGTTTGAGAAAAATGGAGGAAAAACACGCGCATTTAGAATTAGAAAAAGACAGTTGAAATTGGACGGGCAAATTATGAGTAAAGAAAGCTTGGAAAATTTCACACCCAGAAGACACATTGAAGCATAATTAGCTTAATGGAAACCGCGAGTATCCTACGAAACATAGTATTATAGCTCTACCACACGTCCAAGTTTTGAATATTGAGGTCGAATATGGTCCGATATTTCTGCTATATATGTAGATGTCCTTCATAAAATCGAAAAAAAGCATCTGTAATTTTATAGGTCTAAAAATCTCCTCTCGGCTTCAAACACATTCGTACGTTCGTAATGTAGCTTCCTGTGTTTTTTCTATTAATAATCAAATGGTAATTGGTCTGATGAACTTTCCAATATGGTCTCTAGAATAAAGAATTTAAGGGCAGTACGTAATTGGCAAAAAGTTCTTATCAGTTTAGATTTGAATTGGCTAGATGCAACCATAAGTTCGATGCTAACAGTTTCTTTTCTCGCACTTCTTGCTTGTGGAAGTGTATTCCGGCTCCTTGCTTTCATGCCGTTTAAATGCAATATCAATCGTATCTATCTTTATTACTCTAGTTTATCGCTCTCGCTTCTAAATGTTTAACGTTTTCCATAATCTTTCACATTCAGGAACCCCCTTTGAGTCTTAGTGATTTTACTACCTTTCTTGAAATGATTTTAAAAAAAGGGTACGCGTTATCACATGCAGATATTTTTATATGAGTTTGTATCTAAGTGTAAGTGATATTTTTTTAAAAATCTACATACACTATGACAGCGCATGGAAACCATGTAAATTAAAAGAAGAACAGTTAGATTTAATACAGTATTTAATCTAGACTCTCAAATGAGAAAGTCCTTTACAAACCTGATGTAATATTCGCCAAATGATGCTTAATTCTGTTTCATTATCATTTACGTTCCAACCCACGTTTATTTCAAATTTAATACTTATAAAATACTAAAGCTAAAGTGGATATTGGATAAAAATCGATCGTCTTCTTTAAAAAACAATGAACAGAAATATTCTTTTCAAGCTGTGATAAAGTGATTAATTTTGGAAATTCTGACACTCACGAAACAAACTGAAGGTACGTATGACAAAGGAAAACAGCGCATTAACTACTTAGTGAGCTTCAGAAAATGGATAGCGGAACAAGTTTTAAGAGAAATGACACAAGGGTAAAATGTATTAAGAGCTATGAAGGACAGGAAATTGTGGAGAGTCATGATCTCCTACGCCCTGAGAGGACATCTCACATGAAGAATAACTGTCATAAATTTTTCTGGAAATCGGTGAAGAAACGAGGCGATATCTCAGTTACAATTTACTTAAAAAGCATGAGATATTTCAGTTTAGTCAGTGAAGGATTTTTATATATTTTTTACTTAAATAATATATGTTCCTCTCAAGTGTCAAAGTTAAGAACTTATGAATGGGATTTATCCTCTAACTTTACCAGATTATGAGGGTTTATCAACTTGTTATTGTTCTGATGTAATATTCGCCAAGTGATGCTTAATTCTGTTTTATTATTATAACGTTCCAGCCCACGTTCATTTCAAATTTAATACTTATAAAATACAAAAGATAAAGTGGATATTGAATAAAAATCATCCTGCAACGACGAAAATGGACACAAAAATGGAAATTTAACATCAGGAACAGACAGTTGATATTTCTTGTTTACATAATGAGGAAAGCGGGCTTGGAAACTCTGATACTCAGAGGACATATTGAAGGCAAGAGGAACAGAGGAAAACAACCTATTAGTGAGCTTCAGTAAATAGATGTTAGAACAAGGTTTGGGAGAGATAACAAAAAGTTAAAAGGTATTAAGAGCTATAAAGGACAGGAAATTGTGGAGAGCTATGATCGCCTAGGTCATAAGGGGAAAAGACACAGCACAAAGAAGAAGTAGACAACCACATCAAATTTCTGAGAAAGCATCCTGTTTTTGTGTTGTTTAATAGAATATGTTTACATGAAAGGCATCTCTTACTCACTTTTATATATATATATATATATATATATATATATATATATATATATATATATATATATATATATATTGCATTAATCATTCATACAAAAAAAAAACAATATAGAGGTTAATGATTTAAATGGCAAGAATACATCTTCGCAAACAATATCAATAAGATACACCAACCCCGAACCTGTATATGAATGATATGATCCGTGTTTATAAATTCCAGTTGCATAAGGTCTTTTTAATTTTTTACAAGCTTTCGTCTGTTCCTACGGACATCCTATAACTGGAATTTATAAACAGGTATCATATTATTCATATACAGGTTCTGGGTTGATGTAACTTATTGATATTGTTTGCGAAGATGTATTCTCGCCATTTAAATCATTAACCTCTATATTTGTTTTTTTGTATGAATGATTCATGTAATTATAAATTAAAATTGCACTTATAATTGAAATTAAAATTATATATATATATATATATATATATATATATATATATATATATATATATATAATCCATTCTATGCTATCTGTTTTATATTCAGTGATATCAATAATTATTTATCGAGTAATTTTCAATAACGGATAGGAAATTGTGGAGAGCTATTATCGAACAGGACCTAAGGGGACAAGAAACGACACAAAGAAGAAGTAGACAACCACACGAAAAGTCTGAAAAATCATCCTGTTTAATAAAATACGTTTTAAATGAAAGGCTTCTCTTACTCACTTTGTATTCATACATATATATATATATATATATATATATATATATATATATATATAATCCATTCTATGCTATCTGTTTTTAAATTCAACAATATCAATAATTATTTATCGAGTAATTTTCAATTTTCAAATTAATACCAATCATAATCGTAAATTAATGCAATTGAATTCACCAAGTGAATAGCTTTGTGTTTGATACATAAATTCTGTTGATTTTTATTTGATTTGAGTATTTTTTAAAAATTAATCGCACTACTCATTTTTAACAATCAACTCCGTCGTAATTAAATCACATTATTTTCCGGCCTCGGGGACCTCACAGACGTAATTATCTTCAACACTTTTATTCGATGCTAAATAAAAAAAAAAAATACCTGGTGGCACTCGTTATGTTTTCTTCTGAGTATATCGTTGTTGACATCTAAAATTGTAACCGCAAATCAATGATTCAATTAAAACTATTCAATCACGTGCAAATGTGCTGATCTCTCCAATGCGTTGATTTCGATCTTTGCTCATCAGTGCAGTTTCAAAGAAATCAAATATTTGGAATTTACCGCGTGTTTCCGTTCAGTGGCAACACGTAATTTCTCGTTTTGGCTTTTATAATTAACTTGTAAAAATAAATAAATAAATAGAATAAAATAAAAATAAAAAAAATAAATATACAAAATAAAAACGATAGCGTTTATTTTAGGAAAAATTTTTTTTTTTTTTTGTAATGGAAACGAAACGTGCTGAGATTTCCTGTGACACACAACGTGTTCCTTTTTGAAGGCAATTTTTCTCTCTCTCTCAGGAAAATAATTTTCAAAAAAAATGAAAAAAATTGTCTTATTGATAACGAGATGCAAATGCATTAATCGTCATATAAATCCACGTCCATATTTCGATGAAACACTGGTTAAGCGAAGTTAAGCCTGTTCAGTATCTGGATGGGTGATTGCTTGAGAATACAGGGTGCAGTAAGCTTGGGTGATTTGCTGGGGAAATGGGTAACGGCTTGGAATTGTTAATAAGCGAGCAAAGTTCCAATTCAAGTTGAGTTCATTATATGAACTTACGCGGAAATACCCGTGTGTAATATATGAATAGGGATATGGCGCGTTATGGCCGTATCACGCTGAAATCTCGGTTCCTGTACGATTACCGAAGTTAAGCAACGTCGAGTCTGGTCAGTACCTAGATGGGTGACCGCTTGTGCATACCAGATGAACAGGTGCTGAAATGGATAGTGGCTCGGAATTGTTAATCGGTTAGCTGAGTTTCAATTCCAGTTGTGTTCTTTACGCGCAAAAATCATTGTGGAAGGTATGAATCTACCTTTTCTCCCACTAATTATGGGTTAATTAGTAAAACTATTATCAGTCAGTTAGTTAGTTATGTACTATGCGTGATACACGCTTAGGCGATCAGGTATATTTCGATACATGACTGACGAGGCAGATTTTTTCTCGCAGACCAGTTGCCATCCAACGCCTGCTATTTAACCATATCTGGGGGAGAAGAAGAAGAAGAAGATTCACACCTTTCCCAAGGCACGTAAGTGAATGTAATGGATTCGAGTGGAATTCGAACTCGGCTCTCCGATTCCTCAATTCGAGGTGCTATCCATTACTCCGACTTGATTCTAAATCTATTATCACTAATTCTGTTATCTAAATAAATAAATAAATAAATAAATAAAAAATAAAAATAAATTCTTACAATCTAAAAACATAATTTATGGCTTTAAATAACCTACAAGGGTTGATAAGTCGTAAAATATGAATAAATCAATAAAAAAATTGCTGAAATTTCTCTTTCACGTCTCTACCATTTTCGTATCCAATAATATATCCTATTAAGACTTTTATCTTTCGTATTGCACTCAATGTGAAATATATCACATGAGAAGAATCGTCGATGTTTTTCGACGCCTTCTATTTTTTTTGTATTTGCTTAATTCATTTTTTTCATCCGTGTGCAGGCGGTCCTAATAAAATATTCAAATACATTTCCCAAATAAATCAAGTTTTCCTAGGAGTTCACAGTTGCACAGCCTATTAAACGTAGGTATACATCCTTTAAATGAACATAAAACTCATTAGATATTTAACAGCAAAGTTCAGATATTTAACCTGAATAACGCTTTGTTTCGTTAATGCCGGATTTGTTTCTATAAAATGAAATTCTTTTCTGATTATGCCGGTTCATCGGTGAAGCATGTTAAAGTAAAATATTTCTAAATTTTCTTACATACTTAAAATTCTAGTAATTCTCATCCAACATTATTGTCTATCTATCTATCTATCTATCTATCTATCTATCTATCTATCTATCTATCTTTAATGTGCCTGAAAACCATACCACAGGTTGACCCAAGCCTTGTGATTGAGATTAGGTAGACGGAACTCTTGGGGGCCGTCGAGAGCTGTGCTAGCACGAAGTCACAAGTCATCGTGACCGAGGATTTGAGTGTGTTGAGTTGTTGGAGTGTTCCCCACATGTGTGTATTCGAATAAAGACAAACACAGTTGTAGGGATAAATACTGGTATATTTGTAAGAGGTAATTAACAATAGAGTGATTAGTAATAAGGAACACCGGTTAGTAAGTAACAATAGCAAAAGTCTACAGTCCAACGGTATGTAAAGGTAACCTGATCTCGACTGCTGTCGCTGAACCTGATCCTCGCACCAACACAACTACTCTCTCTAGCACTGACTTATATCGTAGAGGGATAAGTCCATTATCAATCAGAAGGTGGGTGCGCCCCAACAGAGTGTACTGGCCTTGTTCAAATTGTTGATCACGTTATATAACACACTCTCTTCCAGAAACTGTAACTAACGTCTGCTCCGTACAATTGCGGTATAAAGCACAAGTTGGCTCTGTGGGTGTTAAACAAACACAAATATTCATGAGTGAGCGTCAGCAATAGTGATTGGCTAGCTGCCGTAATAAACGGATATCCTCGAATACGACTGGACAGCTATTATATATGTATGTATGTTATGGGCACGTTGCCGTGTAGTTAAAACGTTCATATTCTAACATGAGACTCGGGTTCGAAACTCACCGGAGTTGATTTGTCTGCAGGTCGATCGTCAGCTTTGGAAAATGGAATTGGGTAGCATGAATCACAAGTCATCGTGACTGAGGCCTTGTTCAATAACGTTAGACAACGCGCTGTCTCCAAGGAAGTAAGGTCCGCTCAGCATAGCTGATAAACCACAAACGCCTGGAACAGGGATTGGCTTGTCGTTTTAGCGGACGGACATCCTCGGGTACAAGTGGCCAGCAGTTATGTATGTTTGTCTACGCACACACATTAAACTAAACCCCATAATTGCTGTCTTCCCATTTTTTGAGTTGTGTACATCAGCATGCGTATTTGTCCATTCTTTTCTAACCTATGTTCTTCTATACATAATTATATATAATATCCTCCACTTGTTGAATACCATCATTGAAACCTTTCCCCTTCAGCTCTAACAAGTAGTAACAACTCTCCGCTAAATTGTCTTCTTTTAAATTAGAGATGCTTTGTTAAATCAAAATTATATATGTGTATGTATGTAATTAATAATGTTTGATATATAAAATACATGTATTCAAATTATATAAATTGTAAATTTTATGCTATAATATAAATATATTCATTGCAAAGAAATAAATGTCTAAAACCGTATAGTAGAACTAAAAACAAGAAACAAAAATCATTAACTTTGCATAGTCTTTAAAAAATGTCCAACCAGATGTGCAAAAGGATATTCGAAAAATGGAAAAATAAAATTAAAAACAGACCATGTCGTTTAAATCTAAATGGATTCTTGCTGTATGCATATAGGCGCGATATAGAATAGTATATATATATATATATATATATATATATATATATATATATATATCAGGCAGCCTGACGATTGCGTTTAGCATAAAACAGCCTGTCACCTCTGAGTATTGACTTCAATTTTCACTTTTATAGTTATATTTATATACTCTCTATCTCTGATATTGACCACTCTTTTCCGTAATTATAGCACACCTTAAAAAATATATATATATATATATATATATATATATATAGAGATAGAGAGAGAGAGAGAGAGAGAGAGAGATAGATAGATAGATAGATAGATAGATAGATAGATAGATATATTTGTATGTATGTATGTATATCTTATGAAAGTTGCGTGTAAATAGTGTATTAAAAAAGACTCGAGAAAATTAAAAATTTGTAAATGAAACTTATTTAACCAGGCACCTTGAAGAATGAATAATTCCAAGAAACTTCGAAGTCGGGGAAAGAACATGAAAAATTGATATTTACTGTTAGTATTTTTTTCTATATATATATATATATATATATATATATATATATATATATATATGATTTGACACAAAGAAAGGAATGCCACTAGTACACAGGGGTTACAGAGAGTGAAAGTGAGAGAAAAGGCTGAAGGTCGGGAGGGTTGAGGAAAGGACAAATGATCTCATGACTATAGAAGATGGAGATTGCATTTAAATTTGTGAAGATTGTAGTTATCGGGCAAGTAAGTAAACAAAAGGGAGTTCCACAGGTGGGAAGTGAGAGAAAGGAAACTGTTGGAGTAGAGGGAGCAGTTGCATTTATCTATTTCAACAGTAAACGGGCATGACCTAGATGCCAATCTAGTAGTACACTTAAATTTATTTAGTGCTGAAGATTGAATTCTGTACCGACGACACATCAATCAACTTGATGCATTCCACATGCATTGCGTATGTACCAACTGCAACATAAAACTGACTGATCGCTTTGGAAACCGTGAAGTTCTGACTAAATGCAACATAGGAGGTATTGAAGCCATCCTAATGACAAAAAAAAAACAACTCAACTGAACAGGACACAATTCTCATATGCGTTCGCAGACTTTCAAAACGCTTCCTTTCTTTTTAGCCAGCTTCTAACAACTAGGTCAGTTGGAAGGCCATTTTTGCATTTCAAATACAAACTCAGAGGAAAACTGAAACGATTCCAGCATCATCATTTCTTACTGAGAAAACACCATCGTCGGATGAAAGAAGTTTGCGCCAGTCCACCTTCTCATCTATACAAAGGCTTGTGGGAGCTCGATTGGAATATCGGGATGAAATGCGGGAGAATATTAATGCAAGATGGAAGCATGCTGCTCCTTTCAGTGATAGCCTTACCCGCCACTGTGGCTATGTCGCACGCAATAAAGCACGCTTGCTATCCACGCGCGGAAACATGTAGCAATTGGTCGTCAACTATTCGAGCGAAATTGGTCAGCAACATGTTAAAAAATGTCTGAAAGTTTGCAAAATACCTGCAGGCCTTGGGAGACAAAAAAGAATGAATATCACTTTCTTTAAATGAATCGTCATTTGTCGTCTGCAGCGAGAGAGTAAACCATATATATATAGGCAGCATATCTTCATTCTAGAATTTTTGGTTGAATAATCTAGACATATTATATCTATTTATTTTTTATTTCAATCCTCTCAAATTCACGGATCAATTCTTAGTGCTTTTACAATGTCTATAAAAGCAAATATTTTTGGGTGATCAAATTGTAAAAGGAAAAATGCAGGATGAGTATTCTTGAACATAATTAATAAAAATTAAACTGAGTTACTTCCCTTGCATATCCTTAACGTAAATTGACTATAACAGGGTGCGCGCATGCGCATTTACAAATAAAATTCCACAACAATCAATTACAGTAAATTTTGTCTTAGCAATTCACGTCTGAATATGATCTTGGATGAGATTGAAAGTACTTGGGAAAATAAAAGAAAATAAGTAAAACTAAGTCGTTTTCTTACACAGTTTTGTAAAGGTACTAAGAATTAGATGCGAGAACTTAAGAAGATTAAGCTGAAAATAAACACACACAAAACGTCGAGATATTCAACAAAATGCAGACACACACATATATATTAATGCTTTAGAAATATATATATATATATATATATATATATATATATATATATATATATTTCTAAAGCATTAATATGTATATGTATCTAGATATTCAACAAAATGCACACACATATATATATTAATGCTTTAGAAATATATATATATATATATATATATATTTCTAAAGCATTAATATATATATAACTAGATATTTCCTAACACACACATTATATATATTAATACTTTAGAAATATATATATATATATATATATATATATATGTTTCTAAAGCATTAATATATATGTGTGTGTGCATTTTGTTGAATATCTAGACGTTTTGTGTGTGTTTATATATATATATATATATATACACACTGTGGTTAATAAGAATGGCAAGAGTGGAGTAGTGGATAGCGGCTCGGATCGAGGAATCGGAGAGCTGAGTTCGAATTCAGTCGAATATATATATATATATATATTTGTTAGAAATATAAATCTCTCTCTCTCTATATATATATTCGTTAGAAAGCTCTCTCTATATATATTCGTTAGAAATATGTATATATATATATATATATATATATGTGTGTTAGTTGGAATGGCACGTTGGAGTAGTCGATAGCGTCTCGGATTGAGGAATCGGGGAGCTAAGTTCGATTTCCAGTCGGATCCTTTACAGCCATTTCGTTATTATATTTACCGTTTGGTTGTATTTTAACAGTCTATAAACTCCTTATGGGTCATTTAATGTCGACGTTTTATTTTCTTGAGACCGTTGTTTCTAAAAATGTACTGCTGATAATTTATTTTCCAGTAAAGCATTGCTAGTAGATTTTAGTAATGTATCTTTATATTTTCTTTGTTTGTCCGCTGTTTGGAATTCACTATTTACCCATATCTGGGATCCTTACAGGTGATATCTCTCTGGGCCCAGGAGAAGATAGGAACGAGATCAAATAAGACGTAGTTCCACGCCCCTCAAAGCCTCCGATTTCCCGATCAGTGGCCTTGTAGTTTATCATCATACCCATGATCAACCAAGAAAAGGTACACACCGATTTAACACCTGCTGAATTTCACAATAATTTGCGATGGTCATAATCTACAACGAGATGATAGCTATCTTCATGTATTCACGAGGCTTGGAAAATTCTGGCCTGAGAGCCTGTCTAGGTGAAATTTGAACAGAAATATTGCCGAATGTCTGTATACATTCAAAAACAGTAATCAAATCTCTGCCTCAAAAATTTAGGTGCTATGTTAGTTTCTTAAACAGGATGACTGTACTGTTTTGAGCCTGTGTTTGTCAAAATATAAATAACCGATATACTCTATACCAATATTGTCTTATTTGCCATGATAAGAGAAATTAAGAAAATGTCGATGATTTCGCTTTGAAATTTAACGAATTTTAATGATAGACATCTGAATTCAACGAGGCGTAGGTATAACGGTTGAAACATTAATTTGACATCCAACAGGAGGAAATTAGTCTGAGTAAATCATTGTATAATTTTGCAGTTAACGAATCTAAACCATGTCTGATGAACTTTACTTTGGATTTTATAAGGAAATTCATGGTATAAATCTTAGCCAAAAAAAGTGTTTTGTTTACATTCTAGACAGAGAATATCTGATAAATGTTCACGGTGAAATCGGTATCAGAGCCATTGGCAGTCGAATTATCTTCGATGTTGTTTCAGGAAGTTCCAGCAGAAAAGATTCGGGTTCCAGGCGCCATATAACTCGATTCGATTCTCGCCGTTGTGTTGTGGCTCAGATATATAATAGCTCTATAATTCACCATCATAAAATGCCTTGGCACGAGCCCATTCGCAGTTACTGAAGCACCCACTAAATTCTAACCTTGCTGGTCGTCATTGTAGGCACGGCAGTTTGCCAGCGAGGTTAGTGCATAATAAGATTCTGTAGTCTTCGATTCTTGTCAAAATGTCCGCAAATAGATCAACAGAAGACACGAATCTCTTCTCTGCTTATAACCATGTAGTTCTTGATATTTAAATGTTGCAGAATTCTGAAGTTAAGTTGATCTTTTGTTCGAAATAATATTTACAATTCATTGTTATTTTTTTAGTTTCCTTCAGATATCTCGGGATAATAAATGTGTATTAGTGCGTGTTGTGTCATTCCAATATGAATACCCATTCCAGTTGCTTTTATAAGCTTTTTTAGTCTAAACAACCAAGGCGTGTCGAACAGATGAAATTTGTTTTTATATTGATTGTATTTTACGGTTTATCAACCTTTTGTAGGTTATTTAAAACAGAAGTTTACTTTTGGATTTTAAGAATATTATTTTTAATAATGCGTCAACACGTTGTTTGAGATGATTTTCAGATACAATTCTTACTAATTAACCCGTAGCTCGTGGGAGAAGCGGCTTCATGCTTTCCTTAGGCTGCTTGAGCAAGTGAATGCAAGGAATCCGACTGGTATTCGGATTGTGTTATTCGATTTCTCTTTCTGTGGCGTCATCCTTTACACTGCACATCCATGCTTACAACACCTGGAGTTCAAAATCTGTCACTTATAACCAGGCTCGACCTTGCTTAACTTCGGTGATCGGAGGAGAAACGCTGTTTCAACGGAATATAGCCATAAACCCTTTTGATGGAGGCGTTTTTGTGTTTTCTGGATATTATTTGTTAAATAATATTATTTTAAGAATCTTATACTTCAGTAATTCTCTTCGAAATTCTTTTCTAAATTCCTCTTCATTAAAATTCTGGCTCGATAGTTTCTAATCTTCCACAGCAATCTGTTTATGCAATACCGTTTAGGGAATGGTAATTGTAATATTAGCCGTTTTCTTATAAGGAAACATTCTTTATTCATTGACCGAGGGACCTGCACTACTGCCGTTTTAACTTCTTAAGTCCAGTAACTGTTATCTCTCTTTCCGTTATTGATTGGAGTTTCCTTCCTAAGCTTTTATGTGAAGCAGTGTGGAACATCAACATTTTGATCATAACATTATTTCCTCTTCGAGTTACATGTTATATCAATTTTAGCATTTGGTTCTTTTCGAAGTCACAGAGTGATGTGGATTCTGTTATTTAGTATAGTTTTTGTTTGTGATTCTGTAGCGCCAGTCTACAATATTCAAAGATGTGTGGTATTTACAATTCTCGGGTCTATTTTGTCTAACGGGATACAGATGAGCAAATAAAAGTATTGTTTTGAAAGATAAGTAATCGATTTGAATATTAATGCTGGAGGCGCATTCTTGGTGATGCCCTCAATCATAGGGGGTTCAAATCAAGCCTGACATACAGAACTGTATTTGGGTAGCCTTACTAGTAAATACAAAAGAAAGGTCAGAGACCCCAAGGAAATGTATAAAGACTTTTGAACTTGGAGATACCTGTAATCCATGAACATTATTACTGTTCGATTTAGTGCTTTGTATATTTTAGCCTTTATCTAGGATATTAATGTTTTTACTTGTAACTGAATATACGGATATTTTTGTGCATGTATCTAGAGTTATAGTAATATTTTATTTTCAAAATACGTTCACTACATTGTGGTCTTGTTCATAGCTCATGTTGCTGAGTGTCGTTTTTGATTTAATTAATAATGCTTCCATTATTTTTACGTCTTATTAAAAAGAAGCAAAAGCAAACACAAAATAGAATCGGTTATGACCACGACCACAGCGTGATGTCCGTGTTTGGAAAATGAAACATTCCTATACCCTCTCTCTCTCTCTCTCTCTGTATATATATATATATATATATATATATATATATATATATATATATATAGTTAAAAATAAAAATAAATCATCTTTGATAATGGCTAAACGTATAGCCGAAAGCGCACGGACAAACAGAACATTCGGACAATTTATACATAATTTATCTCTAGAAAATAAGAACATTATAAAAAAATGAGAAAATTAAATAAAAAACGTAACTGCAGTACTTTGTCAGTCGTTTTAATGAAACATATATCAAAGAGAGATTGCTGCAAAAAAAACAAAAAGAAAAACAGTTATATATACTGGGTGTAACAGCAAAATTGTCCAAATTGTATTACTGTATAATTGTCCACCCCACAAAATGTATATCTAAGACCTATTAAACTAAATGAATTTCTTTATTCAAGGTTTTCAGAAAAGACAGTTATCCATGTTGACACAATTTGCGGTAAGCATCATTGAAAAGACCTTTCAGTTTTCAGCTAGGAAGAGAACAGGTTAAAATTGTTTTATGTTTTATGAAATGACGAGAGGAAAAAAAAGCATTGAGGCCTTCAGTAATGTTTCCAACATTCATACACTCGCTCCAATCTTCAAAGTCAATTCAAGAACCATCAAGAGAACGGTAAAATAAGTTTAAAAAAGAGGGAACAGCAGAGAGAAAAACTGGATCAGGAGGTCACAACAGGAATAGAGATCATCATTTCAATTTAGAGCTAAAAAGATCAATTAGAAAAGATACAACTCAATCCATTAGACTTTGTGATACGTGAGAGAGGACGTTCACATATGACAGTCTAACGAGAAGTGAAGAAAGACTTGAAAATTAAGTCATACGTGAAACGCGACTGGCATCATGTTAGTCCAGAAAGCTAGAAAGGTAGACAGGGCAGAGATCATCTCTGATAATTTGGAAAATGAACCTGAAATAATATATGTATATTTGAAATTAATTTCAAACCTTCATGAGCTTCCTACTCTTAACTTTGAATAATTAATGATGAACATTTTCCTTTATGATCGATTCCATCACGATACTTCTGTTAAGCTTGGGAAGGAATTATACATTATTATTGCTCAAAGTGGAGTCCAGTGGTGTTCTAAAAAACCCAGAGAATTCCAGTAAGATATCTTTAATCATTTCTATAACACAACGGTTCAAATCTTAATCTAACAATTGAACAATTTTGGTGTCACGCAATTTGGACAATTGAGTTGATACAAACGATATATATATATATATATATATATATATATATATATATATATATATATATATATATATATATATATATATATGTATGTATGCATATGCATATTTAAAGAAAAACAGACCTTTTTAAGGTACCGTTATAATAATTTATTTCACCAGAGCCCTTTTAAAGGACGCCGGATCATCAGATAGGACTTCCAAAAACGAAATGAAAAAAAAATGAAATTAAAATTGATGGGTAGTATAAGTTTTTGTAATTTAACAGAGAGTGTAAAGGGGTTAGTTAAAGAGACATGATTTAATCCTTCCCTATACTCTACCATGTCTCTTTAACTACCCCTTTTACACTCTCTGTTAAATTACAAAAACTTACACTATCAATCAATTTTAAAAGGGCCCTGATGAAATAAATTATTATAATGGTACTTTAATTGGTCTGTCTTTGTTTTAACTATTAGCTCTGGATTTACATTGAGCTCTCAGGATTTCATCCTCCTTGGGATTACCCATACGGATTACCAAGTTCTTCATAACTTATACATATATATATATATATATATATATATATATATATATATATATATATATATATATATATATATATATGTATTCGTATGTGCGTGTGTGTGTAATATATATATATATATATATATATATATATATATATATATATATATATATATATATATATTTAGTCAGCATGAATTAATTCAAGCAAGATTGATTAAAAAGAAACAGCATGGTCTGATATTTTTTTTTTCTAATTGTCGAATAAGGTGCTATGTTCTGTGATCATAACTGTGCCTGAACAACCCGAAGTTCATGAAGTGTTGTGTTTCTTTCAAGTCTTTCGACCTTCTCAGTCATTTTCAAGAACCCATCTGCTGTCTATGTGGCTGTATACTAAAAACTCAACATATTTTGATCCAGTTAATGGAATAGGTAGCCCTGGATGTTGAAAGACAGTAGAATAATAGAGAAAGCAGAATGGCAGAAGAAAGAAAAAGTTTAAAAATTATGTCACTTTCTTAATGCCAGTTAATGATGTCACTTTAAATATGTAAACATGGTATGATTTTGATACTCATATAAATATTAATCAAAGGATTATTTTCCCGTATACACAGCTACATATGCGTCAAAAGCTCGAACCCTCTCATTTGTTTGAAGGACTGTTGTGTACTGGATATTTGCGTCCCGGAAAATTGCTTACCAAGCAAATGCGTTCCTAGATATTAGCGTCCCTAGACAAGTGAATCCCAGGATAATTACGTATCACTGTTAATTTTTTTGAAGTTACTATTTTTTTACTAGTTTTCTAATGTAGTAATCTGCCCACCAATACCTTTAATTAATCTAAACATGCAGAAAGGTAGTTACCACAAATAATAAAATAGAGAAAACGATTATTTTTTAAAGCAAGAGAAAATTAAGCTAGACGTTTCAATTCACTCAAGCAGTGCCTACCACAAACATCTAATGGATTCTGGATTTTATAGATTATAATTTTATTTGAAACCTATGCCCAAGTTGCGAAAAATCAGACACTGGTGGAAATTAGTTTTGGACAGGGAAAATTACATCAACCACTATCATAAGAAAAACGCCGATAAAACAAATTCATACCGGTGATGCGTAGAGAGATCTTACAACACTGTTAATATGTCATTTCATTTAAAAAAAAAAACAACTTTTTTTTTTTTATTCTCCCCCCCCCTTTTTAAATATGATTACTTTCTCTAAAAACTTCAAAGAATTATCAGAGGTAAGGAATTAACCAGGGACGCATTTGTCTAGGGACTCAAATGTCTAGGAACGCAATTTCTGGTACACAATTGTCCCGGATGCTAATGCTCAGTAACCAACTATCATAGAACCTTCTTATTTGTGTTAGTGTCCCCAGGCATTATTACACCAAGTCATTTAAAGCAGAAACTCAGGTCTGATATCCCGCTCTGCAGGACCCAAACTCAACAAAGATAAGCACAGATAAAACACATTGTGGTATTTACTTGCCTCCCCACGGTGGCCGGATACCATACAAGGACGTTTCAATGTCTTATGCTCATACGGTGTTCATAACAGCGTTTGTACTTCGGCCATTTGTACGCGTGTGGGCACCAAACATAATTTCTCTCTTTCAATGCATCTGACGAAAAGTATTAAATCTGGAATTCTTTTTCATAAAAAAGAATAGGTAAAGACTACGATGGAAGGCTAGTTCCGTTTAAGCATATATACTTTAATTCTGATTCAAATTCCTACCGGACGAGGTAAGAAAGTAATATACAAGCTCACTCGTACAACATATGGCATAAGGCTTAGCTTAAACTGAGTGTCCATTGTACACATTTGGCTAGGGATAAAATCGCTCAATTTTTTTAGGATTTTCCCTTTCTGCCAGCGTTAAGGATTAACCGCACCAGTTTCTCGTATTGTATCGGTGGACGCTCACTGAAACAGAGCAGGTTTAATTTCTTCACCACGATTTGTTTATTGCTGAGTCAGTACATTATGATTCTTTGAGCCCTTTAGAATGAAACATGGTAAACAGCCATCTTTAAATTGGGAGATCTATGTTTACATAAGAAAAAGAACGCGAAGGCTAGCGCAAATTGGTGAACACTTTGACGATTCGTACAGAGCTGGGTGGTTTGAAATCCGTAGGCGGGGAATCATGACAATGAAAGACTTTTAAATTTTTCATATACAACCGAAAAACCTGCGAAATGGTGAGTACTGCTGTAGCAGTAAAAAAAAAAAAATCTTCTCCCAGATTCATTGGCGTTACGTGGTTTCAGCGGAATATAGGAAGATAACCGTGGAGATAATCGGTAGATTGCCGAATTGTTAATATCCGTCCCTATTATCTCTCTCTATCCACTTGGATTCCTCCAATAAAATATGCTTACTACTATGTCCACAGACCCTAAGAAAAATGATTAAAAAGAAACTAGAAAAGTTGTCTGCCGCTTATTTATTCCGTGATGCAGCTTTGAGTTCCTGAGGGACTGCCGATAAATCACTAGAATCCAGCGACGACACACAAAACTAAGGACAAAAATTGCTCGCGCTCCACTGACCCAGTCTGCGCGCCTCATTAATTCCAATCTTGTCTGTTGGGGTACGCAGCTTAGATTTGGACAACAAACTGCAATAGATCACATTATGCTATTATAAAAGTGGTTCTGGTGGGAAGTGTTTTAGTTGTTACTGTGTAAAAATAGCTTCTATTAGTTAAAAAACTGTATTGTTTAAAAGCAAATACTATTTGCCTATTTAAAAATAGTTATTCCTTGAATTTAAAGACTAAAAGATTTAACTGACCTCTTTTTTTCTCTTAATGTTAACGTTTCTGAAACGGGGAATATATCTATTTACTTTTCCAAAAAAGTTTTATAGAAGACATTTCCACATTTAGTTAATATTTGCATAAACATTTAGGTCAAGTTGATTCGGTCGACATTTGATAGAAATTAAAAGTTATTATCATTTGGGGAACTTAATTACTGATATGCAATTATCTGAAAAGCCTAACGCCGAATTTTTTCAAAGGCGAAAGTCTTTTAGCAGAGCGTAAATTGTTAAGGTTGTTAATACTGATATTTATTCAACTGACCAAAATCTAGGTCAAACTCTTTTGAGTAAATGTAGGTTCTTTCAGGTTGGGGCGGCGCCAATATACTATCATTTTTTTATAAGCATTTCACCCCAAGCAAGACTGGAAGCCACTAGCACGCAAGGGGTTACATAGGATTTGGAGCGAGAGCAG
Organism: Acanthosepion pharaonis; assembly: GCA_903632075.3. Taxonomy (NCBI): domain Eukaryota; kingdom Metazoa; phylum Mollusca; class Cephalopoda; order Sepiida; family Sepiidae; genus Acanthosepion; species Acanthosepion pharaonis. Next base: position 193,116 of record CAHIKZ030001076.1, read on the forward strand.
ATAGGAGTGATAGAGGAAAGGATGAAGAGAAGGATAGTGGATAGATCAAGGCAACTGGAGATGTCGATTGAAATTACATTTGAATAGTTAGAGATTATAGCTATCAGGGAAACAGGAAAAGGGAAGGGAGTTCCACAGGCGAGAGGTGCGAGATATGAAGTTATTGGAGTAGAAGAGACGGCGAAATTTAACAGTTTCAACAGTGAAAGGGTGCCAGCGGGATGCAAGCCTCGTAAAACGCTTGAATTCATGAAGCCTGGGAACCAGCGAAAGCAGCTCATCGGAGCATTTACGATGAAAGTATTTCTAAAAAAGACAGAGAGAAGCGACGGCACATCTGTGAGAGAGCGACTGCAAATGAGATGCCAGATCGGGGCCAATTGCATTGCATATCCGTCTCTGGATCTTATCAAGAACCCCGAGGCTAACAGAAGGGGCTCCAGACCATATATGACAGCAATACTCCACACAGGGGCGAATGGTTGATTTGTAGATTTGAAGGATCGATTCCTGGGAGAAAAAATTTCTTAGTGCGGCACAGGGAGCCAATTTTTCTTGCGGTGGACAAAGCAATTGGCTTAATGTATTTGTTCCATCTTATGTCAGCAGACAATGTGAGACCGAGCACTTGATTGTTTAGAAGTTTCTTATTTGTTTTTTGTATCGTTAGAAAATATTCAATAATGAGAGATTCTTGCCACACCAAAGGATATTTCTTACGTACATTACCCCTTCTTGGTGTGGGCGATCTCTACAGATTCATCTTCCTTATATCTCTAAGCAATATACTTACTGATACTCCCAATTCCTGTCTTGACATCAATTTACACACGATCGTTAGGTAAGTTACTTGATGTTTACATTCATGTTTACTTTTACCACGAATTGTGAATGTCAAAGTATCCAAGTCCGCATTTCTAGTCAGATGACCCAGAAGTTTCAACCGTCTTGTTCAGATACTAAATAAAACTTTCCTTCTACCCCTATCTATATTTGTCAGATTAGGTATTTGTTGTGGTACGATCTACCTAATTTACATAGAGGAGTACCGACCATATAAATATGGGTTGGTACCGGGAAGTAGTAAGAGATCAATCCAGAGACTCTATTCCGACTGCGATTTCAACAATTCGACGAGGATGAGACAGTCTTGATAAGAATGGAATAAAAATAACTGTAAAAAATGTACGTAAACAAAATTTTGAAACAAGGAAAAGGTTTCAATACATTTAGTTTTGGTATATTTTGGGAAGACTGTTGTAGAATTTATTATTCGCAGTCGGGCAGAGTCTCTGGATTGGAACAATGGCGACCGGTACCAAACCATATTTATATGGTCGGTACTCCTCTATGTAAATTAGGTGGATCGTACTACAACAGTATTGTAACTGTTTGCCCTATTTACATTGTTCAGACTGTTGTCCTCATCTTTATTGACATATTCACGACGTTTAGTCCATTGAACGCTACATTTTACCCACGTGAACTAAATACAGTTTTCGGTTCGAGATTCCCACACATATCATCTGAAGAAGGTCAGAGCGTACAACTAGCGAAACGTCGTGAATATGGCAATAAAGATGAGGAAAACAGTCCGAAAAGTGTAAATAGTATCAATACCTCATCTCAGAAATATAGACAGATGTTAAAGGAAAAAAATACAAACCTACTCATTGTATCCTTTTCTAGAAGAGTACCTCTTTTGTCTCAGGTCCTCTCTTCATCTGTGAGTAAACAGGCCGGTATTCGCTAGCATATTTGTACGGTATCAGGATTTCGAATGAAAGGTGCCAATGCTTAAAGCAAAATGTTACGATGAAGCGTTAGTATCTCCGCTATGTAAAACAAATTCAAAATAGCGATAATGGCTCAGCAAGAAAGTTAGTATTGATTCCTTGATTAGCAGAATATGTTCCATCTGAAAGTAAACGAGCAAGAAGAATTATCATCTGAGTTCGAATTGTGTGCTTGATCCGAACACGAATATTTTGTTATTCATTCTATTTCAAAGTGTTGAACAATCGACCTCTTTGTGAATACTCATGTACGAGGAAATGTCAAATTATAATTCCGCTTTTGCTTTAGTTCCTTAATTAATGAGTTCATTACGCCCTGTTAATACCTAAAAAATAATGGATGATACCGTTTTGATCGCGAGAAATGATGAAAACGTGATACAATATTTGATAACAAAAAGACAAAAGTAAAAAAAAAATCATATCAAAGCCGCCGCTTGATTTCAGTGAAAGAAATAAATATAAAACGAAAGAAATAAAGAAAGAAAAATAGAAGCAGCCTAACAATACCTCGTAAATAATAGAAACGACCTAACAATACCTCGTAAATAATAGAAACGACCTAACAATACCTTGTAAATAATAGAAACGGCCTAACAATATTTCTTAAATAACAGAAGCGGCATAACAATACCTCGTAAATAATAGAAATGGCCTAACAATATCCCGTAAATAATAGAAGCGGCCTAACAATACCTCGTAAATAACAGAAGGGGCCTAACAATACCTCGTAAATAATAGAAGGGGCCTAACAATACCTCGTAAATAATAGAAGGGGCCTAACAATACCTTGTAAATAATAGAAGTGCCCTAACAATACTTCGTAAATAACAGAAGCAGCCTAACAATACCTCGTAAATAATAGAAACGGCCTAACAATACTTCTTAAATAACAGAAGCGGCATAAAAATACCTCGTAAATAATAGAAACGGCCTAACAATATCCCGTAAATATTAGAAGCGGTCTAACAATACCTCGTAAATAATAGAAGGGGCCTAACAATACTTCGTAAATAACAGAGGCAGCCTAACAATACCTCGTAAATAATAATTTTATTGTTGTTAATTTTTTTCTTTTACAATATTGCATTGCTAGTAATTTTTATTTGTTAACAAGAATATATAGCTGGAAATATTTTCTTTTGGTTTCAAATATGTATTGCTGATATTATTTTTTATGCATTGCTGATAATATCTTTTTACTTTTTTAAAATATATTGCTGTTAATTCTTTTACTATAAAAATGTATTGTTGGTGTTTTTTTATTATTAAAAACCTGTAATTTTATACGTTCATAGTTTTTGACGCTTGTTTGGGACCCTAACAGGTGCCACTACCTCGGATCAGGGTTGACCTGAGAACAAAAGCAATTAAGAGGATGTTGACGCTCCTCAAAATCTCCTCGATTAGAAGCCTTACTGCCAGATGTAGTTTTATGGTCATGACCAGGACGGCGTTACTTACATACTACATTTATTATTTGCTCAATATCCTAATATATTACAGCATCGTCTTTGAGGAAACTGTCAACCATTCAGTGGCATACAGGAAGACTAATATTGCATAGCAGTTCATTATTATTATCATTATTATTATTATTTGATTTGATATTATTATTAGTATTTGATTTGATATTTTCTCCGATTCATAGATGTTTCCACCGGGTGATAATAGTCCTATCTCAACTCTTAACTGCAGCTTAAAGCCACTGCAATTTTCAAAGCTCATGAGCTGTTTCAAGCAGTGCTGCTACCTGCGCACATCCAATGATGCCAGGTGTCCCCAAGGTGCCTTTCGTAACAGAAACATATTGAGCCAACCAAAATAAGGACAACTTGTGTTACTGCTTGGTATGCTTTCTGTATTATCGCCTGTCCCACCTTCACGATGTCCTTATCATGAGGTACTGCAACCTTTCTAAGGATCCATGGTTCTTCTGCTTCTTCTTCTTCTTCTTCTTCTTCTTCGTGGCCGCATTCTTGAAATTGATACCATATTATTGTGACCTTTTACCAGAATAGTCTAAAGCTTGTAAATGAATTTAAGAAAAAAAAACATCTCTTTGAAAATAAGAACGTCAGAATCTTCCAACAGATAATTTAAAAAATAATTGCAATTTCGTAAGACCAATATTTCTCAAATACCTTAGCAATCTATCACTCTTTTAATAATTTATTATTTCTTCTTGTTAGTAGTAGCAGTAGTTATAATAGTATATTTTCCGATGTTTTTATCAGTCAATCGCTCAAAGTATTTTGCGTATAAATGTGATAAAATCTGATAGACAAATTGAGGCTTATCACAATTGATTTATAAAAAGGTTTTCGAATCTTCAACAGAGGAGGCACTAATCCACTAAAAAATCGTATTACTGGAAATAAAATTCCCTCCGTCGCCAAAGGCCGATTTCGAGAGCCATGTTTATTGTTTGCATTTCTGCCTCAATCACAACCACAGTATCGATTTAGATACTGTGTGCATAGCCTATCATTTCTCTGAGAATTATCTACGGTAAATCTCTCCAGACTAAAACCCCGTATCATTTATGACTCTGCTATACAATCTGATATATATATATATATATATATATATATATATATATATATATATATATATATATATATATATATAGTTTAAATTGTTCGTTTGTCTTATCCGGGGTGGAGGGATCAACTCTATAATGGGTCTATTTGATCGCCTCCTAGGGTTACATCACTTGCTGGACAAAAGCGTATCGCGTGGTTCACTAAATAGATGCAACTAATGTTCCTTTGTGGAGCCCGAAAATTGCTTCAAGCAACCCAGAGTTCCATAGTAATACGTAAACTGAGTGTCACTTGGTCGTCTCGAATCGACCGGGGCCAGAGACTCTACTAAACCATATCGAAATGAAAACACCGATTATTTATTATTGAAGTGGCAGCAAAATTGAATCTAAAAGACAAAACAGAAAAGGAATTAGGTAAGCTTTCGGGGTATGAAACGCTGGAGATATAAGAAGGATCATCGAAATAATAAAAGGTAACGCTGGTTTCTTGGGACCTTAATTGAGTGAATAACGTTTTCCATTTGTGCTGAGATAATGGCGTCTTTGGTTTTGGCAGAGGATGACAAGATTCCTCTCGTCTTTATAATAAAGAAGAAAAAGCTTTTCAAACAAAAGCCTGTAATCAACTAAGGCCTAATAATGTGGAATTGTTTCGTGATAATATCAGCTAATTTAAATGATTTTATTTATAACTGAAAACCAATAAAATGGATGGAGCAGAAGACAACTGGTCGAGAGAGGTATATATATATTAATCTGTATTTTGTCATTAGTAGTTTTATTTGTCATTTATTTCAGTTTCAAATATCATGACTATAGAGGATGCAGTGGGCGATGATTTCTTTTTTTTATCAAACTGATGTCATCCCGCCTTGAGAAAAATTTTGAAGTACCGGATGTAACAGCAAACTTGTCCAAACTGTGTAACAGCAAAATTTTCTATTTGTAAGATTTATCTTTGAACCGTTACATGTTAGAAATGATTTAAAATATGTTATTGGAATTTTCCCAGTTTTTTATAACACCATTGAACTCTACTTTGATCAATAAGAATGTATAATTACTTTCCAAAAATCGATTATAACAGAAAATGGCATGTTCATTATTAATTAATCAGAGTTAGTGATCGTAATCTCATGAAGGATTGAAATTAAGTTCAAATACATATATATATATATGATTCCAGGATAATTTTCCAACTTATTCAAGATGATCTTTGTCCTATCTAAACTTCTAACTTTCAGTCCTGGAGTAACAAGTTCCCTCACACGCTTGACGTACGGTTTCATTTTCAAGTCTTTTTTTCATTGCTATTTGGAATATCATTGCTGAAACGTCTCTCTCACGCGAAACGTCTTTTGGGTTGAGTTGGATCTTTTCTAAGGGATCTCTTTAGCTCTAAGCTGAAATAATGATCCTTCTGGCTGTGGTGACCTCCTGATCCACTTTTCCTATCTACTATTCCCTCTTTTGTAAACTTATTGTTCATTCTCTTGCTGGTTCTTGAATGGACTTTTAAAATAGAAGCCAGAATATGAATGCTAGTGCCATTACTGAAGGCCTGAAGTATCTTGCCAGGGCTCATTTGGAAAGGTAGTAGGGTTGAGACAAAACGATTTTAACCTTTCTTTTCTAGCTGGAAACTTAAAGTGGTTTTCTGTGATTCTTTACTGCAAATAGTGTCAAGATGGCTAACACTCTTATCTGAAAACCTGGAAAAATTAATTCCATTAGTTAAGTGTTTCTTTAGACATTAAACATTTTGTGGAATGGGCCCTTATGCTGTTACACGATTTGGGTAACGTTGCTGTTACGCCTGGTTGATTCATACTTAAATTATTCCTTGTTATAGACAGGCGGCAACTCAAGAGTAGTGACCTCAGTCCTCTGTACTCTAGAGAATCCCCCTTGCCTTCTATCGGGGTGGCTGATGCCCAAATCCAGGAAAGCAACACTTGGGCCTGCTTGGTCTCACGCTGTCTACTGACCTGAAGTCGAACAACAACATTGAATCTATAGCTTCATCTATCGCGAGGAAAGTTGGTTCTCTGTGTCGCGGCAGAAGGTTTTTCTCGCCTGAGTCCATCCTTCAAATTTACAAATCAACCATTTGTACTTGAATGGAATACTGCTGGAATATATGGTCTAAGAGCTACAAAGAATAGAAAATTGTGAACAGCCATCATCACCAAAGTCCTAACGGGGCACGGCACATGGAAGAAGAAGAATATTAAAATGAAAATGATGGAATTAAAATAGTATTTCCAAGAATACGAATATTTTTTCCAGTTTTGGAAGTAGTGAAAGTAAAATTGTCTCAAAAAATTTTAAATAAATAAAAAAGAATTTAATTTATGTAATTTATATTATCCCATGAAGGTTTCTCCTGTCAAGTGGGGCACATAATCGAGTACTGATAGAGAGCCAAGATTCATTGATTATTCAAGTCAGTAGATGAAAATAAACAGTGTTTAATAAATAAACAGAACGTCTTCTCAAATATGGGTATCCACTAAAAATAACGTTTAAGTAATAAAATGTGTCGGATTATTAGATAAAAATTAGTTAATACTTTAGAAACATCTGTTTACGTTATGATTAAAAACTGAGCAAATATAAATGTTTTATGAATCGTGGAAAGATTTGTATTTCTAAGCTACTATTTAGCATTGCTTGATTGGCGACACACACCGTATCTGAGACGGTATAACATCCATCGGATTTAACGTTGGTTTCTCTAACAAAGATAGGTTCGATACCAGTCAGAAAGCGTGTTTTGATAAAATTTCTCCAATGTTCAGGCCGATAGAGGAAGGAAAATAAATAAGTATACTGCTTAATAAATAAACGGATCGTCTACTCAAATCTCGGTATCCAGTCAATATAGTTTTTGACTAATAAAATCTATCGGATTAATAAATTTAAAAATACATTACTTCTTTAGAAATACTTCATATTCGATTTAAGAATCTAATCGTTGAGAAATTGCATATATTTATATAAAGAAGACAATATTTTAAATGCTAAATCTAGATTGTATGTAAATAGCTTTTGTAGACAACGCTAAAATGATATCTTCGGAATTTTCTGTAATCTACAATTCGACAAGTAGTTTATATTCATTGACAACGAGATTGAAATAAGAAACAAAACAAAACAATGTGTTAAAAATGGAAGACACTGAAATAAATAAAGTTTGTCCAATTCATGAAATAATTGTATTTTTTTATATAATCGATTTTCTACAATGTAGCATCGTCGCCATATTGTAATGCTCGCTGTTATTTTTTTTTTTTTTGCGGCACTGTTATTCCCGTTGTCTATTAGCCAACTAAAATAATATTAGAAATAATGAACTTTTCTAACGACCCAACAAAATTATGTCTTAAAAAGTCTCCTAATCTAGATGTATGTACATAATTGCATGAATAAAAGTCAAATACAATATTATTTCTCTATTTTGGACAATTACCATGGCATTTAGAGAGAGTAAAATGATTGCGATGCGTTTAAGAAAAAAAATAGGGTGAAAGAAATACAACAGTTCGGATATCATTTGATTTGAGTACAATATCCTTGAGCTAATATTTTGCCTTAATTAACACGATAGAATAGCCAGTGGTATTTAAAACATGATAAATACACAGAAAGATAAAAACAGAAAGACACAAGGTAGACAGCGAGAGAAGGAAAGTTATTTTAGTCTGGGTTATAAATAAATCATTTTGTAGAATTTTTAATATATATCTATTAATTATTCTTTAACAATATATTCATGTGTAATCCAATGAATGTTCACTATCATTGGTTGAATATAAATTAGTAACAAATGTCTGCCAGAATATGAAGACGTGATAAATTAAAAGAAAACGTCATTTTTACAACTAGGATTATGAGGCAAGAAGAATAAAAGCCGATAATATCAATCAAGATATATTACCTTTATGTTAGATAGTCGATTATTATCAAAAGAATATATATATATATATATATATATATATATATATATATATATATATATATATATATTATATCACTCTGAAGGAAACAGTTTCCATTCTGTCACCTTTTAAGCAGAGTCGATTCCGATTATTATTTAACTGGTTGTACTGCTTGGGAGGCAGCCATATTATTTAAATATGAGTCGGCCATTAAAGATGTGACGATCATCATCAACACACATACATACGTGCTTACGCAAATTCAAATTATACAACCACAAGCATTCATTGGATAGTAAATCAACATTACTGTGTAATGCGACAACTTTATAATCGCTATATTTTCATGTAGTCGATTTTGTGCACTTTTAGGAGAATCGAATCCCAGTTATTCGTTAGTCTCCCCAAAGCTCGCTAGCTAGGATCTGTTGTAGATAAATTAGTATTTACTAATGTTTTTAGTCAATGCCAACCAATCAAATTGTCTGCACGTGAAGAGTGATTCTTCCTGCGCAGGGCCTTCAGAGCCGATGATCACCTATATAAGCAAAGAATATTTTTAGTTAATTAGTGAGGTTTCAGCTGCCACAGAAATCCACGGCAGTTGAAACCATGCACTAATCTTCTCACTCAGACCACCACTGATATGCTAAATATTCCCTATACTCACATAATATTTTTCTTACACAGCAAAACTGTTAAACTGATAAACATTTATTACCAGAAACTATTAAAACCTTATTTCTTTCAGTGAACTTTGGAACACAAATAATAGTTAAATAGAGATAACTCTTGTTTTACTCGATGCATGCTTTTCTATCACATCCTTGTTTGTACATCTTGTTAAATAAAAATTTTATGTGTAATAATGTCTTTGGCTTATCCTTTTTTTCTTCACGTCAGTTTGGTTTCCTAATCTAAGTTAAATAAATGTGGTGAAGTCTGCCACAAAGATATCAACCATTTCATGTTACTAGTATGTTTTGTATATTTCTCGGGTAGTTTCCATTTCGGTTTTTTAACTGTTTCATGTCAGTGAAATACAGTTACCTGATCGTGCATATCCAACGACTGCATGCGGATAGATAATTGAATTACCTTAAAATAGAAATGAGTCTTAGACAGTTACAGGTCTTCATACTGGACTTATTCAACCTAAAAGGGAAGCGAAGCGATTCTGAGAGAATTATAGGTCCAAGCAGTATTCATTTTTGCGGACCAAAATCTTAACAAAATGAATTATGTAAATGACACATTTTAAACGAGAGGATTTCCGACAGGCGGTAGCAAAGGAAAGTGAGAAGGAAAGACAAAGCATCAATTGTAAGAAGTCAGCATGTACGATTTGGGGCCAACGGAACAACCCAAGATGCGAGATACAAATTGTAAAGCCTCTCCCCCCCAAAAAAAAAGACTCTGGTCACTAGCCTTGAGTTTGCCGCCAGTCTAAAACAAGGAATGCTCTAAGTCAGAATCTATCCCACAATCCTTCTCAAGCCGCGATGATTTGAAATAAAAAATGTAAAGGTTCTTTGGGTTAGCAAAATATGCTTTGAAAAAGCTAAGCAAAGTATAAAGAAACAGGACAATTTCATAAGAAACAAAGAAAAGAATACTTGATAGTTAAGTTTTATCGGTTTTCCTGTATGGCAGTGAAATCTGGACAATCTTCTCAGATATTAAGAAAAGACTTGAGGCGGCAGAAATGTTTCTCTACAGAAGGATACTGGGAATCCCATGAACGGAAATGTGAGCAACAACGAAGTTTTAAAGAAACTCGAAACAAAAAGGACACACTTGAAATGTTCATATACATAAAAAAATTATAGATCGTTTTCTTACACCGTCGACTTGGAAAATAAAAATATGCGGTTTTATGACTTTGTGCATTATTGTAGTTGTTGTGAGTGGGTGAAAGATGAGAATGGTTCAGTATATTCACAGTGTGAACGAATTATTCCGTGAAATTTTCACAGTATAAAGTTCGAATTATTAGGAAACGTTTTATTAAGCAATTCACTGTGGAAAGAAATTGTGTTAAAAAAGAAATATTCAATGTGTAAGATGATAGTATAAGACATTGGAAGCGTTTAACATGAATCCGAGAACAAAGGAAAGTACGAGATATAGAAATGATTAACCAATAAAAATGGATTTGGGATAAATACAGAGTACAAAGGAAGGATAATAAATTGATCGAATGATACTAACAATAAAGAAAAGAGATGTGAGAAGCACACAAAAGCCCAATCATAGCATAGTGTGGCACCATTTACCAAGGCAAAAAAGAAAAGAAAAGAAAGAGAAAAAGAAAAGAAAGGAGAGGCGAAGACCCAAAGCGTGGATGATAAGCAGAACATCACGGCTAAGAGACAATGGATAAAAGATATTTTGATAAGTAACAAATGGCGAAAGAGTGTCATTACAATGGCAGGGAAATTCTGAGTGGATAAAGGAATCGGGTGTGTTCTGGCGACGGGCTGTGTTATCTGGGATACACAAACAAACCGCTAGTGCGGGAAAGCATCTGATTAAGCAAACCCCCGACTGACTCGCCAAAGAAAAGTCCAATTGAAAATGTTAATTTTGATAATTGACAAAACACAGGTGAAACTACAGGGCTTTTGATAGATATGAAAAATTAATTGTGTCAAAAGCCGCACACGATGTGTCCACTGACCGATTTCTTTCGACGGAACATCTTTAGCCTGCCATAATAAAACTATGTTATCAGAAATGTGTACCGAAAAAATGAATGGGAACTTAGAAATGTTTTTTTTCGAGGCTACGGTCTGGCCGTGTTAAAAAGACCACCCATTCTGATAATTAGCGATAAGATGACTGACGAAGCCCAGGTGAAGAACAAGAGTTATGACCACCATCGATCGTATTGTTCTGTTTGCGGCTAGAGAAAATGATAACTGCGATTAAAAGAAAGAAAAGGAAAAGAAAAAGATAATTTTTTTTTTTTGTTAAGCAAGATATTTTTTTTTCTGAAATAAGCCGCGGAATCGTATACGCCCGACTAAGACATCATTGGTCGAGTGGTGATCACGTGACGCAAGTAGGAGCCTGTCGCCGCCCATCAGGAGGATGGGTATGAGAGGTTGCCACGAAGAAGTGGGGAGGGCAGTTCATGCCCATCTGAAGCATGGTGAGAAGGTGGGAGTAAGAGAAGGCTCCATAAAATGGAAAAAAAGTGGAAAATTCCTAACCAGAAATAAAAGAGGTGGATATGTATTTAGAATTATCGAGGAACCCCCGGCGCCGACAAACCCACCCCGGTTTTGGTCGGCGTCCATATAAGCGAAGTCGCAGCGAGCAGAAATCAGTTTCAGTTGCAGTTTCAGTTCGAGTTGAGTTCCAGTTCGGTTCGAGAGAATTTCCGCCTCGCAGATAGCTGACCAAGATTCGCGCAAATTCCGGACTCCTCTTCAATCCAAGAACAATTAATTTGAAGAGCGACTTGGATCCAGACCACCAAATAAGTTTTTTCGACTTTCGCCCGAAGACACACCGAAAAACCAATTTCTTAAAGAGCAAACAACTTGAAGCGTTAAAACTCGCCTAACGGAAAACAACGTGTCACAATCCGTAGAACGGGTCGGGAAATAGACGCAGTCCTATGTATCCAACAACTAGACATAAAGTTTGTTATACTTTTTTTGATACCTTGAATTTTTGAGTTATCATTTTATTTTCTTTTATGCATATTTGTGTGGTGTCACCCCCGTTGAACCCGATTTGCATTACGGCCCCAACTACTGATTGATCTCGTCTGCCTAAGATCAATTCACAACGTGGGTAGGCAGACTGGAGATCAATGCAGTTACCTTGGTAACCAGGCGTTGGAAGCGAGTTGGGAACGACAAGGCTGATATCGAATCTAACCAGATTCCCATCCGAATCACCAAAAGGTTAGAACGTCACATTTGGGTGCCGCGACCGATACCAAGCCAGTTGGTCGTCACAGGACGAGACAACACGACTGACGCGACAGGCGGACGTCACGTTTGGAGCGGCGACACCCGAACGGAGCAGCGAGGAGCGAGCGAAGGCTGTGTTTAGGGACGTCGCAGCTGACGCCGTGACCAAGGACGTCACAGCTGGCGCTGCGACAAGGACGTCACAATGGAGAGATGAAGATGAGTATTGTTTAGTTGGTGGATTTTACGATATCAAGCGTTATTGAGTTATAAAATGGCGAAATCAGATATGTTGCATTGTTGAAGGTCTAATTAAATACTTGCTGTATATAGTTGAATCTGTATTTAAGAAAAGGTTGTTTATATATGTTTCTATGGGTCAAGATTGGTTGTTTGTACATGAATTTATAGGTAAAAGTTTGTTTGGTACTTGAGCATATAGGTAAATATGAGTTGGTTATGCTAGAGTCTATAAGTAAATATTACTGTCTGTATAAATTTATGAGATAAGACATTGTAATTATTTACAATATTAACATTGTTCGGATTGTTGTCATCATTGTCTTTGCCATATTCACGACATTTCGCTCGTTTTACGCCCCGGTCTTCTTCAGTGGATTGGAATTTCGGACTGAACCCTTTATTTCGTACTATGGGGAAGATTGTTCCAGTTCCACAAGCCATACCGCTTCCGGATGTCTCAGTATCAGGTATCTCCCTTTCTCTCAACTCTTTCTCCAACTCTGCTTTAGCCAGGTATTGAACTCACAGCTCTTTGGTTCAAGACTCTGGATTCAATCAACGCATTTATCCACTGGACCATGTTTTATTTGCACTATTTACATTGTTCAAACTGTTATCGTCATCTTTGATGTCGTATTCAATACGTTTCGGCTGTTGATTTCTTCGGGCTTTACAAGTGACTGGAATTTCGAAACGAACTGTATTTCGTCCACCGGGTTAGAGTGGATAAAAGCTTTGGTTGAAATAATCGAGTGACTTGACAAGTAGTTGTGAGTTCAATACCTGACTAGACCAGAGGGAGATCATTGATAGTGAGGCACCCTGAAGAGGCATAACACGAGGAACTAGAACAATTAGTAATAAAGGGTTCAGTTCGAAATTTCAATCAACTGAAGTAGACCATATTGTACAACGGCCGAAACGTCGTGAATATGTCAACGAAGATGACGGCAACAGTCCGAACGATGTAAATAGTGTAAATATTAGAGGTTTATAATTGAGTGTAAATATAAAGAGTAGTCGTTTATGCTTGGGTCTGTACTTACATAGTTGTCGAGTATACTTGATTCCAAATGTAAATATTAAATATTTCTTTTCAGCTTCTTTTATGTTCCGTGTCTATTCAGGACATAGGCGATCATGGATCTCGAATGCTTACTATCTCGTGCTGCAATTAGCAGTTCTTCCCCTTTGTTACTCCACTCCCGTCTCGCCACTAATTCACATAAGCACATCAGAAAAACTGGTTCTTTTAGAAACTGGCTTCTCTTAACGCTCTAACTCTCAGCATGCCAGTTGAGGGTTTAGTTCTCAAGTCCTCTGACTTCGTTACGAGGCTATGTCTCAAGGCAGAATCTCGTCTCAGGAAAATGACTCCGTTTTTACGAGGTCTACAGGCAATTTTTAAACGAGCCTACGGGCTCGGATAGCCCACGATAAAACTCGGCCTTGTGGCACATCTTGCTGCGTGGGGCATTGGGTAAATACCTATTTCGTTATGTATCCAAGGAATTTCAGCTTTCTTTCCTTGATTTTGATTATAAGTGCTCATTCTGTTGCCATTTTCTTCAAGAATCTCCTGCTGCTCACACGCGCCGTTCCTTATCCTTTTGTAGAACCACATTTCTGCAGCTTCTAGATTTTTCCTCGTCCTTAGGTAAATTGTCCAACGTACACTGTTATATAAGAGGATTGATACCACATAGAAATACAGCTTTATTTTATTTTTTTATTTATTTTTGTCTTCTAACACCATTTTTCTTTTCCCAGGACTTTCCTTAGCTTTTGGAATACATCCTCCGCTCGTCCAATGCATGTTCGGATCTCGGTGTCGCATTTTCCCATCCCCTGCTTGATGTTCATATCTCCAATTCGTAACTCATATAGTTTATATTTTTCTTATTGGCTATTTGCATTAAGTTTCTAGGATAGGTAAATCTTAGTCGCTTATCACAGAATGATTAACCAATTACCGGGTTATGGGGATAGGTAAATATTGGTCGCTTATAACAGAGTAATTAACCAATTACCGGGTTATGGGGATAGGTAAATATTGGTCCCTTACAATAGAGTAATTAACCAATTACCGGGTTATGGGGATAGGTAAATATTGGTCTTTTATAACAGAGTAACTAACCATTAACCGGGGTATGGGGGTAGGTAAATATTGGTCGCATATAACAGAGTAATTAACCATTTACCGGGTTATGGGGATAGGTAAATCTTGGTCGTTTATAACAGAGTAACTAACCATTTACCGGGGTATGGGGGTAGGTAAATATTGGTCGCATATAACAGAGTAATTAACCATTTACCGGGTTATGGGGATGGGTAAATATTAGTCGTTTATAACAGAGTAATTAACCATATACCGGGTTATGGGAATAGATAAATCTTGCTCATTTATAACAGAGTAATTAACCATTTGCCGGGTTATGAGGATAGGTAAGCATTCGTTGTTTATATTTTAGTCTATAAGACTTTACTTAAGTACTTAAATATTGAGTAGATAAGCATTTATTTAGTGAAATAAGGTAGTGAAATCTGATTTTCTGAGTGAAGCTTAGGTGATGCAGAAAGCTAAAACATCCAGTCAGGATCGAACCCACTACTCAGTCATAATTGTTTTAGTGAGACAACCATCTATTTCACCACGTTGAGGTGCCCTCTTGGCGTAGACATGGAAGGAGATATAAGAATTCGCATTGCATATCACAGTCACCGTATTCATGGAAGGTGTTGAAAACTAGTGATAATTATCAAAAAGAGAGAAAGAGAGAAATAAATAAATAAAGAAACGATTTTTTAAAATTATTTAAAAAAAAAATTGTTAACGATAATGTGCATCTGTAGATATTTTATTAACTTCATTAGATTAGCAGGTTAAAATATCTTAGATATAAAAGATGAAAAAGAAGTAATTATATAAAGGAAACCAACTGTTTAGAGAGCATTATACCGCCAGCGAATCTTTGATCTGATGGCGAATGCAAAGGAAAAACAAAAGCAAACAGGATCAAAGTCAATTCCTAGCAAATCCCATGTGTTTCTTGCTTCAGAAAAAAAATAACCTCCAAAAAAAAATACACACAAAAGCACATCGACCTCGTTGTTGGTATATATTCCCATAGGAATAATGATATATCTTAAGTATTGTTTAATTCTAATGCAGATCTAAAATAAAAAAAAAAAATGGTGGCATTAGGTAGGAAGATAATGTTACTCCAATATTTTATACTTAAGAAAATACGATATTACGAAAGAGGCCTTCTTATATTGAACTTTCTTGACTGATTCAAACAATATATTTCGGCCACCGACGTTGATTCAAGTATTTAGCAAGTTTAGCATAATCTGACATAAGGCTAGAAAATGTGATATATTGAACATCGAAATTAATTCAGAATTGCATTAAAAAAATTCTAGATATTACACCATGTATACACGCGCCCATATACATACATAAACATATACGTACATGCATGCATGTGTATATATACATGCATACACATACATATATACATGTGTACGCACACATGCACACACAAACACACATATATAAAAATATTTGTTATACACTATTGCATTAGAACATGTAAGAAAACACTACAAAATTGTACATTTTGTTTCGACGTTTAATAAAACGTCTCATCAGGTATTTAACAAGAAGGGGCAGCTGAAATTTCTGGGAAACGTAATGTGAAAATAAGGCTTAGAAAAAGTGATACTCACAAGGCGAATAGAGGGAAAGAGAGAGAAGGGAAAGCAATGCATGACATACCTCGCGGGCATAAGCAAGTGGATGACAGAACAAGTTTTGGGAGAAGTATCAAAAAGACAAAAAATATTGAGAACTACAAGATATAGGAGGAAGTGGAGAGCCATGACCGCCTGCCTCCTGAAGGGACACGGCACATAAAAGAAGCAGTTAATGAGAAATTGAAAAAAAATATTCTTCAAAAGGTCTTCATCAAGCTGCAACATTTTCAGCATGCAGTAGATTAGGATAGAACCCTCCACCCCTGCTTCCTCGTATATGATAACAGCAAAGATGATTTGCGAATTTAGCAACATAGTAATCTTGGGGTCGGGTAGTGAAGAGGTTTCGTTTATTAGTAACAAGCTAAGCAATAGCCAGGATAAACTGAATAGGTCCAATACAATTGAGGTAATTGCTTGCTTATATATAACTGTATAAGTTCGAGTTGAAATATTATCTATTTCTTTGAGTTTCATGTAGATGAGTTCTTTTGGCATTTCTTAAACTATATTTTACGCTCTTATATGATGGCGTCATATTACTTTAAGCTTAATCTGTATCAATAAAAGTAATTCGTAGAGAGGAATACATGAATAAAAATATATATTTAATTTCGTGAGAAAAAAATTATCTGTGATATGTCTTTCTATTTTCATAGCCTAATAGCGAAATTCAGCTTGTCAAACGCAGCAAGGTCCTACCATTAATTTGATTCAATACCGCTGATTTGCCTTATGGAATAAAAAAAAAACACACAAGAGATCATCTTACAAACAAAGAGTTGGTTTATGCAAATGTAGGTGATGTCGAAGATGTTTGTAAATCTGTCTACTTACCTCATTGTTATTTAATTGATCGATGGAAATTTTGTTGTGACACTAGAAACACGCACGACCGACATTAGTTTTCGGTTGCTTCTTCGTGTCAACGACATATAACAAGATGGATAAATGACAGGTAGTCTTTTGAGTAAAGGAAAATTGATTTCGATGAACAGAGAGAATGTAGGCAAAAAAGGTTCAGTGTCGCGTTATGGACAGAGTAGGACGAAAGTATTCAAATATATATATACATAATGGTTAGCCATTCCTATTCGAGTATGGGTGTCTACTATGGCGGCTAGCCAATCCCTGTTGCAGACGCCTGCTCAGGCACATTTGTGTGTGTTCAACACATACAGAGCCCAACTGTGTTTTCTAGTGCAACTAAACTGAATGTGCCATAGTTACAGTTTCTGGGGGAGAGCGCGTTATCTAGCGCGACTAAAAGTCTGAACAAGGCCAGCACGCTCAAACCCTCGGCCACGATAACTTGTGACGTCTTGTTAGCACAACCATCGAAGCTTCGAGTGAGTTCTGTCTACCCAATTCAGGTTGGTGTATTTCATTCACAAGGCATGTGACGTCTATCTTCGTCTGATAAAATCCAAAAGTCGCACGCGCGCGTGCACGCACACACGCACGCACACACACACACATATGTATAAATATATATGTATTTATCTCTATCTCTATCTATCTATATTTATCGATCTATATATTTTAAGACATAGTGTGTGACTATCTCTCTCTCTCTCTCTATATATATATATATATATATATATATATATAGAGAGAGAGAGAGAGAGAGATAGATAGATAGATAGATAGATAGATAGTCACACATTATGTCTTAAAATATATAGATAAAGATAGATAGATAGATAAAGAGAGAGAGATAGAGAAATAGATACATATACATTTATGACAAAAATATAATCCTAATTTATACAATATTAATGGGTAAAAGAACAATATCAGGGACAGAGCGTATGTAAATATAAAAATG
Organism: Acanthosepion pharaonis; assembly: GCA_903632075.3. Taxonomy (NCBI): domain Eukaryota; kingdom Metazoa; phylum Mollusca; class Cephalopoda; order Sepiida; family Sepiidae; genus Acanthosepion; species Acanthosepion pharaonis. The sequence continues at coordinate 211,157 of CAHIKZ030001076.1, forward strand.
GCCAGACACTGAGGTCTGTGCCGAGCGGCAACAGTCTGTTTCATGCTTAAGCGCATTCTTCAAATCCTGCATTAAAGATTTGAATTCTAACTTCTATGTATCAAATATCTGCAGCGATCGTACATGCATCTTACTTCAGAGTTGAAATTAACTGATAAATCGGCACTTCGTTAAGAACAATAAAATATATGTTTTCATCTAGTTTCATTTCTGAACAATTTTTTAACAATATCACACTTGAAGTCGGGTTAAATTTAAAATTTGGCATTTGTCATTTTTAATTTTTAATTTAACTGTGAAATTACTAATTATATTTTTATATTGATTTCTAATTTATTCTAACTTTAACGCACTAGTAGAATTTACATAGAGTATGTAGTCACGTTATTTTGAATTACCATATACTTATATTCTGATTGTTCATCATAGGTTACCTAACAATGAGAATAGTGTGTTTGGTTATCGGAATTTTATTCCATCTGTACTAACTGTGTATATATATATCAATGCGTATCCAAATGTAAACAAATAATGTGACACGGTATGAAATGGACAAAGAGCATATATATATATATATATATATATATATATATATATATATATATATATATATATATATATATATGAATAAAAATGACAATAGGAAAACTGGTAATTGCTGACGCGTTTCGTCCAATGTGGACTTTATCAAAGCAAAATACGAAAATGAAATTAAATGAGAAAAGTAACTAATAAATCAAAAACAGAATGTACCTAGCAACTGGAATGTAGAGAAACGCTATTTTCATATTTTTAACTGAAAATAAAATAACGAAACGCGTCAGCAATTACCAGTTTTATTATTGTCATTTTTATTCATAAATATTGTCTTCTCTACTGGTTAAATCGGAGAAATTTTCATATATATATATATATATATATATATATAGTATTGGTGTATACGAAATAAATTCCAATAGCCAAAAAATACTATTCTTAAAAGAGTGCTCAATACAGTGGAGAGCAAATATAATTTATTCGAAATTTATAACATAAAAATAGACATTTTGTTTCAAGACCTCTGGTGTCTTATCAAGTGATGGTGTTGAATGTAGAATAACGTTTTTTTTTCCTTTTAGTGGCACTCACTATTAGATTGACCTGTGTGTATAACTGTACCTTATTTCATATTGTACTTGTATACAATAAACCTTTCTTCTAGTATCCACTAGCGTTATGTGTTTATTCCCTTAGCACGGAATATAAAAGTAACCCTCTCGGAATTTTGACCTGCTTCCGTGCTTATGAGATATCTCACAGTACATAACTAGCACTTTTTAGTTATCTGTTTTTCTTACAATTACTTTTACGTTTTATAACTGATCCTTCATCCTGCTTTCCTCTTCTCTTACAAGGTCCGTGTATCATATCCTGAAAAACCAGTCCTATCTTCATCTTTGAAGAAATTGTTCAATACTCAGTGCTAGAAGGATATATATGACATCGACGGTCATCCTTTTGTTTCTGATTGTGGATTGGTTAATAATATCACATTACATGACGTTTTTCAGACAAACAACATAGCTTTTGTTTCTCCAGGTCAACTGCCGTTGTACTGATGATTATTGCGGTAAAAGGATAAAAAGTTGTAGATAAGTATGTTGAAACACGGGTCGTAGCTTTGGTTATCTCGAAAGCTTTTGACGGTCTTCTTCACAAACTGAAAGTTACGCTGACTTCGAACACCTTTTTGAACTTGTCTGTCTTGTCAAATCGTGAAATATAATTTATCGAGAATGGCCACACTTCCAGATCCTTTTGTACTAATGCAGATGTTCCCTAAGTCTCTATACTTGGCCCTACTTTGTTTTTAATTTTTCTTAATGATCTTTCCGATGACATCAGCACGCGATTTGGCATCTATACTGATAACACAGCTATTTGCTCCCATCTAGATAGTAAGCCCGATCGGCTTGATACGATCAAATTGGCGGCTATCAAAAACGACCTTCAGTCTGTATTATTTTTTTCATCTCAACGAATACTCATAGTGACTTTCGTAATGTTCGTTGTAGTAGAGACTTTGTAATTGCAGATAAAACTATAGACGCCGTTGAAAAATACTGGTGACAGACGCCTTCGAATATCATTCGCTGCATAATACTCGCTCGAATAGTAATCACCGTATTGTTCTGAATAGAGAAATAGTCTAGTAAATAGAGTATAGAATAGCGGTCCGTACAGTAATAGAGGATAGAACAGAAATGGTGATCCGAATAGTAATAGAGGATAGAATAGAAATGCAGATCCGAATAGTAATAGAGGATAGAAAAGAAATGGTGATCCGTATAGTAATAGAGGATAGAATAGAAATGGTGATCCGTATAGCAATAGAGGATAGAATAGAAATGGTGATCCGAATAGTAATAGAGGATAGAATAGAAATGGTGATCCGTATAGTAATAGCGGATAGAATAGAAATGTTGATCCGAATAGTAATAGCGGATAGAATAGAAATGTTGATCCGAATAGTAATAGAGGATAGAATAGAAATGTTGATCCGAATAGTAATAGCGGATAGAATAGAAATGGTGATCCGAATAGTAATAGAGGATAGAATAGAAATGGTGATCCGTATAGTAATAGAGGATAGAATAGAAATGGTGATCCGTGTAGTAATAGCGGATAGAATAGAAATGTTGATCCGAATAGTAATAGAGGATAGAATAGAAATGCAGATCCGAATAGTAATAGAGGATAGAATAGAAATGGTGATCCGTATAGTAATAGCGGATAGAATAGAAATGTTGATCCGAATAGTAATCGAGGATAGAATAGAAATTGTGATCCGTGTAGTAATAGAGGATAGACTAGAAATGGTGATCCGAATAGTAATAGAGGATAGAATAGAAATGCAGATCCGAATAGTAATAGAGGATAGAATAGAAATGGTGATCCGTATAGTAATAGAGGATAGAATAGAAATGGTGATCCGAATAGCAATAGAGGATAGAATAGAAATGGTGATCCGAATAGTAATAGAGGATAGAATAGAAATGGTGATCCGAATAGTAATAGCGGATAGAATAGAAATGTTGATCCAATTAGTAATAGCGGATAGAATAGAAATTGTGATCCGAATAGTAATAGAGGATAGAATAGAAATGGTGATCCGTATAGCAATAGAGGATAGAATAGAAATGGTGATCCGAATAGTAATAGAGGATAGAATAGAAATGTTGATCCGAATAGTAATAGCGGATAGAATAGAAATGTTGATCCAATTAGTAATAGAGGATAGACTAGAAATGGTGATCCGAATAGTAATAGAGGATAGAATAGAAATGGTGATCCGTGTAGTAATAGAGGATAAAATAGAAATGAGGCAATAGAGGATAGAATAGAAATAGTGATCCGAATAGTAATAGAGGATAGAATAGAAATGGTGATCCGTGTAGTAATATAGGATAGAATAGAAATGGTGATCCGAATAGTAATAGAGGATAGACTAGAAATGGTGATCCGTATAGAAATAGAGGATAGACTAGAAATGGTGATCCGAATAGTAATAGAGGATAGAATAGAAATGATGATCCGTGTAGTAATAGAGGATAGAATAGAAATGGTGATCCGTATAGCAATAGAGGATAGAATAGAAATGGTGGTCCGAATAGTAATAGAGGATAGAATAGAAATGGTGATCCGAATAGTAATAGAGGATAGAACAGAAATGGTGATCCGTGTAGTAATAGAGGATAGAATAGAAATGGTGATCCGAATAGTAATAGAGGATAGAATAGAAATTGTGATCCGAATAGTAATAGAGGATAGAATATAAATGGTGATCCGTATAGTAATAGAGGATAGAATAGAAATGGTGATCCGAATAGTAATAGGATAGAAGAAATGGGATATAATATAAGGATAGAATAGAAAGAATAGTAATAGAGGATAGAATAGAAATGTTGATCCGAATAGTAATAGAGGATAGAATAGAAATGCTGATCCGAATAGTAATAGAGGATAGAATAGAAATTGTGATCCGAATAGTAATAGAGGATAGAATAGAAATAGTGATCCGAATATTAATAGAGGATAGAATAGAAATTGTGATCCGTATAGTAATAGAGGATAGAATAGAAATGGTGATCCGTATAGTAATGGAGGATAGAATAGAAATGGTGATCCGAATAGTAATAGAGGATAGACTAAAAATGGTGATCCGAATAGTAATAGAGGATAGAATAGAAATGGTGATCCGTGTAGTAATAGAGGATAGACTAGAAATGGTGATCCGAATAGTAATAGAGGATAGAAATGAAATGATGATCCGAATAGTAATAGAGGATAAAATAGAAATTATGATCCGAATAGTAATAGAGGATAGAATAGAAATTGTGATCCGAATAGTAATAGAGGATAGAATATAAATTATGATCCGTATAGTAATAGAGGATAGAATAGAAATGGTGATCAGAATAGTAATAGAGGATAGAATAGAAATGGTGATCCGAATAGTAATAGAGGATAGAATAGAAATGTTGATCCGAATAGTAATAGAGGATAGAATAGAAATTGTGATCCGAATAGTAATAGAGGATAGAATAGAAATGGTGATCCGAAAAGTAATAGGGGATAGAAAAGAAATGGTGATCCGTATAGTAATAGAGGATAAAATAGAAATTATGATCTGTATAGTAATAGAGGATATAATAGAAATGGTGATCCGAATAGTAATAGAAGATAGAATAGAAATGTTGATCCGAATAGTAATAGAGGATAGAATGAAAATGAACATCTGAATAGTAATAGTGGATAGATTAGAAATCCAGATCAATTAGACACACACTACCTTCCATATATGCGTTTTCTCTGGTCACATGGTCTACTTAATTCAATGAGATCGCCTTTGTTCACTAGCGATCTATGTTCAAACTCAAGTGTCGGCAGCGACACCCTATATAAAAATTAATAATCTGAGAGAGTCCTTTATTTCTTCAAACGCCATGGCTGATGCTAAACTCTGGGAGAGTGACTTGTTGCGCCTTCTCGGGCTGACATGAAGTGGAAAGTGATATCTTGAATCCATTGCTCCGTCAACTGTTAAGGATGTTGGTTCACTTCGTCGGTCTAGACATTTTTCTTTCCAGAATCTACCTTACATATCTATAAATCTAACATTCACCATGCTTCCACATAGATTTCGGTACTAATTCTATATATCTAGAGATCCTTGATAAAATCCAAAGAAGAATCAGCAATATCCTGACCTGACGTCTCGGCTTCAATTACTTTCTCATCGCGGTAGAATAATCCCCGCTTCGTGCCTTTTCTGTAAATATTTCCATGTTAATATTTCGGCTGAGATCTTTGCACTGGTATCTAGACTTTATGAATATTATCCGAATACTAGATTGACAACGTGGTCATATCAATATACAGTTGATTTAGCTAGATGTAACCGCAAGGTCTATGCTAACAGTTTTTTTTCTCTCACTTCTTGAGGAAATCCCTTCCGGCACCATGCTTTCCAGTCAACGCGAATATGTAAAAATTTGAATACAATGTCAATAGCTATCAATTGATTACTCTTCTTCTGTACTCGTTCCTTAATGTTTTTTTTTTCCTAATTCTTCCACACTCAGTAATCCCTTGTGACTTGATGGCTTTAATGTTTTGATTACGTGAACTTGATAAAAATGTTCCTGTTTCATAATATTTCATCAGTATTTAAACGGCATATCTCGTTATTGCTGTCGTAATGTAGGCTGCCAGTGTTAGTTCTATAAGTATTTTCATGGTAATTGTTCTAATGAGCGTTCCTGCTTTGATTACGCGACTTTATGCATTTGCCCTTGGAAATTAGGTCTCATCCTTTGACAGGTGAAATGGCGAAATGTAATTTTAAGTTCTACGCTAACAGTTTCTTCTCAGGGACTTCTCGCTTGTGGAACTTCTTTTCCAACCTCTTGCGTTCCATTCAATTTTTATCTTCAATAACTGAAATGCGATATCAGTTGTTATTTTCTGCATTCTTAAATTGGTGATTTTTGTTCACTTCTCGTTGTAATAATACGTTTCCTTTCTCATATTCTTTCGCAATCAGTAACCTCTTGCGTTTTAATGGCTATATTAACCTATTGAGACACATATCTTTGATTTCACACTTGCCAGCATCTATATTGCTATCAGGATTATGGAATTTAATAAATATATAAGGCATTCATTTTACAAGTAAAGTTATTGAATTTTTGCTTAAGCAATCCAAAATGAAATTAGTCATACAAAAAATAAACAAATTACAATTTTAGTTAACAATTAACATTAATGCGAACACTGAGCTCTATGGCCATGGTTGGCAGCCATTCTAAGAAAATGATTATACTGAATTTAAAACGTTTAATAAGGCAGAAGGAAAACATTCCAATGTCTTTTAAAAGAGGTAATGACAATTTATAAATATTAAATATCAAAGAAAAAATACTCAATGGCAAATTATATTAACTTACATCCAGAACGGAAATAAAATCTTTAAAAAATAGGTTTGACTTTTGAAAAACGATTTGAAGTTATCTTCCAATCAGTTCACAAACAAAGCATCGAAAGTCTTTATCCGTAGCTGAAGAATAAAAACAAGAAGTCTTGTAATATTAGAACTGTTTTAATTTTGTTCCTTTTTCAATGCCTGTTAAAGTAAAGCAGCAATTGATTTTAAATTCTTGTTGAGCGCAAATAAGCCGTGTAGACAGTTTTCTCAAGCTCTTTGTCCAGTGGGTATTGTTAAGAAGCTTTTTCACGTAAATGTTCGACTAGATATGAATGAATATGCATAACTCTTTGGGTCTTTGTAAAAAAGTTGCCGGAGAGTGATTGATAGTTATATTGTTAAGGCGGCCCGCGAGGTTATTAAACCAAAGATTTTGATAATGGAACCATCAAAATATGCAAAACAAATGCTTACAAATGAATATAAATCACCAATAAACTGATAACAAACAGGAAGAATACTGAATATTTATGGGCAAGGGTTAATGTTTATGAAAGACAAACACAAGTATAATTGAGTTATATCTATCGAAATCATCTGTGTACCAAATGGTCGAGAGGTGTACATTGATAAAATATGTTTTTTCAACACACCATTTGTGTATCATAGAATAATTATGGAAATATTGGTTCAATATTTATTTGTCACTGTCCAAGAATTGAGTAGAAATTATATTGTCATGGGGAATAACTTAAAGATTCGCAAAACGAAAACAAAAAAAATCTACGATAAACGTTTAAACAGCATTTCAGTCTAACATTATTGGAGAAAGCATTGATCAAATCTAACATGGATTTTGACTCAGTGCCAATCGTCCCGACAACTCGTCCTCAACTGGTGTCCATATTGTCCCTTGGGATTCATATGATATCTTTTGAGGTCCACCCAAACAAAAGGGGTGGGGGTCATGATAGTATTTTTAGTGGAAAATGAATAAAGTTTGATTTAAATAATTTTTATTGAAAGAAATAGCTAGGTTCGTCCTAGCAGTTATAATATGATAGAAAAGTTACATTCAAGGGAGATAACCTATTCTAATTTCACTTGCATTTCTTTAACCCAATATAATGACTTTGTACTATATGTAGAACAATTAAAAATCTTGCCCGATGATATGCAAGGTAGGTTGAATGGCATACCCAAGCGAAATATCGAACGTTGGGTGACACTTTCATGTTGCTGATATAGATACCTGTTTACAGAACAATCCTATTGAATTCCAGAATTATGAAATAATTCAAGATAGATAGGAAACATAATAGCTGGAAAATTTAATGACACTGCTAAATATATACACTCCTCTGGGAGACAGCGCAACTGCTACTTTGCCGACGCCATCCCATGATGGTGCTTCCTCGATCACTAGACTGTTAACAACAACCTCATTCAGTAGGCCTATGCTTTGATTGGCTGTTAGATATTGTACGTTATGTTAGATTATTGTGAGAACTAATACTAATTTTTTTTTAATTCTATATTAAGATATTTTTTAGTTGCAACCCCAAATTACTATGTACAATTAGAATTAGCCAAATATAATTTTGTGATTAAGAAGTGAAAGAGATGATCAGAATAAATGCGGTATCTTTGGAGGAAAATGAATATTAGCACATGATTAATTTTGTATACCAAATACAAGTACCGGATAGATTAATATTGCCCCTTCAATTTTCTCCCAGTTAATGTGCTAATTTAATACGGCAGACTTTTTAATTTACAAATAATTCACTCCGCGGTATAATTATTTTGCGCCAAAAATAAGTTGAAAATTTCTCGCCGCCATGATAATTCATGATGGAACTTGTGATCGGTACAAAACAATAAATGAAATAATGTAAAGAGTTAAGTCAGAGTTAGCATAGAGAAAACCGGTGCCGTTATTTCATTATGAAATCATGATTTGTTTTTCTAGGATATTTTTTAAACAAAGTGTCAATGAAAATTAATAAAACAGAGTGTGTTAAAATACTTATGTTCATTAAATTCTATAAAGCAGAAATAGTTATTTGATCAATCAAAAGCCGGTTCTTATTTAACCTTTCATGGGTCAGTATAAAATTTGAGTGGGCTAAACAACTAAAATTACAAATTCAGGGCGTCTTCCCAACTTCCCAAAATATCAAATATATATATATATATATATATATATATATATATATATATATATATATATATATGTATGTATATATATATATAATATTTGGTAATTTGTATGGATAAGTTATAAAGAAAGGAGAAATATTGCTGGTGATGAAAACTGAGACTTTAGAAACTCATAGTAATATTTTATTTCGCAAGAGCGAATCCTCCGTCTCGTCTCATAAGGCGAAACGGTTTCAACAATGAATGGATTTAAAATTCATCTATGCAGAGGCAAAAACGAAGTATTTAAACATAAGATTTGCTTTGAAATAAACTTTTAATATCGGGGTGAAAGTGAGAAAGAAAAATGGGGAGAAAGATATATATATATATATATATATATAGTGGAGGTGGTAATATAGGGAAGGAACAGTTGTGCATAAGAGCAGACAGGTTGAGCTCTTTTCACCGGATGTATGGTAGAGAGAATATCTTCAAAAAGGAGACAAAGGAAAGAGAAGAAACGCAAGAATAAGAAAACGAAAAAAATTAGAGGTGATTCGGAAATGGTAATCAGCGACGATTAGAACTGAGTATATTCATAAATTGTCTGTTCAATGCATTTAGTTATTTACGACATTACTATATCCGTGTAATTTGAAAAAAATATGTTATTATGAAAATAAATTAGTAAATCAACGTAAATTATGAATAATTTCCTAAAACAAAAATAATGTAATAATCTTATTCTTATTATTGACGAAGACTTTTATCCTGTCTTGTTTTCCCTTAGATTAAGTCCGGTTAATTAAATATGTTCAAGGACATCTGCAAGAGAGATGTGAAAACTCAGTGGTATCGAACTCGTTGCTGGGAACAGCGAGCAGACGATCACAGTGGCTGGCGCCATGCTGTTCAAAGAGGAGCCATGAAGCGTAAGATAAAGCTTTAATGACAGTTAGATATTAGAAGCCAACAGAGAAAAGACAATCTCAGATTTTAATTTCACTTTCCACTTCAGTCTGGCACACCTGCACAAGATACTGTGTTACAAATGTCGGTCTGTTAAGCAACTCAAAGTACTGCTCGCAAGAGGACTGAATCTTGTCCAAACAGAGAGCTATTATTATCTCCCGATATGAGTTGCTTTCTATCCAAATAATTAATATTATCCATATTATAATTATTGTTTTCGTTCAAAAGAATGCCCAATGTCACTTTCAATAAATATCATACGTTGGTGGCCTATGACATAATCGTATAGAGTCCTGGATATAACAATAGACTCCATCCAGCTTCAAAGTCACTGGTCGAGAGCTTGAAGGTTTTGAGGAATGTCGAACCACATCTTAATTGCTGTTGTTCCCACGTTCATCATGACCCGGGTTGCTACTGCCTGTTAAGGCTCCACCTGTGAGCAAATAGGGAATCAACAAACAAAATATAATGAAAAAAAAACAACAATGAAAACACATTATAGTAAAAATAGCAGAATATATTTTTATATAAAAAATAAATGCAATACCTACTTATAGTAAAATTATCAACATTAAAATAGCAAAATGACGAACAATATATTTATTCTGTAGTTGAAGCCATAAAAGTGTTTTCAATTATTTAGATATCGGCATTAAATAACTTATAGTTTGTAAATTACTCTAAAGTAGTTTGTAAGACGTTTATTTATCATCTCTCAGTTACGTCTCTGTCTTGGGCAGAGTGCACTCAGGGGGCGATTCCGTCGAAGGACAGAGCAGAAACTGAGAAAAATAATAATGAGAGATGCCGGCCCTGGGGAACAGCTGCCCGAGGCCTCGTCTTCTTATTGCACTAGAGAGAGGGATCGGTGTTCGGACCGAAGCCAGCGCAACCGACTGTTGCGGGAGCTCGGGAAATTTTTGTCCCTAGACCGGGTGTACGGCCTCGGGCTCCCCACATTAAACCGAACTTGTGAGGTGTTGAGTAAACACAAATGACACATAGAGGTCGATATGCCGCTAAAAATAATCAGTCGTATATATATATATCTATATCACACACACACACACACACACACACACACACACACACACACACACACACACACACACACATATATATATATATATATATATATATATATATATATATATAAAGTTAATATTGGCGCTTTTAGTAAGATCATAATTACAGGCATTATTGTAGGGAAATATTCCTGATTATTTAGATGCTTCCTCATTTCAATCGTATCATCATTTACAGTTACTGAATTTAGAAAATATACCTTTTTGACATAAAATATTAGAAATTACAGTCGAGCACAAGCAGTCCAAACCAATGTCGAAAGTAAACGATTTGTATCCAGAAGTTCTGGAAAATTTCCAACCAAATTCTCAGAAGATGCAAGGGTGACTACAAACATGAAGGACCCCACTATTATATCATCTTTTCTTTGAACTACACGTTCGATGACAAGGATAGTCCCTCTCCTGTCTTCCTTCATTTTATGGAGCACAGCAAAGTAATGTTTCTCATGTCTTGATCCTAAGATGGCTACCGGTCCTGATAAAATTCCTGTGGTTGTTCTTAAGAATATTAACCTTGCGTTATTCCCGATTTTAGCAAAACTGCTTATAAGCTGTTAGAAGAAGAAATCCTTCTCAGTTTGTGGAAGGTGTCAAATGTATCTTTGTTTTCAAGAATGGTGAGGCGCTCATCAACACCTCATTATCGTTCTATCATTCTCCTTCCTTTCATCAGCAAATCTTTTGGTATTGTAATTAAAAGGGTTCAATAGACGCAACCTATTTAGCTACAAATAGTATGGATTTTGATCAACTCGATTCTCGGTCCAGATCTCTTACATTAATGGTCTGCCTAAAAAATATAATTCGATCTTTTGTGAATATTTATACAGATAATGCAACGCTCTATGGGTGCTAACTGACCAGATTCAGGCAGTTGATCTCTCGTCTGTCCTCTCTCGAACAATGGAGGGAAAACTAGCTGGCCACATTCAATACCTCAATACCCAAACTTGTCATTTTCCGATCATCACCGAGTAGATCCTATTGTTTTGACTGTCGAACGAAGGAGAGTTCTTTCAAAAAGGTCCTTGCGGTTACCTAAATTCATGCCTGACATCAAATGGAAATCATATATTCTACATCGATAAAGATGCTGGAAAAATGGTCGGTTCACTGTACTGCTCCAATAAGCATTTGACATCTCCTTCTCTATTGTACTTTTACAAAAAAACATATCAGACACAAAATGGAGTAATTCTTCTCTATGCAGAGCTGGGGCTGTCCAGTTTTCATTTTCTAGTCCAGATGGAGTCCAAAACTGTTTACGCGGCCTTGTGGCTGATTAATTATTATCCATCTTGAAACCTCTTTCGTAGTTACGAAACATTACAAGCCACTCGCTATTATGCCAATAGAAAATCTTCAGAGGATCTATATTCCTTAGTTCCACAAAATGTAATCCTCACAGCCAAGACACGCTTCCACGTGTATATTAAACATCCTATTTTCTTTCGTATTCCATTAGTGAGAAGTAAGTTCTCCATGAACAGTTACATTCTACGAATCGCTTCTTTGCGGAACTCACTCCCAGGAGGATGCTTTCTGGACAGCAACATTCTTAAAGTGTTCAAGAATGGTTAGCCGTTATCTTTCACAACAAGCCTCCTATACTGTACCATTAATCTCTTATGATTACAGTTTACCCAACAAACTCCTTTAGTAATTCTTTACCTCGAGTAGTTTTTAGGCCTTGAATAAGGTGAAACACTACTAAAATAAATTTGTGTGGAGCCAAACCCTGTAGTTTTGTATTCAAATCCCAGAAAACTTACAAATTGATGTTTGCTCCAGAAAAGCTCATTGCAGATTCAAAATAAGCTCAATAAGATAAGTGAATCCTTGCGGAACATTTTGGTGTGAGTTTCTGTCTTTTCTTTGATGGCAATAACATAATGCATCTCGGCGGTAAATAATACGCAGTCGATTCTGTTGTTCATGATGACGGTCGTCTTCGAGTACAGAATCCAGAGGTTAGCAGTGAATATTTTGAAGACAGTAGGAAAGCGTTGTTCAGGTTAGCAGTGGATATTTTGGTAAAAGTAGCAGAGCATAGTTCGTCCTTCTGTTTCTCTTCGCCTGACAAGCTGGACTGGACATTCGGGTAGAGTAGACAAAATGGCCGCCTTTATACACGACGGATTGAATGTTCTACGTCTTCTGATTGGTTAACTTTCTATTGGTGGACTATAAAGTGAGTCAAGTCATTTGGGCTAACTCACTAGTACATACATATACACAAAAAACTGCAGCAGATTAACCAATTATGGACAAAAACAGCAATTTACATTCTACTTCCAAACAACATTCGAAATGTCTTATTCCCTGCCATTAAATCTCATAGAAATAAGCCTGTAGTTTAATTGGCGATTCTAGACACGAAAGTCGTTTCTATTCTATTTTATTTTTTAAGCATTTCAGCCCAAATGGCACGCGGAACTAGAACAGTCAGCACTATTGAGCGAAATGAAGGGTTGAATTCGACATTCCAACTGTTGGAATTTTGGGTACCCTGCTAGTGAGCTAGTCAAAATGAGCTGACTCATTTTATAGTTCACCAATAGAAGGGTTATCCAATCAGAAGGCTCAAGATATTCAATGCGACGTGTATAAAGGCAACCATTTCGAAAAGCGTCCGCCAACTACGTTCAGCGATTCCGTTCTGGTGCGGGTAATAAGGACAAGTTTTTTCATATTTAATGCCTTCATTTATTAGGAGGTTTTCCTAATCATCAGAAGTAAATTCTCCACCATTATCTGTTCTAATTATTTTTACTTTTCCATACGGTGATCTATCAGATAAATAGATTTTTGAGCCTTCTGACTGGTCAACCCTTCTATCGTTGAACTACAAAATAAGTCAGTTCATTTTGGCTAGCTCACTAGTACTGCAGGATACCCAAAAATTCCAACACCAACCACGTGAAGAAGGCCGGAGCCTACAACGGCTGAAACGTTGTGATAAATATGGCGAAAAAAAAAAAAGATGAGAACAATTGTCCGAATAATGTAAATAGTGTACATAATACCTCATCTCAGAAATATAGACAGATGTATTTTTCATTTTCGATTTTCAAACATTTAACCTATTCAAAATTTTCAAACATTTAGCCATTCAAATATTTAACATAATTATATACGAACTATTGTTGTCGTCGTTGTTGTTTTTATGACAAAGTTTCTGCTGTCATGCCACACGGCCTTCTTCAGGTATATATCAATCCGGGTAACCTACAGAGAATTCTTACAGGACAATGGCATAGTAGATTAATGGTTATTAGTCCGTGTATCTATAGTGTAAAATGTGATAACCTCATCGGGTATTGAACTCACAGCCTTTGGGTCCTGTCACTGGATCTAATTAATGCCTGCATTCACTGTGCCATGTGTCCTTGAGAAGATAAATGGTTCAGTTCGACATTCCAGCCACCTGAAGAAGCCTGAAGCGTACAACGACCGAAACGTTGTAATAAATATGGCGACGAATACATGAACAATAGTTCGAAAAAGTGTAAATAATGTACATAAAACCGCATCTCAGAAATATAGACAGATACTGAAGAAGGCCGGACCTACAACGGCCGAAACGATGTGATAAATATGGCGAAAAAAGATGAGGACAATAGTCTGAATAATGTAAATAGTGTACATAATACCTCATCTCAGAAATATAGACAGATCTTTGTCGAGATATGCTATTTGGAAAGTGGAAGGTCTTAATCAATATTATGATATGAAGGCTGCTAATCAAAAACAATGTAACATAGGTTAGAAACTGGTAATTCTTGCAGAAGGTGAAAATGGTTCCAGATAATAGAAATTTTCCTTCAATTCTGCTATCATTTTTGCAACTTATTCACGAGCAACTACATGGTTGAATGGAGCCCGGATACTCAGATAGCTGTTGATGACGAAATGTATGTAATATAAAATGCGCCCCCACCTAAGAAAAGGCGTGCATATTTTACTATTTTTTCAGATTCTGCTTTTTTTATTTGCTATAAAAAAAAAATCTGTTGCTATAAGAGCATAATTTTCTGATTTTATTGGTTTTATAAGTCACTGCTGTCTGGGTTAGTTAAAGTGTTAACGGCATTTGAAGAGGCGGGGATAGACCAAAGGAGAAACGCAGAATAATAGAATGTGGTAGTTGAAGTTAAAGTGGTTGCGGAAGGTAGGTTAGAATGGACTACCATTTTGCATTCTTTTTAAAAGGTTTTCCTTCTACTAGAAAATTGCCACCTTTTCTACATTGCATAACCTTTTTTTTTCTATATAATGCAGGAGGAGATAATCCATTTCTTTTATTCTCCATGGTGACTTATTCTTTTATATTACGGTGTCGACTATAATTATAAAAAAGTGTTTTTCATTATATTGCCTGCTAGAACTGAATATCCATTTTCTGGCGCAATATACATTACTGGGCCTGATTCAGTTGGTATCTAAAATGGTAAAATGGAAAAGTTGAAATAAGACTTGCATTAACATTGTTTGAAGTAAAATAATGTAAGTAAGGTAAGATTTTTAGAAAAGATTTCATATTTTAAAGAAATAATTGTAAATATTTTAAAGCCAGTTTTTCTAGTGGGTATATATATATATATATATATATATATATATATATATATATATATATATATATATATATATCACATCTTAATTAGATGTACGTCCATTACATTTTAGCAGGACACTAATATACAAAGTCAGATTACACAACTAGTTCCATGTAAGTCAGTACTGCCACATAGTCAGAAAATTGGTTTCTATAAAGTTTCACCTACCAGTCTTTTCTGGTGAGGAGATTGGCCAAAAACTCAGCATGATTAAGAAAAAAACATGTCAAAATCGATTGCATCTTCTTGTAGTGTCAAAGGTGCATTTGACACAATAGTGTTCTCCATATGTATGCAGGCAGTGCAATGATGATATGTAATCGTTGGTGGGAGGAATTCCTAAGCTCATGGTTTGTATTCAAGTTCGAAGTCATAGGCTGTGGGTTGATCTGGATGGAGACCGTTCAAGCCAAGCTAGGCCTAGGTGAATACCTCTCCGATCTTCAACTCTGATATATGAAGGGAATTTATCAGTCGCTCAGCTCCACAATAAACCTAGCACCACACCTGATCATGTGAAAGATGATTATGTATACAGTTGAGAGACAGAGAGAGAGAGAGGGGAGAAAGAGAGAGAAATAGAAAGAGGGTGAAGTTGCAAGAATACGTGGCAAAACCAATGTCAAAATTTACTTCCCGGCAACACAAAAGGTTCAAAACGGTGTAACTGTTAATGTCAACTTTGACAAAATATATCTCTATGTC
The DNA here is from genome assembly GCA_903632075.3 of Acanthosepion pharaonis. Lineage (NCBI taxonomy): Eukaryota > Metazoa > Mollusca > Cephalopoda > Sepiida > Sepiidae > Acanthosepion > Acanthosepion pharaonis. Next base: position 227,152 of record CAHIKZ030001076.1, read on the forward strand.
TATGCACAAGCGTACACATGCGAATGTGTAAATTGAAAATCAGTAAACAAAAAGGAAATGACGGATGTTCTTGGCAGGAATTATGTCGAGGCTTGAAGGATCATCAATTTCCAAAAATTCGACTATTCGGCAATCTTGTCTTCAAGCCGAGTAGCAGAAGTGTATATTAAATTTTACATTTTATTTATCTCTTCAAAACCGTATTATACTATGTATTCACACAAGCCCGTTACGTTATGAGGTTACTCATTGATTTCCTCTTGCCTTCAACAGTTTCCTAGCCGTTTTTCTTCATGTGCCAGAGGAATTCCAACTATCTTTTTGTGGTTAAGCATAAAGGTCATTTTTT